>CM067335.1:131520000-131930000 GCA_034376525.1 Nicotiana benthamiana | reverse complement strand
CTGCACTAATTGCTTTACATTCATTTGCGTAATTGTTGAAAACATTATTTTTAAGAAGTTCAAAATTGAGCTAACATGCTTTAAGATATTTCATAGCTTCATTGATTTCTAACTAATTTTGTACTACTTATATACAACATGGTGATGCACTTTTTGTGATTTATTATGACTCAGTCTTTAGGTATGATTATTACTCACTGAGTCAGAGTAACTTTACTCCCTGCACCTTGTATGCAGATTCAGGTATTTTTGAACCCAATAACGGGTATTTGTTGATTGGAGGCAGAGTCATCAAAGTTTAGAAAGGTAGTTGTTGGCTTTTGCAGCACTGCTTTTCTCCCTTTTTATTTCATTACATTTCAGACTTTGTCAGTTGTATTTAGACCCTAGTAGATGCTCGTGACTTGTGACATCCCGATGTCAGCTGTATTTATTTCTGCACTTCTTTTATTTCACTAAATCTGTACTCGTTGGGAATTTATCCTTATAAATGACTTAAATTGACTTATTAAATGGTTAAAGCTGAAATTGAGAATTGTGTCGGCTAGCCTTGTCTTCATGAGAGGTGCCATCACGATCGAGTCTGGTTTGGGGTCGTGACAAGGTTGTATTAGAGAAGTTTTAGTAGAGTCTCATAGATCAGTATGGAGACGTCTGTATTTATCCTCAAGAGGCAGCAGATCCTTTAGGAAAAATTTAACATTCTTGAATCCTTATCGTGCATCCTTGATTCATCTTGAAATATAACTCTTGAATTCCTTCCACGCATTCGTATGCGCACATGATCGCTCAGTATCAGATGTGCATCGATGGTTTGTGATTTCCTGATTGAGGGGCGACATGTGATCTCTGTTTGTTGATGTTGGGTAGTTTGGAAGATTTGAGGCCAGATTGTTACCTATAGCTTGAGCCCTGAGCTATTGATTGCGTGAGCATGTATTTCTGGATCTATATGTGTTGTTGTGTCTCTATTAAGGGAAGTAATGACATGATAGTTATGTGATGAGTATGTTATGACTGCGAGATTTGTTCATATGAACCGAATGAGGCAAGAAAGGTCTACTTTAGGTCAGCAAGGACTAATTGGTGTTTGATTTCCACCGTGATTGGATGTATAGCCCTGAGTTATGGGTGTGTAAAGAATCATTTCATGTTTTCTAGTTGGGAGTGCAGTAAATTTCATGTTGCAGTATGAGTTCAGACTTAGGAGGACTAATTGACTGCGTAATGTTTATGATAGTGGAAAATATACAGAAATGTTATTTGAAGGCAAAGCAGGTGGGTTATCTCATGCGGAGTGTTCTGAGGTGGCATGATCTTTATGTTGTCTGTTAGAAGATCTCCTTTACAAGTGAAATATATGTATTGCAATTTAAATTTGGGTTGCTTAAGAGAGTGGGTTTAATTGCTACGAGAGTGAATGCGATTTTTGCATAATCGTTCAAGTACCAGATGGTCTGTGTTTCACGGGCTTATAAAGGATCGAGTTTAATCTCACTATGGTATTATGGAGGCAATATAGTATATACATTAGAGTTATTGAGTGTTTTTTTATCTACTACTTCAAGCCAAGTGGGGGAGTCTGCTAGTGATTAGTTGACTGTACAGTTATGTGCTATTTTGGTTCGTGTTGAGGCGTAGGGGTGAATTAGTTATGGCTTATGGAGATTGAGACCGAGGATGGCCCGTGTAGAGGAAAATCTTGGCAAAGGTTATGTTATGCTTCATAGGTGTATGAGAATCACAGAGTGTTTTGAGTGGTTATTGGTGAAGGATGTTGGGTACATGGGGTAGGAAGTTGCTTGGTTGCATTAAGGTGAGGTTACATTTTTCGGTGACGTAGTGCTAATGGGGCACTGGTTGTCTGGTCCATTTGATTAGGCTAATTGCAGTTTCAGTAGAGTGAATAACTCTCGAGAATGGTTCTAATGTGTTCAATACTGTACATGTAACAATTAGAAAATTTTCAAGTGTATGATTTGGTTAGGAAGGTAATGGCTTCAGGTTCTCAGGAAGTCTTTTCAGGGTAGGCATTTTGAATGTGGTGCATTTGGGAATATTTAAAAGAGTATTCAGCAACTTATGAGCCTTAGTCAGTGTGGTTTATGCTTAGATATCGTGTAGGGAGTCTGGGTTGATGAATTGTGGTGTTATAGCTAGAAGGAGTATCAAGTTGAAGGCAAATATGAAGGAAACTTGGATAGATGAGATAGCTTGGTAGTAGGCTGAATCGGTATGGTAAGGGTATTACTAGTTCCTTGGATGCTTACGAGGTAATGAGTTCATATAGGTGTTTCGCGGCAATGCTCTTAGGTGTTAGTGGCCTGCATAGCTTGGTTGAGTTAGAAGGATTCAGTCATGTTAGGTTTGGTTTTGCACAAATGGGAGTCGGGGAGTTCTTGATAGTTTCTACCTTGGTTGGAGATATATATTTTCTATGGGCATGAGGAGCATGGGATGTATAGTGATTTTTTTCTAGATGGGATCAACGAAAGTTCTTGACTAGTTGAGTACATAGATGTTTGTGGCTCGGATGAGAGGTGAAGTTCTCATGTTATCCTAGGATGTATGGTATACACAGTATGTGGCGGAGGATTGAGATTTGCGTGTGCAAGGTTATTGTTCATTTTGAACGAAAGGTCATAAAATTCTAGGCAGCATGAGCAATTTCACATAATTAGAGAAATGAGCTTCAGATAATTTGGGGAATGATATTCAGATGATTAAGGAAACAATATTGCTAATAGGGGTGATTTGAAGAGGGGTGTATATTTCAGAAAAATTCAATGTTATTAAGTTGATGGTACTTCATTAGTATTGCAGCATTTTCTTGTTGGATCGACTGTTGATATTCGGGTTTGCTTGGGGCACGAAGGAATCACAAGAGTATCTCTCGTGGGAATGATTTGTATTAGAGGTGTGTCATATACTCGGACGGTGGAATTGGGATCAGATATGGTGATTTAGGTGCTATATGGAGTTGGAGACTAGGAGTTCTCATATTCAAGCTATATTGTGGTTGTGGGTCGTGTGTATAAGGACTGTTTAGTGACTATCGGGGATTGAAGACCCGAATGGATCTTTTGCTGGTTGGTATGTTAGATTTTTTATGTAATATTGGTTAAAGACCGGTTGTCTCAGTGTTGTGTCATTCTGAGCTATTGCGCGAAGGCGGCGATGCTGGCTATGTCGGGTATGCCACAGATTGAGTGGCGAGGTTCGACGGATTATTTTCTTAGTAGGGTGGTTTTATATTTCGAAGACCCAGTGGATGGCTAGGAAGGATTATCTTTCTTATTTGGGCTTTTGTGTTGCATGTTAATGTAGAGACTCCTACCATTGATTTAGTTCCGAGGGTGAGGGACTTTTCAGATGTGTTCTTGTGGCCGGGAAAGGTTGTTTATTTTGGTATTGATTTGATGTCGGGTACGGTATCGTATGGCATCGGCAGAGCAGTTTCTGGGTTTCCTTGATAAAGGGGTCCATTGGCAGGCCAATGTGAATGTGTGTTCTAACTTGAGTCGACTTGGTTGGCTCTGAGTTGTATTGATAAGGGATGTGTGATTCAATTTTTATTGAGCCTATCAGTGTTCTGAGCATATATATGAGTTATCTTTCCATGTTGTGGGGCATTTGGATTTGTTGGTTATAGGCTCATATAGTGCGATGTTATTAGGGTCTCTCAGTAGAGCTCGAGCAGGATGAGTACCTGATATGGCTCGGAAAATGGCATATTGGTTATGTACTTTCGTGGTTGTGTGGTGTTATGTATTTGCTTCAACGTGGTTATGATGATTTACTTTGGTTCTAGGCATCAATAGCCCCGAGTAAATCTTTTTAAGAAGGGTCTCTCGTGGGAATGATTTGTATTAGAGGTGTGTCATATACTCGGACGGTGGAATTGGGATCAGATATGGTAATTTAGGTGCTATATGGAGTTAGAGACTAGGAGTTCTCGTATTCAGGCTATATTGTGGTTGTGGGTCGTGTGTATAAGGACTGTTTAGTAACTATCGGGGATTGAAGACCCGAATGGATCTTTTGCTGGTTGGTACGTTAGATTGTTTATGTAATATTGGTTAAAGACCGGTTGTCTCAGTGTTGTGTCATTCTGAGCTATTGCGCAAAGGAGGCGATGCTGGCTATGTTGGGTATGCCACAGATTGAGTGGCGAGGTTCGACGGATTATGTTCTTAGTAGGGTGGTTTTATTTTTCGAAGACCCAGTGGATGGCTGGGAAGGATTATCTTTCTTATTTGGGCTTTCGTGTTGCATGTTAATGTAGAGACTCCTATCATTGATTTAGTTTCGAGGGTGAGGGACTTTTCAGATGTGTTCTTATGGCCGGGAAAGGTTATTGATTTTGGTATTGATTCGATGTCGGGTACGGTATCGTATGGCATCGGCAGAGTTAAAGGAGTTGAGGGAGCAGTTTCTGGGTTTCCTTGATAAGGGTTCCATTGGCAGGCTAATGTGAATGTGTGTTCTAACTTGAGTCGACTTGGTTGGCTATGAGTTGTAATTATAAGGGAAGTGTGATTCAATTGTTATTGAGCCTATCAGTGTTCTGAGGATATATATGAGTTACCTTTCCATGTTGTGGGGCATTTGGATTTGTTGGTTATAGGCTCATATAGTGCGATGTTATTAGGGTCTCTCAGTAGAGCTCGAGCAGGATGAGTACCTAATATGGCTCGGAAAATGGCATATTGGTTATGTACTTTCGTGGTTGTGTTGTGTTATGTATTTTCTTCAACGTGGTTATGATGATTTTCTTTGGTTCTAGGCATCAATTGCGTGTGGTCGTCAATTTTGAGCAGAGTGACTTGAGTTTTTTCATGTGAACCAGTATTTGGATAGGATCGCGTATTGCAACAAAGTTATGTGGAGGTATGACCTTGAGGGTTAGATTCGTATATTTTGTTTCTATGATGTGAGACGGATTCTCAGCCTTGTCTTGTGGTGGTACTGGTGAGCTTGCGGTACAACTCTTTCATTCGAGTCATTTCCATGATTTGAGTATGTTCAGATTGTTGCTTATTGGTGCACAAATTGCATAGGTTATGGCTTTAGTCTGTATTGATATGTCATGTCACTAGAGTAGTTGTGTTGGATTATAGGGGATCGTTGGATCTTTAATAAATACAATCTTGGTTTCAGCGTGTTGGAAGGATAATATCGAGGTTCGGCTCAGAAATTTTCTATGGTTTTTGCCAAGAGAGAAGTGACTTCGTGAATTGTTGATCTGAGAAATTGTTATGGTTTACTGTGTGTTTCATTTATCATTGGCAGTATATGAAAGTGTTGGAATGAGACTTTAGTGGACAAGTGGTTTTTTTATCGATATTTAGTTTTTACATATAGCTAATGTGATTAGAAGTTATCGCTACTAGTGTTTGAGTTATGTTGTATATCTTGTAATTTCACCCGAGGTTGTAGGTATGGGTTACTACGGCTGGTTCGGGCTTATTCATAGTATAGATGTAATATTCTGACCTTGTGGATGATTTCAGAAGTGGAAATGTGTTTCTAAGATTTATGGGCTAGGTTAGAATTGTGAAATTTCTTTTGGATTGTATTATCAGACCTATATGAGATAGGGTGATGCGGGATCACCCCCAAGTATATGCATGGAAAAGTTATTCAGCGATTGGTTGGCATTTGTAACAACTCCGAGCATGTTCAAGGACGAACGTATTTTTTCAGCGGGGGAGGATATAACGACCCAACCGGCCGTTTTGGGCTTTTGCAACAGGCTTGTCAGTTCTCCGGCATGACTTGGCCCGTGTGATGTATTAAGACTTATATAAATAATTGGTTTTGATTTTCAGGGTAATCGAAATGAATTTGGAAGAATCGTTAAGCTTAATATTTGAAAAGTTTGACCAAGATTTGACTTGTTGGTATATGATATCGGATCAGAATTTTTATTATGTGGTTAGCTCAGTTAGATGATTTGGGACTTAGGAGCATGATCGGAATACATTTTTTGAAGTCCGTGGAAGGTTTAGGTTTGAATTGGCGAAATTGAGATTTTGGCGTTTTTCAGTTGATAGACGAGATTTTTATATAGGGGTCGGAATGGAATTTCGGAAGTTGCAGTAGCTCCGTTGTGTCATTTGTGACGAGTGTGCAAACATTCAGGTCATTCGGACGTGCTTTGGTTGGGTTTTTTTTTATCAAAAACATAATTTGGAAGTTCTTGAAGTTCTTAGGCTTGAATCCAATGAGATTCAGTGTTTTAATGTTGTTTTGAGCGTTTCAAAAATTGGAACAAGTTTGAATGGTGTTATGGGATATGTTGGCATATTTGTTTGAGGTTACCAGTGCCTCGGGTGAGTTTCGGGTGGTCAATCGGGCTATTTCATGTTGTGAGAAATTAAAGAAATTCAGTTGTTGTGTTGCAGGTTTTTGACCTTCGTGTTTGCGATGCATGTTCTGCGATCGCGAAGGTGTGAGTTCGATGGTCTTCGCGTTCGCGTTTCCTCTGTCGCATTCTCAATGTTTTGATCCTCTGCATTCGGGAGGGCAATGTCGCATTCACATAGAGGAAGAGGATTTGCAAGGTTCCTCAATGCTTTTGTTCTATGCGTTCGTGTAGATAGGGATGTAATTGCATAAGTGTACGCTTATCTGAATTGCGGTCACGTGGTCACTTTCACGACCACGTATTTGGAAGATTTTGAGCATAGAGTTAGCGTGGGTATATACACGATCACGTAGATTGTATTATGGTCCAACGGTGTTTGTGCTTTGCGATCACGATGGTTTTTCCACGATCTAGTTTAAGTAAAATAAAAGCTGGGCAGAAAGTTTTAAAAGCTTATTTCCGCAAATTTGAGGCTAAGTTCCTCTATATTGGTCGATTTTGAAGCTTTTCGAAGAGGATTGAAGAGGGATTTAAGGGGAATCACCTGGAGGTAAGACTTTTGAACTCAATACTTGATTCTAATGTGAAATTTACCTAGTTAATCATATAAATAAAGCCTAAAATTTGGGAATTAGGGCTTGAGTTTGGAGAGTATAAATTGGAAATATAAGGGGGCAATTTAGGTCTGATTTTGATGTTCTTGGCATGTATAGACTCGTGTGAGGACGAGGTTTATGTGACTTTTGTCGGATTCCGAGACATGAGCCCAGGGGGCCGGGTTTTAGCAATTTCGGGATTTTTGATGTAAATTGGATATTTTCGAGTGGGCTTTGCTCCCTTAGCATATTTTAATGATTATGTACTGATTATGGCTAGATTTGGAACATCCATAGGTCGATTCGTGTGAGCAAAGAGCATCAGGGGCTAGAGTTTGGACTGTATTGAGGTGTGTAATGATTGTAAATGATGTTTTGAGGGAGCGAAGCCTTGAATTGCACATCGTTGTGCTTTATTGAGGTGACGAACACGCTAGATGACGAGCGTGGGGTCGTGCACTGTCGGAGATTTGTGATGTAGTCCACCCCGAATGATTATTTTACTGCGTATTTGATTGAAAACTATTTGCTATCATCATGTCTTGGGCTGAATGCCATATTTGGGCCTCGTGCCAACTATGTGAATCCTTCGGGTATTTCTATTGATATTTCCTCACCGTTTAGACTTTAAACTTGTACTCAGTCATGCTAAATTCTACTATTTTTAAAACTCAGCAATGTTTACTCTATTTTAACACTTGAAATGATATTCTAAATAATTGTTTGGGTTGAGCATCATGTTTTATAGTTGCCCGAGTGGCTTATATGATTTTTGACTGAGTAAAACCGAGAGCATGTATTGTGAGGATACTTTTGGGTCGCGCTTCACGCTGCAGCAGTGATATACTGACTATGATAATGAGGCTGAGGACCTGAGATTTTATGCCACGAGGTGGATTGATATTGATATGATGCCGAGAGCCTATTTATGATGCAACGAGATGGATTGATATTGCGATTGGGCCATAAGGGGCCCCTCCAGGAGTCTGCATACGCCCCAGTGAGCGCGGGTACCCATTGTGATGTGAGATATTGCTCGAGGGGATGGTATTATTCTATGTGATTGCCCGAGGGGAGGGTATTTTTCTAAGATGTTGCCCGAGGGGCGGATTTGTTGACATTGAGCTCGAAGAGTGAATCTTATGTGCTTATCTTTCTTACTTGCCTGTCATTTACCTGTTTAATTGTATATTTGTGCCCGAGGGGCGGATTTTCTATGCCTATCTGCACTAATTTCTTTACATTCATTTGCGTAATTGTTGAAAAAGTCATTTTTTAAGACGTTTAAAATTGAGCTAAGATGCTTTAAGAGATTTCATAGCTTCATTGATTTCTAACTAATTTCGTACTACTTCTATACAATAGGTGATGCACTTTTTGTGATTTATTATCACTCAGTCTTTAGTTATGATTATTACTCACTAAGTCGGAGTAACTTTACTCCTTGCACCTTGTATGCAGATTCATGTATTTTTGAACCCAATAGCGGGTGTTGGTTGATTGGAGGCAGAGTCATCAAAGTTTAGCAAGGTAGCTGCTAGCTTTTGCAGCACTGCTTTTCTCCCTCTTTATTTCATTAGTCTATATTTAGTACATTTCAGACTTTGTCAGTTGTAATTAGACCCTAATAGATGCTCGTGACTTGTGACACCCCGATATCAGGTTGTATTCATTTCCACACTTGTTCTATTTTGCTAAATCTGTACTTGTTGGGAATTTATCCTTATAAATGACTTAGATTGACTTATTAAATGGTTAAAATGTTATTTGGGAATTGTGTTGGCTGGCCTTGTCTTCATGAGAGGTGCCATCACGACCGAGTATAGTTTGGGTTGTGACAAGTTCGTATCGGAGCCTAGGTCAAATAGGTATCAGGAGTAATGAGCAGGTTTAGTAGAGTCTCGTAGATTGATATAGAGACGTCTGTATTTATCCTCGAGAGGCTGCAAAACCATTAGGAAAAACTTAACATTCTTGAATTCGTATTGTGCGTCCTTGATTCAGCTTGAAATTTTACTCTTTGAATTCCTTCCACGCATTTGTATGCACGTATGAGCGCTCAATATCCAATGTGCATCGATGGTTTGTGATTTCCTGATCGAGAGGCGAGATGTGACCTCTCTGTGTTGATGTTGGGCCAGTCTGGAATATTTGAGGCCAGATTGTTACCTATAGCTTGAGCCTTGAGCTGTTGATTATGTGAGCACGTGTTTCAGGATCTATATGTGGTGTTGTATATTTATTAAGGGATGTAATAACGAGATAGTTACATGATGAGTGTGTTATGACTACGAGATTTGTTCATATGAACCGAATGAGCAAAGAAGGGTCTTCTTTGGGGCAGCAAGGACTATTTGGTTTTTGATTTCCACCGTGATTGGATGTATAGCCCCGAGTTATGGGTGTGTGAAGAATCTTTTCATGTTTTCTAATTGGGGGTGAAGTAAATTTCATGTTGTGGTATGAGTTTAGACTTAGGAGGACTAGTGACTGCGTAATATTTATGACGGTGGAAGGTATACAGAAATGTTAGTTAGAGGCAAAGCAGGCGGATCATCGCCTGTAGAGTGTTATGAAGTTGTGTGATCCTTATGTTATCTGTTAGAAGATATCCTTAACAAGTGAAATATATGTTTTGCAATTTAAATTTGGGCCGCTTAAGAGAGTGGGTTTAACTGTTACAAGAGTGAATGCGAGATTTGCATAAGAGTTCAAGTACCAGATGGTCTGTGTTTCACAGGCTTATGAAGCATCGAGTTTAATCTCACTATGGTATTATGGTGGAAATAGAGTATATGCATTATGAGTTATTGAGTATGTTTTGATCTATGGCTTCGAGCCAAGTGGGGGAGTTTGCTATTGATTAGTTGACTGCACAGTTATGTGCTATGTTGGTTCCAGTTGAGGCGTATGGGTGAATCAGTTATGGCTTACAGAGATTGAGATCAAGGATGGCCCGAGTAGAGGAAAGTCTTGGCAAAAGTTATGTTATGCTTCATTAAGTGTATGAGAATCACAGAGTGTTTTGAGTGGTTATTGGTGAAGGATGCTGGGTACATGGGGCAAGAAGTTGCTTGGTTGTATTAAGGTGAGGTTACATTCTGTGGTGTCGGAGTACTAATGTGGCGCTGGTTGTCCGGTCTGTTTGATCAGGCTAATTGCAGTTTGAATAGAGTAAATGTTTCTCGAGAATGGTTTTAATATGTTCAATATTATACATGTAACAATTAGAAAATTTTCAAGTGTATGATTTGTCTAGGAAGGTAATGGCTTCAAGTTCGCAGGATGTCTTTTCCTAGTAGGTATTTTGAATGTGGTGCTTTTGAGAACATTTTTACTTATGAGCCTTAGTCGGTGTAGTTTATGCTTGGATCTCGAGTAGGGAGTCTGGGTTGAGGAATTGTGGTGTTATAGTAAGAAGGAGTATCAAGTTGAAGGCAACTCAGAAGGAAACTCGGATAGATGGATGGCTTAGTAGTAGGCCGAATCTGTATATTAAGGGTATGACTAGTTCCTTGGATTCTTACGAGGTAATGAGTTCTAATAGGTGTTTCGCGTCAATGCTCTTAGGTGTTAGTGGCCTACGTAGCTTGGTTGAGTTCGAAGGATTCAATCATATCAGGTTTGGTTTTGCGCTAAAGGGAGTCGAGGAGTTCTTGATTGTTTCTAACTCGATTGAAGATATATATTTTATATTGGTGTGAGGAGCATGAGATGTATAGTGATTTTCTTCTAGATTGGATCAACGAAAAGTTCTTGACTAGTTGAGTACGTAGATATTTGTGGCTTGGAAGGGAGATGAAGTTCTCATGTTATCCTAGGATGGTATGGTATATGCAGTATGTGGTGGAGGATTGAGATTTGTGTGTGTAAGGTTATGGTTTAGTTCTGGACGGAAGGTCATAAAATTCTTAGGCAACACGTACAGATAAATGAGCTTCAGATAATTAGGGGAATGATCTTCAGATGATTAAGGAAATGGTATTGCTAATTGGGTGATTTGACGAGGGTATATGTTTCAAAAAAAAAGGTAATGTGATTAAGTTGATGGTACTTCATTAGTATTGTGGCACTTTTTGTTAGATCAACTGCTGATATTCAGGTTTTCTTGGGGCACGGAGGAATCATAAGAGTATCTCTCGTGGGAATGATTAGGTATTCGAGGTATGTCGTATACTCAGACGGTGGAATTGGGATATGATATTGTGATTCAGGTGCTATATGGAGTTGGAGACCGGGAATTCTCATATTCAGGCTATGTTGTGGTTGTGGGTCGCGTGTATCGATACTGTTTTGTGACTATCGGGGCTTGAAGACCCGAGTTAATCTTTTGCTGCTTGGTATGTTAGATTTTCGATGTAATATTGGGTATAGACTGGTTTACTCATCTTTAACATTTGAAATGATATTCTAAATGATATTTTGGGCTGCGCATCATGTTTTACTATTGCCCTAGTGGCTTATGTGATTTTTGACTGAGTAAGGCTAAGGGCCTGTATTGTGAGGATACTTTTGGATCGGGCTGTATGCCGCAACAACGATATACTGATTATGATAATGAGGCCGAGGGCTTGAGACTTGATATTGATATTAGGCCGAGATCCTATTTATGATGCCACGAGATTACTTGATCTTGCACTTGGGCCACAAGGGGCCCCTCCAGGAGTCTGCATACCCCCAGTGAATGGTGGTACCCATTGTGATGTGAGATATATTCCGAAGGGCTAGTATTGTTCTATGTGATTGCCCAAGGGGCTAGTATTGTTATGAGATATTGCTCGAGGGGCTGATTTGTTGACATTGTGCCGGGGGGTGAACCTTATGTGCTTATCTTTCTTACTTGCCTGTCATTTACCTGTTTAATTTTGTATTTGTGCCAGAGGGGTGGATTTTCTATGCCTATCTACACTAATTTCTTTGCATTCATTTGCGTAATCGTTGAAAAAGTCATTTTTTAAGAAGTTTAAAATTGAGCTAAGATGTTTTAAGAGATTTCATAGATTCATTGCTTTCTAACTAATTTGTACTACTTCTATACAACATGGTGATGCACTTTTTGTGATTTATTATCACTCAATCTTTAGTTATAATTATTACTCACTAAGTCGGGTACTCACTTTATTCCCTGCACCTTGTGTGCATATTCAAGTATTTCTAAACCCAATAGCGTGTATTGGTTGATCGGAGGCAGAGGTTATCGGAGTTTAGCAATGTAGTTGCTGGCGTTCGTAGCACTACTTTTCTTCCTCTTTATTTCATTAGTCTATATTTAGTACATTTCAGACCTTGTCAGCTATATTTAGACCCAGTAGATACTCGTGACTTATGACACCCCGAAGTCGGGCTGTATTCATTTCTGCACAAGTTTTATTTTGTTAAATCTGTACTTGTTGGGGATTTATCCTTATAAATGACTTAAATTGACTTATTAAACTGTTAAAACTGAATCTAGGAATTATGTCGGCTGGCCTTGTCTTCACCAGATGCGCTATCACAACCGGGTTTGGTTTGGGATCGTGATAGTAGTCCAGCTGTATGCGTATATATTCACGTGTATTCGCACCATGTATTCATTAATACAACAGCAAAAAATGCCTAAAATCAGGGCAATCCAGCTGTACCCGCATGTATTCACATGTATTTGCGATACTATATTCATGAATACGATAGTAAAAAATCGCCTAAAATCAAGTAGTCCAGTTGTACACACATGTATTCACATGTATTCGGGCCATGTATTCATGAATATACAACAGCTAAGAGCGCCTAAAATCAGGATAGTGCATTTGTACGTGCATGTATTCACACTGTTGCATTCATGCATACAGCAGTAAAAAGCGCCTAAAATTAGGCAGCCCAGGTATAAGCACATGTTTTCACATATATTCGCAATACTGTATTCATGAATACAGTAACGACGATCACCTTAAAAATATGTATATTCAGCTATCTAAGAGAAAAAAAAAGCATAAATAGCGTATTTCATGCCTCAATAGTAGTATATATTATAAATATTTATTTGTTACAAAATATAAAATATAGCTATAGAAAATAATAATATTTTAAAATAATGTTAACTTATAATAAATAAGATGCGTACTTTTGCTATAGGAGATAATTTTTTTTAATTCAAACCCATCAATAACGTGTCAATCCATTTCCTTTTTCCCGCCTGTCCCTGATGTAGGAATTTTTAAAAAAAAAGAAATTGGTAAGGGCGATATGATGTCATCCTCAATTGTTTTTGGTGTCTGGATATGATAGAATTAAAATAAGACCTTATTGTGATAGTCCCAATGTGAGAAAAGGCAAGCACCAAATTTTGTCCTACCTTGACTAAGATGACATCTAAAAGTCACAGGGATAATTGACTAGAAGTGTAGAGGTATTCTTTAGTACTTACTTTTTGTTTTTGTGTATGTGTAGAGTCATCAATTCTGTCAAAGCTTGCTTGTTAATGTTGGAAGACAACGATGATGTTACTTCTTAATTTTAGGAGTTAACTTATATGCACTGATAACATAAAACGTTCAAGATTATGATTACGAAGAACTGTAGTAGTGTGGTAAATATTTATCTTATTTTTGTTAGATGGGTTCGAATCTTAAAAATAAAATCGCCTTTAGTAAAAAATATTTTACCCTTACAAAGTGAGACTTTGTATCAAATATGAATTAATCAAACCTTAAAGCGAATATGAAAGCCGAATAGCATCTCAAATCTTCCAGTCATGTTCTCTAATCGGAGGAATAGCATCTCAAATCTTTTCAAAGTGTCTTTTCGCAGTATTTCATATCACACGTTAGACTTATATCTAATGCGAGCCGATGGTCTTTTGAATATAATTTTTCTATCCTTTCAAAATAAGAGTAAAGTATATGTACACATTATCCTCCTCAAATTCAACTAGTAAAATTTCATTGAATTGTTGTTGTTGTTGTTGTTATTATTGTTGTTAGACTTATATTTAGTGACGAAATGGAATATAAAAGAACGGAAGGCAGCCTAGCCTGTGCCCTAAACTCACGTATGATATTTACACTAAGCTAATAAATACACGACATATATTTTTATATATATTTAAATCACAAAGCCAAATCAGTAAATAAATTATCTTAATCCATTACATAATCATAGTAGATTAATAAGATACATTTTCTTAGTTAAAGAACTATGTTTCGGACTGCTAATAGAAATGGTGTCATCCATCTTATCCACATGAGTAGGTCATGGTGGAGCATCATGTGTGTGGAGAAATGGCTCCTTTAGCAACTGATAATAACAACGATTCAGTGAAATTTGATTAGTGGGGCCTGAGTAAGATAATGTATATGCCGACCTTACCCTTATTATGAGGGAATAGAAAGGCCCTTTAGCACTGTAAGGATCAGTTTGTTTTTCGTATGATGTTTGATATCTAAATTCAAAATTTTAAATTTATTCAAATTTGTATCGTTTGGTTATTAACCCTTTGCTCTCCCCGTTGCTCTATGATGCAACATCTTTAAACGTATTAAAATCCTCCATCACATAAATTAAAAATTAGAAGTATTACACCATAATAGCAACAACGCCTAAGTGTATATAGGACATATGGCCTATATATATGCAATAAGACAAATAAAATGTGTTAGTTCAAATCATTTGTATATAATGAAAATCGGGATTATTCGATTTTATCCTTCGATCTACAAAAAGATACCATGTTGAAAGGCTAGGACGTTGAGTCCAGAATTAGAGTTCTTTTCCAAGATCGAGGCCGACATCACTAACCAAGGTTAGAAGAGGGCATACTTCAAAATGATGTCGCTATAGTTCGGTTACGGAAAGGGAAAGATATCTGCAGTGGAACGAAGATCGTGGAATAAATTTCGAAATGGATTGATCTTCAACGGTTAGTCAATTGTCAAATATGATTTCCTATTATAATTAGAAGTGTGGCGTATTTAGAACTCCTCTGTTACATAAAGAGGGATCCCATTCTTATGTAGGCATCATTGTTCACTAATAAGAGTATATATGTTCATTACTTTCTTGCTATTTCGCTTATTGTTCATAAGAGTTGCTTTGTCATTTGCTATTCCTATTATCACACCTTGAGACTACCACAAGTCGAGGTCTAAATTTCACTAGCATACTGGTTTGACTTATTTTATTATCTAATTTATCCATTATATTCTTTGTTTATCAATTGGCATTGATTTGAATTGCATATCCTTAAAATCACAATATAACTTTAATTATTATTCAAATTTTAGGGCAAACAGTTTGACGCTTTCCGTGGGGATAAGAATAATAGTGATTGTTCAGTATTGATTCTGATAATACACATTAGTTCATGCTTGTTCTTGTTAAGTATTTTTGCTCTCAGGTTAAAACATATCAAACTCACAAAATACACCCACATATGGCGATGATGGTCTCGAGTTTTACAGGGAGAATGACAATGTAATTGCTCCAGGAGTCCGGGTGCCACCGGCTAATCTCGGGGGAGAACTAGTTGCCGATCCAATCGATGTTAGTTCGCACATTGCTCTAAATGCGGACCTAGGCGTGGACCTCGAAAGGAGTGTATGCAGGGGAGGCGTGATCATGCCCAACTATGTCTTATAAAAAGGACACATAGACGTTGAAAATATAATTTGAGTATTTAGCCCAGAGTTGAACCCACAAGGATTAACCTATCAATTACTTTTGTTGTACTTACTAAATTTTACAGAATCAATTTTCCAAACGTTTCAATAGCACTTGATGGTATGTTTACTAACTACGAATAACAGTAAATAAAGAATTGAAAACTAACTATGATTAAAGTGTAAACAATTAAGAGAATGTTCTAATGCTATGATTTTCCCAATTTATGGAATCCCTTCCAGTTATGTTTCATACAGATTCACCAAATTATCTCTATCAATCATGAGAGCTCCTCTTACAGTAAATCTCTCCCAAGTAATTACGATAATTTATTAGATGCACTCTCCCGAGATATGATAGTTGGCTTTGTTTATTACATCTTACTTTAGATTGCATTCCAAGGCTTCGTTATCCCTAATCCCCCATTTAAACCCGCAGTTATAGATCCCTCCTATACATTGAGAGTGGTGTTTCTCAACAATTACCTAAATATGTACTCTCTCCCGAGTTATGCACACTAAATAGGCACAACTAATTGAGGATCCTGTCAATTAACTACAACAAGCACGTAGTTGAATAAATAGGGATTAAACTGGCAAACTATATTAACTTAATTAAGAAGTTCATCCTTCAATAGGTTCCATTAAAATGCTAGACTAAGGAATTAGCTACTCATGATAAAACAAGATGAAAATACTAAATTATTCATACTGGGTAATTGCAAGAAAATAAAAGAGATAGAAAAACTCTAATATTTTGTTGATCTTCTCCCAATTTTTCCTCCTTCAAAGTAGTATAAAACAAGCTTAAAACCAATCTTTAACGAGCTTCTAAAGCTTATAAGGGTTTGGAACAAATTTTCTCAAATTTACACTTTGGTACCCAAACTTCCTGACGCATGAACAGTGCATCGCGGTTGTGGCAAGACCGCGGCTCGACCACGGCAAGAGCTGATCTTTCTGTCTGGAGTTTTAATCCGCTGCGTGCACCGCTGTCGCAATGGAATTTATCCAGGCTATTCTCTCGCTTGTTTGTGCTCGGGTACTTTTCGAGTTGGCATTTTCTTTACTTTATTGCCTCAAAAACACTCTGTGGTGCTTCCTCATTTAGAACATTCCCTGCAAAACAAAAGAACACCATTTAGAGTACTTTGTTGGCAATTTACCTATAAAACAACAATAAAGCATGGTCATATTAAGGTGAAAATATCATCTATATAGCCTTATATCAACACCCCACACTTAAATCATTGCTAGTCCTCGAGCAATCAACCACACTCCATCAAAGTTCCTTCTCTAAGCTTTTCCTTTAATGACTAACACCTTGAATATTTTACTAACGCTGCACAAGTAGTGAACAACCTTTATTTCAAAAGTCAAATCTTTCGTACCCTTCAACATCACATCTACTCAAACCACTCTATACAAGAGTCAAGACTTACCTTTCCTTTCTGAATCACATGCCCTCATAGCACACAAGAGAGTAGTTCCACATATGATGATATTTAGAACAATTAGGAACTTTAGAAAGACAAAATTTTCTCACTTTCACAAAGAACATTCACATGCCACAAAGATGAACCATAAGCTTTCACGTAGTGTAATACTCTACTAATAAAGCCCACTTAGTCTAAGATCAATAGGGTTTCACTTGGTTGTTATATAGGCTAAAGGACAGATAAGATATATTTGGATATAATCACTAACCTCCTTAAGCACTTTTAATACAATTATATTAACCTTCAAAACCATACTTATGTCAGCCAAAAATTCCACCACTTTTTATTTAAAACATCCCCATCCATTAGGTGTATTTGCATCAAGCTACCACTTATCAACCGTTATATTTATTCATAACATGTTTTTTGTGGTGCTTCTTCTTTTATTCTTCAAAATTCTGTACCTTTTCTCTAATTCAATGGTTCTCTTCAAAAACAAAACTACCACCCCACACTTTTGCATTTGCATAATCTTAATACCATTCAAGTGCTTATGGGAGGTAAAATGGTTCAAACAACATGCTATTCAAACAATTGGGTAAGGTTCGGAATGTGGTTGCAAAAGAAACAGGCTTATAGGCTTGGTTAACTGAGATGTACTGCATTCATGTGGATTTATTTTATATGTTTGGCTCAACCTAGAAATACCTACACCACTTCTAAAACTTAATGAAACTACTATTTCGTTGTGCAAACACACCAGGCAAGTTATAGGCATCAAATGCTTATCATGGAATCAATAAAACTCCCACACATGGCACATGACTCACTCCGGATTGATTTATCAAGACATTCTCTTTTGAGTGTTCAAGTTAGATGCAAACATACCATTTTCAGACACTTTAGCAAGATTCAACCATTGAGACTAAGCGTTACACTCTAGTGTCTATTATGTTTAGGTGTATCAATGATAAGGGTTTCTCCTTTGATTTTAGCTCGTAGACCACTAATCCTAATCTAAGAACTAAAAAGAAATAAAATGAACAAAAATTACCTACACCCGGTTCAAGCTAAACCCTTTAAAAAGAACCGTGATCCAAAGAAAATAATGTGGGAGTTACTACACTACTAAAAATAAAATAATTTTTTTGGTATTTTCTCTAGACTAACAGCCCTCAAGAAAATTGTCTAAAGGCTCCGTCATCAGGAAGAGTCTTTATATTCCCTTTTTTTGTTTTTTTTCTCACCTTAGTCCCTCAAGAACCCGACGAGATCCATCGTCGGGACAAGTCACTTACCTATTTAAACTTACGTAATAAACTATCACGCAAAATAGCAAAATAATCAAAGCAAACAAAATAAAATAAAATCAAACAGTAAATTGTTAAAATTACACACATACAATGAAGTATCCCCCACCCCACACTTAAAATAAAGACATGTTCTCATGGATTACAAATTTAAAGAACAGTAAGGTAAAGGAACTTCCCTGAAGATCACTCATGATCTGAGACGGTTTCTGGTTTCATGTTGCAAGCACGACCCAGATCTCTTAGCCAGCCCAAGAATTTCTTCTCCGACTTCACCTGAAGGTCAGCCACTGCATCTATACGAGCACCCAAATCAGAGACTGAGGTATGCAACACAGCTATCTCCTACTTCAAAGCTGTCATGCGGATGCTCCGACGGGGATGTGATGGGCCTGCCTCGTCAACTCTTGGAGGTGGGGGGATGCTGCTGCTTCATCATCATCATCATCGGAATCATCAACATTCACCACCGGCTCCATCACAATTCTGATTTTTCGTGCTAGGAACGGGGCTTTCATTGCTAACTTCCCATCAATTTGAAGGTCTTTAGGGACTCTAGTGAGACGACACAACTTGGTGACTAGAGAAGGGAAGTACAAGCCTTTGAGAAGCTTCGGTGATCTAATGAACATCTCGTCATGGAGAAGCCTGGCCACATCAAAATACCTGAGTCAATGAAACACTAAATAGTAGCCGCCCGTGGTAGATTGACATCAGTCGTGTTGCTAGGGGGCAAGCACTGACTGTTGATAATTGTGAGTCAACACTTAGCCTCCCAATTAAGAGATTGGGAGTTAAGTGTGATCCTGGGCTTTATCCAAATATTTTCCTGTCGGGAACACAAATAATCTCAAGAATAGGCCACCATAAGGCTCGTGTTGAGCTATAAGTCTGATAATTATCAGTATCTCCGCTGAACACTGGCAGCCAGCACACCCTGCGGATGGCCTCAATGCACTCGTTTACCGGTGTATTCCTAGCAGTAACAATTCCCTCCTCATGTTTCGGGAAGTTCGCATATAACTCCCGTACTATCCAAACAGTGTCCTCCTCTGGTACCTCGAAGAAGATGTCCAGCTGACACCTCCTCAACTCAGTGAAGTTATTTCAACATTCCACCTCTAAGGCCCGGCGGTCAATATGCACCTCATGTAGCAATTTCAATTCCTCCTTTGCATTGTACCTGGTGTCCGCCGCATGAGAGACAAATCTAGTGTTGTTAAATTGTGGTGCATTGGCTTGTCCCTAACTCTCGAGGAGTTTCCCGGTCCACTAATGGAGGGCCCGGTGGTGCGTCTCTTCCTAGTTGAACTCATTGTATCTTTCAAATAGAGAAACTCCTATTAGTAAGTGTGTGAAATGTGTGACTATAGGTGGTTACTCAGACTTCACCACAACCATGTCACACTAGCCCTTTATAACTTCATTGGGGTAATTCCCCAAACAACTCGTGGGGAAGACAAAATCTGCATACATATAGCTCATAATGTGAAATGAATTCCTTCCCAAATTGTCGACTACACCATCACACCCCACAATACTTCAATCAACACCTACCAACATACACCATTCTACCACATCACACATACAGCCCCTTCACCAATCCATTCTCAAAAACGAAATTCACAAGAAAAATAAGAACAAGCTAACAAAATTCTACTAACAATTACTACACCACAATAACATTAAACTAACATATACTACAACAAAATACCTAAAGAAAAGAGAGGGGAGAGATGAGTACTACATACTTGGAAGGTGAAGGAGTGGGAGGAATAAATATGGGGAAGTGGGATGAGTGAAGACGAAAAAGAAGATAGATTTGGGATTTTGGGGAGTTAGGGTTTATAGAGAGAGGGATTTGGAAATTGGAAGAATGGGTCGTGTTTATGGGGGAGGGTTGATTTAATTAGGGGTAAAAAGAATAAAAAAAAGAATAACAGTAAGAAAAAAGAAAAAAATTAAAAAATAAACACCCGGTACCCACCGCGGCCGACCGCGGTCCTACCACGATCACCGTGGGTTTGAAAATACGAGGCAGAATATTTATGTCTCCAGTGGTTTCCCGCAGTCGTGCCGCGACCACGGTGGGGCGAACTCCGCGAGGCAGAATGTTTGCCTCTCACTGCAGTCTTGCCGCGCTTCTGTTGCGGTCACGGTGATTCCCTTTTTTTATATCAAAGAACATTACAAATGAATATACTAACAACACATTCATGGGTTGTCTCCCATGAAACACCTGATTTAACGTCGCGGCACGACGCATACAAGAGCATTTAAGGCTCTCTCGACCTTAGAGGTTCCGTCAATTGAATCTCTGACAATTTTTTTGGTACTTTCATACCCATGTATAGCTTTAGTCTCCGCCCATTGACTCTAATGTGTGATAGAATTTTTCCAAGGAAATTTTCATAGCCCCCGAAGGGAATACTTCTACCACCCGAAATGGACCAAAACATCGTGACTTAAGTTTATCCGGGAACAACTGTAAATCTTGAGTTGTAGAGCAATACCATTTCCCCCGGTTTGAAATGTCGCTCAACAATGTTCTTGTTATCCAACCGCTTCATTCTCTCCTTGTACAACCTTGTGCTCTCAAAAGCAAGATGTTAGAATTTGTTGAGCTCATGCAATTCAATGATTCTTGTTGTGCCCGCAGCCTCAATGTCTAGGTTCAGCCGTTTCATTGCCCACCACACTTTATGTTCAAGTTCCACTGGCAAGTGGAAAACCTTTCAAAACACCAACTTATATAGTGACATACCAACTGGTGTTTTAAAAGTAGTTCTATAAGTCAAGAATGCATCATCTAGCTTTTTCGCCCAATCAGTTCTTGTGGCATTTACAGTCTTGGTCAATACACTCTTTATCTCTCTATTAGACATTTTCACCTGTCCACTTGTCTGCAGATGATACAGTGTTTCCACCTTGTGATGCACATCATACTTCTCTAGCAACTTTTCAAAGGCTCGATTACAAAAGTGGGCATGTCCATCACTGATGATACCTCTTGGTGTCCCAAATTGGGTGAATATGTTCTTATTCAAAAATCCCACCACCACTCTTGCATCATTAGTGGGCAACGCTATAGCTTCTACCCATTTGGACACGTAATCTACAACAACGAGTATGTATTTATTACCAAAGGAGCTGACAAAGGGACCCATGAAGTCAATCCCCCAAACCTCAAACACTTCCACATCTTGAGCCGGGTTCATGGGCATCTCTTGGCGGCAGAAAATGTTCCCGATCCCCTGACACTCATTGCAGCCCTTCACCCAGTGGTGCGCCTCTTTAAACACAGTTGGCCAAAAGAATCCGGCCTTTAGCACTTTTGCAGCTGTCCTGACCGCTCCAAAACTCAATATGCTGATGCATGACAATCCTGCAAAACAGAAGATTGTTCTATCTCGGGGACACATCTCCAGATCATATTGTCAACATATATTCTAAACAGATATGGCTCATCCCAATAATACATGTGGCAATCATGATAAAACTTTTTCTTTTGTACAGATGAAAGGTCATAGGGAACTATACTGCTGGCGAGGTAATTTACAAAGTCGGCATACCATAGCGCTTCCTCAAGACTAGTAGCGAGTAGATGCTTGTCTAGAAAGGTTTCCAGTATATCCTCAACCTCAATCGAGTTTTTTAGCTCCACCATGTAGTGATAGATGATCATCGAGTTGGTTTTCTGTGCCCTTACGGTTACAAATTTCAAGGTCGAATTCTTGCAGTAGCAACACCCAACGAACAGACGCG
This sequence comes from Nicotiana benthamiana, assembly GCA_034376525.1. Lineage (NCBI taxonomy): Eukaryota > Viridiplantae > Streptophyta > Magnoliopsida > Solanales > Solanaceae > Nicotiana > Nicotiana benthamiana. The sequence goes on along the minus strand of CM067335.1, from coordinate 131,907,887 downwards.
GCTTAGACTCCTTCTTCTCAATCAAGTACCTGAGAGCTGCATGATCAGTGTATACAATAACCTGCTAGACAACTTAGTATGATCTGAACTTGTCAAAAGCAAATACTACAGCCAACATCTCGTTCTCAGTCATAGTGTAGTTCAGTTGGGCTCCACTTAGCATTCTACTAGTATAGTAGATTGGATGCATCAGCTTGTCTTTCCGTTGTCTCAGCACTGCCCCTACTACATAGTCACTGGCATCACACATGAGTTCGAATGGTGCTCCCAGTCGGGAGCAACAATGATAGGTGTTGTGACCAGTCTCTTTTTCAACTCCTCGAATGCTACCCTGCAATCATCAAAAAACAAGAAAGGGTGATCTTTTTCTAATAACTTACAGAGAGGGTTGGCAATTTTTAAGAAGTCTCTTATGAATCGCCGATAGAAACCAGCATGCCCGAGGAAGCTCCTGATTGCCTTGACTGAAGTTGGAGGGGGAAGATTTGCTATCACATCCACTTTAGCACGATCCACCTCAATTACTTTGCTTGACACCCGGTGCCCCAAGGCTATGCCCTCGTGTACCATGAAGTGACACTTCTCCCAATTAAGAACCAAGTTAGTCTCGATATACCGTTTCAGCACACGAGTCAGATTTATAAGGAACTCATTAAATGAGTTCCCCACCAATGAGAAATTATCCATGAACACCTCCATTATGTCCTCTACCATGTCAGTGAATATGTCCATCATGCACATTTGGAATGTGATGGGTGCATTGCATATGCCAAAGGGCATCCTCCGAAAGGCACAAATGCCATACGGGCAAGTGAAGGAAGTATTCTCTCTGTCCTCTTGTGCAATGGAGACCTAATTGTACCCTGAGTACCTATCCGGAAAATAAAAGTGTGACCTACCTGCCAACTTGTCTAACATCTGATCAATGAAGGGATGGGAAGTGGTCTTTCCAGGTGGATGGATTTAACTTCCTGTAATCCATGCAAATTCTCCAGCCCGTTGACGATTCTCGTAGAGATCGGTTCATTGTTATCGTTCTTAACTACCGTCATGCCACCCTTTTTAGGTACAAATTGAACTAGGCTAACCCACCTGCTGCCAAAGATTGGCAAAATGATTCCCGCATCTAACCACTTTATCACTTCTTTCTTCATCACTTCATTCATGTTGGGGTTTAGCCTTCTTTTGTGTTCCATGGAAGGTTTGTGTCCCTCTTCCAGCAAAATTTTATGCATACAGTAGGCAGGGCTGATCCCCTTTATGTCTTCCATGGTCCACCTAATAGTCGTCTTACACTCCTTGAGTACCCACAAGAGTTGTTTTCCTGCACATCTAACAAACTAGATGAGATAATACCAGGTAATGTGGAGTCAGGTCCAAGAAACTCATACCTGAGATAGGCGTGCAATGGCTTTTAACTCCAGCTTTAGTGGTTCTTCGATGGATGGTTTGGCTGGAGGTGTTTCTCTATTTTCCAAGTGCAAGGGCTTAAATTCAAGTGTTCTACCCCAGAACCCTCTACCCTCTAACACCAACACCCATTCTGCCAGTTTTTTTCCATTCACCTCATCTAAATTCATCAAACATGCAGCAAAATGGGATGGTTTAAAATAGCATATCAAACTAATCCAGAAGGACAACTAAATAAAACACTAAAGGTGTATTTGGTACACAGGAAAATGTTTTTCATGAAAAATATTTTCATGAAAAATGAATAGTTTTATCACTTATTTTCTCTTATTTAATTGGTGAATGGAAAAAAAATTTTGAAAAATATTTTCTAGTGTTTGGTTAAGAAGTAGAAAATATATTTTTAGTAAAATATTTTCCTAAAGCTACTCTACTCACTCCCCCCTCCCCCAACCTATGTTTTCTTGCTCCCCCCAAACCCAAATGAATTAATGTGTTGTTTTAATTTTTTTATGCAAAAATAACGTCAAAATTTGTGCTCCATAACTAAAAAATAATAATATTTTTTTGGTTGAAAAAGAAAATACTCTTTCTACGACATGAAAATAAAGTGCTCATTTTATTAAAATAAAAAAATATTTATCTACATCATGAAAAGAAAATACTAATTTTGTTAAAATGAAAAAAAAAATACTTTTTTACATCATAAAAGAAAATATCTTTTTTTATTGAAATGGAAGAAAATACTTTTTCTACATGTAAAGAAAATATTTTTTGTTAAAATAAAAAAAAATACTTATTTGTTGAAATGAAAAACAAAATATATCTAGTATATAATAAAAAGAAAGTACTAATAATATATTTATTTAGGATGGGGGTAGGGGTAGGGTGGATAGGTAGGGGTGGGGGTGGGTAGGGGGTTGGGGTGTAGAGTGGATATTGTGTGGGGGTTGGGTGGGCAGGGTGGGAGGGGTGGGAAGAAGTTTTGGAAAATGTTATCCCTATAAAATATTTTCCCTTTTCTTGATAGGGATAACAATTTCCTCTAATTGAAGGAAAACAAATTTATAAGAAAAATATTTCTGTAAAATATTTAATCCAATTAAAATAAAAAAATGGAAAATATTTTTTCAAAAAATATTTTCTTTGGTACCAAACACAATCTAAAACAGTTTTTCTCGTCTTTGTCAATGAGTGATACCACAAAATACACATCACATGCTAAAAGAAATGATTTAGAATGAAGTAGGAATGAATATGGATCTCATCCATACCACTGCAATTTTGGTGGTAAGAGTGAAAAGTTATATGTTTCTAAATTATCATATTACACATTGATATATTTTTATTATATTGTTTTCAATTTTACTTCATACATAAATATTATTTATCCACTAATAGTTTACTGAACATAAATTCTTTGGTCAAAACATTGCTTGTTAATGCGGGAAAATGATGATGAAGTCACTGATTAGGTTTAAGAATTCCTTATAGATGCTGACTCAACCCCCCACATCATCACTAAAGCTATTTTTGGAAATTTTTCTTTGTCATCTACACTTTAATTTTTATTTCCATCTTTCTTTTTCCTTTTTCTTATCCAACCAGAGCCAAATTAGTATATCCAAGTGGTCGATGTAGCTTATTACCTACGAGGTTCAATCAAATTCAGTATTTAATATAAATCTTTAATAAATATTATATTTTAAACATATAAGTTTCACTATTTACTCTAATATCAAGAATTGTAAAACCGAACTCATTAAATTTAAATTTCATATCTTACTTTATATATCTAGCGCTTTTACATAAGACTTAGAACTAACAAGTGTGAGTTATAGATTCATCATCATTTTTTGTTATTGTTTGGGAATAGCTTACATCGAATCTTCGTATGATATTATTATTCAAATAAGAATAGAATTTTAATTAGAGTGAATTTCTACCTTGTAGAGAGTTTTACTTTGAGGTTAAGTCATTTTTCCTCCTATAAATATAGGGGTCTTACCCCATTGTAAACCACCCTCAAAATTCAATAAGAATTCTCTCTTTTTCTCTGCAATACTGCTCTTATTCTTTTATTGTTTTATAACACGTTATCAGCACAAGACTCTAATACACAAAAAGGGAGAAAAAAAAGCTACGCAGCTGAGACCTTGATACCCCCCACCCATCGTCGCCTCTCTGATCCAAAGATAACGACTCCATCTCTACCCCCAAACTAGCTGTGAATCACCCATAAGCTCGCTGCCGAAGCCACCGTGAAAAATTCGTAACAGCAGCTCTTGGAGTTGTGAAGTACCATTTACAAAATCACATGAAAACCACCTTGAAACCATCTTGAACAGTTATTGATTCGACCCGTTCGGAAGCTCCAGCCCGTCAATTCCGGCGTTGAAGTTTGATTTCAAGTTTCTGTTGTTTGTCTGACTTGAGAAGTGATGATATGATATTTAAATCAAAATTTTTCAATATAAAAGAATTACGGCTTGGAATGTAAGCCTTAAATTTAGGAGGACGTTCATGAAGAATATTACGCTTATCTCCATAAGAGGGGCTCACGCAAATCTTCAAAACTATGGCTTTGGATACATGCACGATGCTCAATTTTAACATAATATTGAGCATAATGATTGTTAATCGTTCTATGAACATCCTTCAAGATTAATTCTGGATTTAAGGTAAGTATTTTACTTTTCTCTTTCAAATACTTGTAATTCTATAATTTGATTTTAAATACAAGCATATACGGTATATTTTGATTGCAACTTTAAGGTAGCTTGAAAGATATTATAACCACCCAACGTGGTGAATTTTCTATGTCTTGCCATGATCAAATTCATGTATGATTGTGCGCAAAGAATTAAAAATCTGTCCCATTGAATTTGCTCCATTCTCATTCCCTATAGAGAATGTGATAGCAGTATGTGATAAGTCTGAAAGAAGACAAAATTATTGCCGTGCATGTATCAATGGATGTGGACGTGACAATAGACGAAATTAAAATCGTCATTATTGTGGTAATGAGAACAATAAGGATTCTCAAAATAATCATTCACTATGTGAAAGTAATATCTGTCATCGATTTGACATGAGATTTTATATAGCACACACAGATTATTGTGGTCCATTCATGGTTTGAATGTGACAACATCTGACTTATGAATACATATTCATTCTTGGAAGAATATGAACGTACTAGTGGTAGTGAATATATCACACTCACCTCTAGAAGGAGGTTTGAGATGATATAAGAAAAAATGTCATTATTATGGCATGAATGATCATTGATCACGTACTTATTGTACACCAAAATATCTTGGTAATGTGATTATTAAGGGACAACAACAATGCAAGAAACATATCTTGCATATAATTTTAGCCATGACCATAATGGTATAACTTTCTCTTTAAAAGAGATATTCACCATATGGATGTTAATGAATATATGATAGTACCAAATTAATTGAGAGCTCTGCAAGAGCCAATTATACTATTTTGGAGAAATACAATTAATTACCAATAAGGTATTGTGTTATAGTAAGTCTCAAAGAAACTTATTCAGTTTCCAAAGTATATGCGAAAACGGTTGATTATATTGAGACAATAAATAAAGGAAAGATTTGATATCTTCTATTACTACAACTTGTAGCGGGATAATATGTATGTGAAAAGATACCCGCTTTATTCTCCAGTTTGTACCATACAAACAAAAGAATGCCACAATAAAGTGGATGTTTATTGATATAAAAATCCATATCATAATAAAATTGGAGTTTATTGATAATTGCACACGTCATGGTGTAAATCTGAAGTTTATCAATATTGATAATTTATTCAGTTGGCATAATCAGTTTAACCTTATCAATTTAAGTATGATGTGCAAAAATAGTATAGAATTCACATGAGTAAATATTAAAGAACTAGAAAGTTCTTTACGAATTCTCTTGTATTACTTGTTCTCATTAAATAATAGACCAACTAAAATTGGGATTGAATCCCATGAATGCTGGAAATATCAAAGGTGAATATGAGCCCATTCACCTGCCATGTATACCACATAAGATGTATCTATGAGATGGTTACATGTGCGATTATTATTAACCAGCAACATGGTATTTTGTGAGGTAACTTGCTCAATAATTCAATTTAGAGCACAATTTCCAGATTTTCTATTCAAGATAGTTCATCTTGAAAGTTGGTTTACATCATAGTTGGTTTAGCAAAATAATTTATTGAGTGCCTCCACTTAATAGCTAGATTGTTTCTTATGAGAACAAAGTTATATATATCAATTTGATATGTTTTATATACGAAATTATATTGCATTCTTCCCTCACAAATGGTTCAGGGTCAGGAACCAAATAATTTTATCTTATTATTATTGATGTGCGGTGTATATTTTCATTAACACCATAATATACAAAGATGAATTTCCAAAGTTGAGGAAGCAGGTTAGTTTTTCTAACATGAGGGGGAGACAAGATACAACAGTTGAGAAAAAAGTTACATAGAATGAATTATTATTTATACATATAGATCCTCGAATAAGATAATATGAACTTGAAGTTCATAAAAGGATAATTCATCTGCAATATATTGCAAAGCATGCCATAAGCATTTGCTGACCCCAAGAAAGTAACTATATTCTCATTGCAAATGCTCATATTAAGTCCTAGAAGGACAAAGTCTATGGTACACTTAAAGCATATAGACAAATCGGTTTCAGATAAAAAGGATGAGCAAATGATCAAACTGATCATAATAAGGAGGCAAGTGATCTATAAGATCACATGACATAACACTTCATAAAATCTCATGAGAGATTTAGGTACCTGAATATATGAATGAAGAGATCTCTATGTTATGTCTTTATGAAAATTTATTGGAACCGATATAACCTGTTCGTCGACGACATCTATCATAGCGCTAAGTATAGATGGGGATCTTAAGTCTATCGAATATAGACACAAAAGTATTAGCCAAATGGAAAAGATACAATTCAAGTAGAATTGATTCCATATGAAAGACATGTAGTTCAAATACTTAAAAGTATAAAATCAATGGTATGTGCAATCAATTTTCGATATCTTATTTGTCTAGCATGACATGAAAACTTGATATGCATCTAAAGTCTATAATATGGCTTATATGACTTAACTTATATGACAATCCATGAAGGATTTAAGTTGCTTGAAGCATATACAATTCTTGATCTTGAGGTACCGCTTCCTTAATGCAATTTATGCACAAATGTATGTTGCTATAACTATAAGCATGATAATGTGATAGCGATGATACCTTTATGGAGATATTGAAGAGTCATTCTACGATATTTGTAAAGACATTATATATCTATCACGAGTTATGATTTCAAGGTGCAAATATTCATTATAGTTAATATGGCTGATTTATTTATCAAATCTCTACCAACGATCTCTTGAAGATGGTGCACAAGATTAGGATGTGAAGGCTCAAGGATGTGAATTGATGCTCTCATCAGGGGGAGTTAATGCGTGTTGTACTCTTTTTCCCTTACAAGGTTTTGTCCCACTGGGTTTTCCTTGCAAGGTTTTTAACGAGGCAACTAATAGGCGCATTTCTAAACATGTGTACTCTTTTTCCTTTTCTAGAATTTTTTTTCCCATTAGGTTTTATTTTAGTTAAGGTTTTAACGAGGTATATTATTTATTGAGTAGACATTCAAGGGGGAGTGTTAAGAATAGAATTCTAATTAGAGTGAATGTCTACCTTGTAGAGAGTTTTACTTTGAGGCTAAGTCATTTTTTCTCCTATAAATAGAGGGGTCTTACCCCATTGTAAACCACCCCCAAAATTCTATAAGAATTATCTCTCTTTCTCTGCAATATTCCTCTACTTCTTTTATTCTTTTATAACATTTATTGTCTTCTGCCTTCTTTTTAGGTGAAAAACAAAAATGATTCTACATTACTTTAAACCATCACTTGGTGACCAACGTATAACAAGATAAAAAAGGAAAAGAATATTAAAATGGGCTGTAGTAGCTGCAAAAATGATAATAATTTCTACTGAAAACGCATAGATATTTTACACCATGCAAATTTGGTATTGAGATATTACAAAGGAATACATTTTTGGCAAAGAATTATGCCAATCTTATGCCATATTATCTATACTGGGGCATAGCGAAAATGACAACATATCTAACCTATACTCAAATCCACATCAATAAACTGGCAAACTTTTGGTTTTTTTCGTTCTTTACTTTAATAATTAAGGATAGTAAAGTTCAATATGAAAGCATAAATACTCTTTGATGTTGACTAGAGACCATCTTGAACTAGGACATTAGCCCTTTAAACAAAATCATCAAAGCTTAGGCCCTGTGTTGCGGCTAAACGCACACGCAAATATACACAATCGTTTAATAATGAAGTAACTAAAAGTCAAATTCGATTCCATGAGAATTTGTGATTAACTATTAACTAATTAAATTATCCTAATTATCTATACAAGAATTAAACCTAGAAATATTTGATTCTAAACTAATTAAAATAAATAAAAATAAATAATAAACTTTGAACAGAGAAAGATCAAACTTTTATGATATCAACGTAATGAAAACGATCTAGGGTTATGGGCTATCTAACATTCCTATTGTATTCTTCAATTGAATTGACTAACTAATTTATCTAGTTTATTGGTTGACAGGGTTAATATTGCTCGTAAGAATCTGTCGAGTTTTTACTCGCTTATTCAAGCTAACCTAACGCCTATATATCTATGGAGTTAGAATCAAGAAGAACGCATTTATAATTCCTGTAAATCAACCAAGCAAGGTAATTAGGTATATGTCTATCCTAACCGCGAACGTGAAGTTTAGCTCCACATAGACATGGAAGCAAAACAACAAATCATACAAAGAAACATAAAAATTATTAAGTTGGTGGAAGAAAAGATGAAACCCGGCCTCCACGGCGGCTCTATGCTTGTGTTTTCCTCTCCAAAACGTCCTCCTCCCTCAAAATACCGTTTTTCCATGTATATATACCAAGTAGGGTTGGGCCCAAACAATTATACATTCTCAATTGTGACTAGCGCGATCGCGCTAGTGGCCCATTGTTCTGCCCGACGAGCGCGACCTGAGCGCTGTCGCGCTATTGACGCGCATTTTTTACCATGTTCCGTTTCGAATTCGGAAAAACGTAAAAAGTGAAATTTGTAGCCTTTGAGTTAGCTTTCTAACCTTATATTGTGGAGCCCAAATGGAGTTCTGAGCAAAAAGTTATATTTATTTTACTAGACAGTGCGCAATATGCCCACTGGATTCGTCGTTCGCTCTAACTATCATCATTTGACCCCCAAACATGATCCCGACTTAATTCCTTGAACTTTTACTCAAACTTTAATGCATCAAATCACTTGAATTCATTCCATAACATCGTCATAGCTCGGAATCACTTCTACAAGGCATAAAATATACAATTAGTACAGAACACTAGCGATTAAAGCTCAAACCCAATTAAAGTACAATAAATTAAAATGTAATAAGCGACCAAAATACATAATTATAGTCGATCATCACCTCACCAATATTTGATTGGATATTCCAAAAAATCCCCATCGACTCATCGAAAATTGATGTATTTAACATAGATGTGGTGGTATTCTTATAGAATCCGGGGCCTCAAAATTTAGCGGGTTGCCGGATATATTTCTTTGTCCATATCAGTAGTTTTAGTGTTAGTCATATATTTTTTACTCATAAATTACTAATAGTAATATTAATTTAGTCATGTATTTCGTACTCTTAAATTTTTAATACTACCTGGTACTTTATTTGGCTTTGATTTTCTTGTTATCCGTGTACTGCTTGTTGCTATATATATTTTTTCATCTTTCTGAACCTGAGTGGGGAACTTGGTTGTTTGTAAGTTTTATAGTAATTGCTTTTTAAAATTTTTATGTTTTATTTTTTAATTTCAGTTTTTAAAGATTTTCCAAACGATTACAACCTCTCCAATATTGAGTTATTTATATTTCATCTGTCATGAAAAATATCTCATCAAAACAGCTTTCACGGGTTGGAATAAAAGAATCTTTTATAGAAATCATAAATATAATCATAGTTTGTAACTTTACGATTCATCCTGTTATCATTTTGACTGCACCAAAAAAATCCCAAATAATTGTTTTTTACCAAATGCAACAGTTAACAGCCATGAAAAAGTATTTTTAATTGTGAAAATCTCTTGAAAAAAGGACAAAAACCTGTTACATATAGAAACCATCAAACAGAGCACAAGGGGGTGGTAAAGAATAGGGAAAATGGTCAGAACTGCCTCCTAATGTATTGATTCCAGGTTAAAAATACCATTCGTTAATCTATTTTGAAGAAAATGCCCCTACCGTTAAAAATGCGGCATATTTGTGCCCCTAAGTCTAACAACTGACTATACTTATATTTAAAACGGTAGGGGCATTTTTTTCAAAATAGGTTAGCGGTAGGGGCATTTTTAAACTGACTTGTTAGATTTAGGGGCACAAATACGTTAGAATTTTAACGGTATAAGTATTTTTTTCAAAATAGATTAACGAAGGGTATTTTTAAACTGGCGTCAATACGTTAGGGGCAGCTCTGACCCTTTTCCCTAACGAATATTTAAATAACCGCAAACTATTGTTCCGCAAAATTTCACAGCAGTAATCCATAAATTTTTTCCGTTCACTTATTCATAGAAATATCAACCAAAACTTCATTGCAGCAATAAGTAAATATTACTGCTATAATATCAATAATAAGAACCTAATTCAATTAGGGTAAATTTTCTGTACAGCCACTTACTCAACTTTTATTTTATTACACTAAAATTACTTAATACCAAAAAAACTGTTTAACTTTGTCCAAGTATGTTCAAACTAAGGCTGTCAACCGGTTCCACCGGTCCGGTCCGAGTCGATTTTTTTTGACCCGTCCGGTTACCGGTCCGGGCCGGGCCGGTTCCAAACAGTACCGGTTTTCACCAGGCTGGGTTGTTAGGGGTTAAGATTAAACCGTACGGGTTACGGGTTGTAATGGTCCGGGCCGGGCCGGATTTTGTTATTTTGTATCTTTTTTTTTAGAATTATGTATAAATATTAAGTTATATTAATACTTTATAATAATTGAATGAACACAACAAAAGATGGGGAAAAAATTGCACTTATTGCAAGTGCTACTTTATTTCCTAAATTCAAATCGAAAAACTAAAATGTATCTTAAGTAGTAAAAACTTTACATCTTTTGTAACAAGTAGTAAACTAGTAGTAATCGGAATCATCAAATTCTTTGCATTGCCCTAGCAAGTTCATAGTAATCAATATGAACCGATTGACCTTCTTCTGGCGTGTTAAATTCGGATGGGTTTCCATGCGTTAATATATCTCCAAGTTCTTCGTCTTCTGGGCTATCAAGATCTTCCTTTCCTTGATTTCTTCGTTCCGATCTAATCCAATCTCTTAAACATACTAAAACTTCCAAAGCATTGCTTCCCAATGAGTGGCGTGTGTCTCCAAGTTGTTGTCTTGCTTGGCTAAATGCACTCTCGGATGCAACAGTGAAAATTGGCACATTCAGGACATCCCGAGCCATATCGAAAAGAACGGGAAATTGCTTTGCATTTTCATGCCACCAGCCTAACGGTGAAAATTCCTTGGTGCGAGGCTCCTTTTGCTTCTGCAAGTAAAATTGAAGTTCATCAATATTCCTGCTACTACTTTGAGTGTTAGAAAAAGTTGAAAAAATATTAAAACTATCAATGCCTTCTTCATCATCTACATTAGAATTGCTACATTGCATAGCGGGATTTACATCTGTTGAAGCACGAGAATTATCATATTGAGTTGCATAATAATTATATAGATGTTGTAAATGTTCATTTAGCTTGTTCATAGAATCATACAAATTTGGGCTTTCAGTGGCCCCAATCTCCATATAAGTATATAAAGCATTCATTAATTGGTGACAATCAGACATTTTAATAGAAGGATTTAAAACTGCACCAATTAAGTAAACTGGAGGAATTGGAAAGAAATATTTTTTGAATTTCGCTTGCATATTTACAACAACATCCGTATATTTATCTTTCTTCTTAAATTCAACTGAAAATAAATCGAGCCCACTTTTAACAATTAAATTGTAAACATGACATGCACACCTAACATGAAAAATATCATCAAGAGGTGGTTGCAAATGCAATTTTAAAATTGAAACTGCATCATTATTGTTTGAAGCATTATCAAAAGACATACACAAAACATTTTGGTCTAGATTATAAAATTCAACAACTTCAATAATTGTACTACTAATAAATGCAGCAGTATGACTCTGATCTTCATCATATTTAAAAGCAATAATACGTTTTTGCATACAAGTATTATCATCTATCCAAAGACATGTAATTGTTAAATAATCATTTCCATTAACAGCATGGCCAATATCAGGAGTTAGACATACTCTAGAAGGAAGGTGACTAAACAAATAACGTATGTATATTTGATATTGGCCGTGAAGTCTAAAGATGTCTGCTCTACAAGTACTTCAAGGGATACCTTTAAACAAAGGATTGTATATCCTTTAAATATACATAATAAGATAAGAGGAAGAAGCAAAAGAAAAAGGTAGACAACCCAAAGCAATCATTTTCGCTAATTCCTCTCGATCCCTCATTTTATCATATTTTAGGAGACCTCCGGTAGTAGGGTTAATTGTTGTTTGACTTCCATCCCCATTAGCTCCCCATTCTATAGGATGGATAGTCGACAGATGTCTAATAAGTGTCCCAGTCCCCCCTAAATTACCTCCGGTCAAATGTTTAAACGTTTCGTTACAAAGTTTGCACTTAACTCTATCAGTACCTTCTATTATTTTAAAAAATTTCCAAACAAGACTTCTTTTTTTACGAGTAGAAGTTGGAGCCACTGGTGGTCTTCTAAACTTGTTGCACTACCAACTCCAACTCCAATACTACCAATATTTCCACTACTAGGTGTATGTGGTATCTCATCTGCTATTCCAATTTCGTTATCTTCTATTCCGTAATCTTCTTGTAATTGTTCATAATCAATTTCTACATCTTGCAAATTAGGCGATGATTCAGAAACATGTGTTATTGGGTCATTACTATTACTACCAGAAGCTACAGGACTACCTCTTTTTTTACTTCCACCCCTACCAGTAACATTTCTACACGCTCTTTTAGCAGCATTCAACATATTGTAAAAATTAATATATAAGCTAAAATCAAATATGCAATTAAAATATTAAATAAGAGAAAGAGTTGGAGAGAGTGCACCGAATTCGACAATAAATTGAGCACTTGATTACGCAAATCCGGTGTTACCACGAACAAACGTCAAGCAAGTATTTCAATGTTGAGCACTTGAACTTCAAGCTTAGAATTCCGATTTCCGAATGAGAAATTACGATAAATTAAATTCGGGAAAACAAAGACAATAAAATTATAAAATTAGAATATGAATTCTTGAAAATTGAAGAGAAGAGAGTGATTGATAATTTGAGAATTGAGAGAGAGATTGATAATTTTGAGTGAGGAAATGAAGAAGAGGGGAGGGTATTTATAGATTTTAAGAAGGGTTAATAATGTAATTTAATAAATACAAAAAAAAAACAAAAAAGTGGCCATTTTTGAAAATACTCCCGTTGGCCAACGGTTCTGGACCGTTGCCAACGGTCCTGTGGGGCCCATGTGCAGAAAATTTTTTTTTTTAAAAAAATTTTTTGACCGTTGTACCGGTCCGGATCGACCGGTTCAAGCACTGTTTGGCTTACGGGGCCGGTCCAGTCCCGGGTCCTACTTCTAAAATCCTAACCGTTCTAACCCCCCCAATCCAGCCCAGCCCACCCCTTAAGAACCGGGCCGGTCCGGTTCGATCCCGGGTCAAACCGGCCCGTTAGACAGGTCTAGTTCAAACACATAACGTGCATTTATTTAACTTGGTGTAAATATTAAACCAAATTTTTACCAAAGATTCGTCAATGTACAAATTATCAAAGCTCAGAAACTGTATTTTCATCCCCTATTATAATATATTTCCACAAATATAAAAAAGAAAATATAGAGCTAAAATACTCCCCCCAAAAAAAAAACCAAACTCTCACTAGTAACCACCACCATTACTCACACGCCGTCGTGAGAGACAACGCCTTCACCGACGGCAACGGTGGAGAAGGCGGCGGCGGAGGGAGTCTAGAAGAGAAATTCCTCAAAGGGGCTTCATCATCTTCATACCCATCTTCAAAATTCAACGCGTAACTTAACGGGTCGTAACGAAACTCAGCGGAAGAGCGCCGTTTTTGTCGGTTACCGGTAAAATTGAAGAGCGTACAGCACTTATCCTTGATATCAGGGAAGTCGTTCTTGGTCCAAATTAGCGACGGGTTTTCATCGGAGGAGGGTGGAGGAGGAGGACGGTAGTTGAGGGAGTGAAGTTTGGTGGTGGGGGTGGTGGTGTTGCTACGGGGGTGATGGGGGAAACAGCACGAGAAACAGAGAGAGTTTTTAAGTTTTTGCTTGAGAGAGAGTGGTGATGTGGTGAATTCGTAGTCCTCCATTGGAATAGTAGAGAGTTTAGAACTTGTGATTTGTGAGGAAAAGGGTGCGGAGTATGTGTAAGGGCTCAGTTTGATTTATTTCTATGGGGATTCTTTTTCACTATATTCTTTTTCCAAATTTGTGCCCTCTTATTTCGAAAATAGAATAGTCCTTAAATTAACAACCCAATTAGTAGAATATTCTTGGTGAGAAACAGTTAGTATGATTAATTAGTTTAAAAAGTACTTCTTAACAATAGTGTTTACTTCACCATTTATAACACATTATAAATGTTCTTTTTAATTATGTAGCTCTTCTAACAAGATATTGGTAATAAAAGCAGTAGATCCATCATTTTTTTCCTATTTAAATTATAACTATTATGAGATCATTTTATCACTATACATCCACAGAGAAAAATTCTAGAGATACATACAGTATTATCGCTTTGCAAAAGTTTTATAATTTAATCATGATTAATGACTATATATGTTTAGCTCTACGCATCACTTAAGCATTATTATAGTAAATTGGTATATGATAATTTAATATATATATTGAGTGCACCTAAGTTTTTTCCTATTTCTCATCCTCTCTGACTTCGTTGATCTTTTATTTTCCGTTTAATGTTGGCAAATATAAAAATTTGTTATGTGATAAGGAGATTACTGGTTTAAATCGCGAAAATAACCTTTTACAAAAACGTAATAAAATTACATACATAAAATCTGATATAGTCTGATTCTTACAAGAATTTTACGCATAACCAGAACTTAATATACTAGACTAGACTACCTCTTTAAAGAATAGATTCATGTATAATTGTTATTTATAGTATAAGTTCCTCTTCCATATAAAAATTTTATGCTTCATGTAGCCAAAAAATGACTTTTTAGTAAGATGAATAAATGTGCGAATAATACGATCATCTAAAGCGGAGTTGAAAAATGCTTAAGGTAACATAAACAATGCTTCACATATGAGGGGGAAAAATTTTATATTCACATTTAGAAGGAAATTTGATTTTTACGCAAAGTTTAAGAGACAAGAAAATGATTTTTCCAAAATAAATTTGTAGTTTTACAGAAGAATTAACCTAAATAGTCGGCCATTCAATAGTTTAAACTAAATATATCCGACGAATATATAATATGTGTATAAGCTATGTATAACTATATATAATGAGTATATAATCTATATATACTTTTTTTTATAATCTATACATGAATTTTTACCTCCTATAGCAAATGTTGATACCTTATTTATTTTAAATAAATACCCTTTTAAAAAATTATATTCCATAACTACCTTTGGATTTTTATAGCCAAATGTCTATATATGGTTACCTCCGATCCTTAAGCCATAAAATACTCTTTGTATTATTTTTCTCTCTCATTCTTTCAGATTTTTGTCCACTCTCTCTCTCTCTCTCTCAACGCTAGGCTTTCTCCATTAATCCAACCTCTATACTTCACCGATTCATCTTCATTGTCTCAAAATTTTCATTATCAGTAGTTTGGGGCTCTGAATCAATCTCTTTGGATTCCATAGCTGATTCTATCTCCTCTCTTGCCTCTGATTTGTAGGGTTTAAGGATGTAATTAGGTCAGATGCAAGAATTCTGATTTGTGGGGTTTAAGGACGTAATTGGGGTCAGATGCAAGAGTTGTTAAAGAAAAAAGAAGATTTGGGTATCGTTGACATGACCATCGTAGCTCACCACCTCCATTGATATTTTTCTTCATCTACCAAATTCACAATTACAAACAAAGAAGACAATCTGCTACTGAAAATGAGGAGTTTTTTTTGTTTTTGTGCGAAATTTTGAGAGTTTTGAGTCAGATCGCGACCCTCTTGACGAGACCAAACATTAGGGCCGTTCTTGAACAAAACGACGAAGTTTGGGCTGAGCAACTTGAAGAGTCTGTTACTTTTTTTTCATTGTATTTCAATGTATCTCGCTGTATTTTATGTATTTCATTATATTCATTGTCTCGCTATATTCCATGAATGTATTCATATATATATTTTTTTGTAAAATATTATTTATTAATTAGATGTATCATATAATTTCTCTAAAGATTGTTATATTTTGGGGTATTATTCAGTTGAAAATCTTTTTGTAATTGAGTTTGTCGAGTTATTAGGAGTCTATTATGTTGTTGATTCACTTTTTGTTTAAAAACAGTGTAATCTCCTGTTTCTCGCCGTGAATACAGTCAAATAAAATAATCTGTCCAGCTGTAATCTCATGTTTCACGCCATGAATACAGCCGAATATATCCAAATACAAAAAGTTGTCTAGCTGTAGTTTCTTGTTTCACGCCTAGAAATGATGTTGAATTCATGAATATAATAACTTAAATACATCGAATAAACTCTAAAAAGTCTGAAACATAGCTATAAGAAGTAATATGGTAAATGGTAGCTACAACTATCTAATAGCCACTAAAACATAGTGATTTTTGAAAGTTTCTCATCTATATATACTGATAATAGAAATTAAACAGTAAATCCGATCAATTATTCGTATAAACCCCTAGTTTATACACGCAAGACCGCATACGCGAGCATTCACCTCTTCATGTGTAGCCCAAATTATACCAAGTGTTCTTAGAGAGATAGAGATCCATAGTTGGATAAACAGCAGCCGGCCCTATATTTTGGCCCAACAAATTGCTTGGCCAATTTCTCTCGGGTGATTGATACAAAAAGAACTTTTTGGGGCTGGTCTCAGGGAAATATTTCTAAAATTGGCGACATTTAAAAAATGAGCTAGAAGTCGCACGTAGCTCTTTAGGAACTTTTCTCCGTCCAATTGATAGAGTTGATGCTATATTTTCTCTACTCATCTGTTAAGTTGTTCATCAAAATTTACCGGATCGACACACTTTTTCTAGATTGTTCTAACAAAGTGTTCTTTACCTTTGCAACTTTAGTTTTGATCATTTATTCCAAATCTGCTCTAAATGATTTCAAATTTGAAATAGAACTTAAGTGTCAATACAAACAATCCTTAATCACCAAATTAGTCGAATAACACCAAATAAAAAAGACCTACTTTCTCTTTTTTAATACTTTCTATGGTCCAACAATAGAGTTTTGAGATTTTTAGGGTAAATCATCAAAATCTGTATTTGAACTAAAAGTCAAGCACAAATTATCAACATTAAAACGATTTTAAAAATAATCGATCATTAACTTTTATTTTCCACCACTAAACAAGAATTTCAAGCTTTAAAAGTGAAGAACTATGATTTAGTTAAAAAGGGAGACATTTTGCTACGAGTGTAAAAAAATGGGAACATTCCGCCAAGACCCGCTCCTCTGGGATCATGCCATATTAATTTCAAATTGAAGAATTAATCCAAAAAGCAGTCTATTCAATCGTTTAAACTAAAAATAGTCGGTGTAAATATAATATATGTATTATATATAAATAATGTATAATGTATATATATAATTAAAAAATAAAAATAATAAATATGATAGACTATTTAAGTAAGGATCCCCAGCAGATTTCCTTTTCACCATTTAAGCAACCCAAAAGTTCACTGCAGTAGATCTGGCCCAAATACTCTTTCCAGAGAACTCAGTCCACACCTCTTTTCTTTTATTTATTTGTTCTCCTAAACCTATGAAAAATCGACACCCTTCAATTATATTGGTATTTTCTTTCATATTCACGAAGACTAGACATGCAAAAAAATTATATAAAACTCAAACAAAAAGACCAATGATGAAAAAAAAGTATTATTTTCAAATAAATTGCATACTAGCTCTATGATTATACCAATATTTTAAAAGAAGAAGCAATAAAGAAATATTATTAAAAAATCAACAAGAAGACTAATGATGGAAAAAGGTATTATTTTAAAATAAATTGCATACTAGCTCTATGATTAATTAAACCAATATATTTTAAAAGAAGAAGCAATAAAGAAATTGGACTAAAAGTCCTATGAAGTTTCCTACATCCTTCCTACTACCTTCCTTTCATAGTTCTATTTAATCAACTTTATTACATCTACCAAATGAAAGAGAAAGAAAACAATACACCATAGACAATTCTTATTTCCTTTTTTGAATTTTGAGTAAAAAATGGCAGGTATGCTTGCTGGTGTTGAATGTGCTAGAAGAAGAAAGTTTCATAAAAACAGTGGCTTATTAGATTCATCATATAATACATCATCCACAAGGAAGTCTTTCCTTTGTCTTTACACAAGCAGCCATGAACATAATCTTAGCTCAAGCTTTTCCAAGGTACTAATTCCTTTCCTAGTTACTGTAGTCGAAGGGTGGTTTGAACATGTTTTGTCGAAAAATTATACTGAGGTCAAATTCCTTCTCACATTTTGTGCCTCTTCTGTCTAATTGAATTGGATGTATATATAATTAAAGTCGAATCTTGTAGTTGAATCATTTCTTTCTGTTCGAACTACATATACATAAACCTAAAAATGTTTAAAGTGTATATATATATATATATAATAAGATTACATTCATTTTGAAGATCTTGAATTCATCTTTTGTAATAAATTCTTGTACTTTTTAAATGAATAGGAAAGGAGTGCAACAAGCCAAGAATACCAAGATGAGAAACTAGGACAAGTTGCTAGAGAAGCCAAGCAAAGGCTAGATGAGAGGCTTAGTGTCCAATGGAAATCACAAGATAAGAGGTGAAATCTTGTTCTAAATTTCTTGATGGCGCACTTTAGCAGAACCTCATACTGCTTGCTAACTGGCGCCCCCTCCCCCATCCACCCCTTACTACTCCCCTATGCTTGTCTTTCACCCTTTATCTTAATGATGCTGATTGAGTTTTTCTTTTTTGTGTAATTGAATTTAGGGCTGTTAAGGGATTGAAAAAGCTAGGACAATGGAGGGCCATGATTTGCTGACACACAAATGTTTGGAGCAAAGAAGTTGCAGTTGAGAAAAAACTGTTTTTCAAGGGTTCATATGAAAAATGAATGTGTCATTTGCTAGGATCAATTCACAATTGCAATTTTGATTACTAGAGTGTATATATATTTTTCACTTTAGGGGTGCCCAAGATTTCTAATTATAAAAGCTTAAGCTTTTTTTTACAACAACAACAAAAAGTTTTGTATAATTCTATAAATGGGATCTGAAGAGGATATTATTACGCAAATTCTATTCCTAACTTATGACGAGAAAAGTATAAGCTTTCTAGTAGTCAAACAAATTGACTAGTTTGTGAGTTTTTGCGAAATGCTTTCTTGTAATCAAGCTGATTGACTAGGTAGTGACAATAACAACCCAGTATAATTTTACTTGATGGGTTCTGGGGAAGGTAGTATGTACGCAGACCTTACCCTGGGGTAGAGAGGCTGTTTCCAAATAGATACCCGACATCCTTCCCTCCAAGAACTTCCCACCTTGCTCTTGGGGAGACTCGAACTCACAACCTCTTAGTTGGAAGTGGGGGTTGCTTACCATCAGGGCAACCCCTCTTGTCTAGCTAGTGAGTTTTTCAAAAATCTGGTATTTGGAAAATAATGGGTTTTTTAAAAAGTTTCTAGATGTTTGTTTTTTCTATTTTTTTTCTTAGAAGATTGTCAAATTCTTAGGAAGAGAATGTCCCAAGAATGAGGTGTGCAAATTTATCGCCACTATTTTCTTGATCTCTACTTTTTTTTTAAGTCAGTTTCTTCCTTTCTCTCATTGACCTATTTTATTATTGGATTGTATATAAGTGCGTATGTTTCCAAAGTAACATTCTCTTGAGAAAAAGGTAAAATAAGAAAGAAAAAAATAATCAAAGTGTGTTTCTTAATGGCTAATAAGGAATTAGCTGATTCCTGGCATTCTAAGAAACATAGTCTGATTCTACTTAATTTGCTAAAAGTATGATCTTCCTACAAATTGTGTTTCTTTATGCTATGAACTTTTGCTACTATGCGCAAAACTGTTTGTTTCGCCAAAGGGTGTATGAGACGAGAGATGTCACGCTCCGACCTGGAGAGCGTAATCGGTGCTCGACAAGACATCTCAATCAAGCAAGCGTACTTGATGCCTTGTACCCAATCTTATTCATGATCAATTTAAGAATACGCAACAAAAAATAGATATAAAAAGAGTAAAGTGTACCACATCCTTATTCATTACTTATTGAACCTTCAATTAAAGTTTTTCAAAATATTACAAGTTCATAGCTACGGGAGAAAAACATATTTAACAAATACAAACATTTTTAGTACATTACCCCGAACCAAACACCACCCATATTCTATCTACGGAGCCTCTATATATAACAGAAGAGTAATATAGATATGCCGGCAACCAGGCCACTGCTATACTTCAAAACACAATATGCAAAATTAAATGTCATAAGGCCCGGAAGTGGAATAGGGCTCACCAAGTCTGATGAGTAGAGTGTAACTGCTAACGAAGATCAGAACCACCTGCTGAGTAAACACTTGCATCCATTAAAGATACAGCACCCTCGGCAAAAGGGACGTTAGTACTGGGCGGATTTCCAGCCATGTCTCATGACCTCTTGGGCGCGCCTCGTGGCGTCCTAGCAACCCTCCCATTGCCTAGCGCCATGGACTGCCCCGTGGTCTTGGGCGAACCAAGTGACAAACGTGCATGTGCCTCTGTCGCACCACCAATATCCCTCGCTAGCACCAAGCCGAAGGCAGATTCCAACAGCGTCGCGCGCGCAAACCGTGATGTCAAAGACAATGCTGCTGATAACGAACCTGTTGCTGCCTCATAGAAAACTAAGTCATTTACATTATTAATAGATTAGTTTTATTTCAAGTACTTCTATTATATTTCTCTAGCGTATTTAAGTCTAGTCTTGTAGTTTTGGATTATTTTTTTTAAGTATTATTAGGTGGGATCAAACAATCAAACTTTCTAGCAAGCAAACAATTCTTTGTACCGGTGTCTCTCCCCTCGACACCGTATTGTTTTTTGGTAATAGCTTTCATTAATGCAATCAAGCTTTCTTTCATTCTCACTTCTCATTCATGTTCTCTCAATTTCTCTTGACATTGGTTTTTCCGTACGTCACTGACAATCTAATCTAGCATATGAAGGGAACCTCATTTGGTGGACAGTAACTGCATTGACATCAGTTGCTTAGCCTTACATCGGCCTTCCAAGGAATCTCAGGAAGGCGTCGCGTAACAGTTGGTATCAGAACCTAGGCTCGACATCATACGAGGGAACACATTGCCATTACCACCATTTTTGACCATGCTGAATCATGGGGACCACACTGCGGCCCTTGAACAGACGGTTGACGGATTATGACCTATAGTGGATATGGTGAATGAACTAAGAACTAGCCTAGGACAAAGGTCTGATGACCTAGACCACAGGGTGATCCAGGACGAAGTTGACATAGAAAATATCAGTCGCGACTCCGAGGGATACCGACAAATGGCAGCCACAGAGGTAGGCAAAATTTTGGCAAATTCGAGGGACTACAACAAGAGTGTGCCGAGGATTTAGCTTACAGGGCACAAGAGGCAGACAGGGTGATTGCCATGCAAGAAACTATTGACGACTTAACCGACAAGCTCAATGTTGTCAATGCTGCTTTACAGGGCCTACTTTGAGGGGGTGGAAACCAAATCGGGCGCGACCCCGCTTCCGCGAAACAAAAACTGAAAATTCCTGAGCCAAAGCCTTACAGTGGAGCTAAGAATTCCAAGGAAGTGGAGAACTTCATCTTTGACGTAGAACAATATTTCGATGCTTTTGGGGGCCTAGAAGAAGCTAAGAAGGTAGCAACTGCTACCATGTATCTTCAGGATGATGTTAAACTCTGGTGGCAGGTAACATATGAAGCCATCAGGGCTGGTGAAGATGCCTTCGAGACATGGACAGAACTCAAGGTAGCCATACGCCTACAGTTTTTGTTAGGATTTATGCCGTTCACTAGAGGGGGGGTGAATAGTGAGGCACGAGAATATTGATAAATAATGCGGAATTAAAATTGCAGGAATAAAGTAAATACGGTAATTGAAATAATAAAGAAAGAACACAGTGTATTTTATCCTGGTTCACCACAACCTGTGGCTAGTCCAGTCCCCGAGAGACTCTCTCGAAATTCCACCAACTTTGTTAAGCTTACGGGTGCCTAACAAACCGTTACAGTTGCTCGTAGATGTACACTCTACAAGACTTCGATTGCTCGAGGATACCGCACCCCAAGACTTCACCTTGCTCGTGGATACCGCACCACAAGACTTCACACACTAAGACTTAGGGTACTTAGCGAACCCGACAAATGAGAAGATATGTTCTTCTCAAACACCTTTCTCTTCTTACACAACTCTCTCAAAAGAGTGGATAAAGAGATACAAATTTAGCTCTATAAACAACACAAAGTTGTCTCTCAAATGGCTCAACAAAAGCTCTAAAATGATGCTCAAATATGATCAATATGTATATCAATATTGGGAGGTGTTGTGTGTTTAAAATCAGCTTAAAAGACCTCTTTTTATAGGTGAAAAAGGGTGCATGTCCGTTGCTTAATTGGCAATCAATTATGCTCATTTTGTGCCATATAATCGATTATGTAATTTGAGATAATCGATTATTTCTAACGTTCAGAAAATCAGAATGCTGATTTTCTGCCAAATAATCGATTATTTCATACCACATAATCGATTATATGAAGGCAGTGTTCAAAACACTGGCAACAGTCTAAGCATAATCGATTATGCAGCTTTGTATAATCGATTATATACCACTGATATACACTTGATATACACTGTGTATACCAGAATTGAAAACTTACTTCAAAACCCATTTTGGTTAAAATGAAAACGTTAAAATCATTTTGTTTGAAGTATTTAAAATATGTTTATCATAAATATGATTTAATAAAATATGTTTATGATAAATATGATTTAATAAAATGATTTAATAAAATATGTTTATGATAAATATGATTTAATAAAATACTTTTATGCATATTTATGATGACCTATGTTGAGCCAAAAGACGAGATAACTTAAATGTTGCTCTTACATTGGTTCTACCTAATGACCTACGCCTTGGGTCTTCGGTCTTGAACATTTGAGCTCGTCTTTGGCTTGTCTATGCAATTCCGTCATCAATATGCTTCTCGCCATTCATTCTTGATTGTTTGTCATATAATATCGTTGTTCGACACTTGACTTCATTGTTTGTCATTCATCAAAACCTATACCTGAAAATCATGCTCATACAACCAAAGCGCACATATCATAGATAGAGTGAGTTTCTACAATTTCTCCCTTTTTGATAATGACAAGCAACAGGAGATATGCATATTGAATTCCCCCTAAATTCATGCTATATCTCAACATACAATTTATGCAAACAATTCAATATAAACAATTCAATATAATTCCCCCTTAATTGAATATTCCCTCTCAATTAAGGCATGCATATCGCCTATATTCTTCCCCCTTTTGGCATTAGCAAAAAGAATATACCAAATGTTAATTAAACTATTGACGATACCAATTGTTATAAACAAAATCATATCAACATCAAATAATACCAAATGTTAGTAAAAGCATACTAACCATGATAACGGTCATTTTTCTCAAATGTACCAACTGTTATTTAAACTAAAAATATTCATCAAAACATGAATCAATCATTTAATACAAAACTAATTGATACCAATTGTTATTCAAAAAAAAAATTATCGAGACATGAATCAATAAATAATATCAATTGTTAGCACATATCAACTATTACGATTTTATCGAAAATACGATAACTAACCGACGTTCCCCCTCGATGCATTAAGGTTTCGTGCTTGGTGCATCTAGTACGATATTGTAGTCTTCAATCACACCTGCAAACGTACCTAAAAATAGGTTTTCGGTACCCAACTTCTTTTGGGTCCTTGGCGGTTAGGATAATAATAATCATAATCAACACATAAATCTCTATGTTTAGCAAAACATACGGGTGTAATGTGTCCTACCCGGTTACAATAATGACATATAACATTAGGATTGTGCATATGTCTAGGTTGAGCCAAATGCGTTCTAGGTGGTCTAACGTCGTTATTCCTAGAAGCGTTGAAATTCCTAGAGTCATTTCTAGGCGGTCTAAAATTATTCATTCTAGACTTATAGATAAAATTCCTAGAATTGTGTCTAGGTGGTCTAAAATTATTTATTCTAGACTCATTAACAAAAGTCCTAGAGTTGTTTCTAGGTGGTCTAAAATAATTAATCTTAGACTCATTAGTAAAGTTCCTAGAATTATTTCTAGGTGGTTTAACCTCATTTTTATTATCCTTTTTAATTTCTTCAATTTTAGGATTATCAACACTACGTTTTTCTAGTGCGTTCCTAAGTTCTACGTTCTCCATTTTCAAGGCACTACAAGAAGAACAATTGGAACATTGATCAATTGAAGAGGCTTCATTCAATTCCTTGATCTTATTTTTAAAATCAACAATGTCATTTTCCAAAAATTTATTTTCTTTTTCTAAAACTTCAATTTTATTTTTAAGAACACTATTGTCATTTTCAAAAGAATTCTTTTCTTCTTTTAGCTTCTCATTTTCACTAGTCAATTTTTCAAAATCTATTTCTTTCAAAGAAGAGTGTTTTCTGAAAATCTGTTTATTGCAAAGAAAGTGTTTTCTTCAATTTTTTGATAGTTTTGGAAGCATTAACAAATTCACTATATAATTCATCATATGCATTTTGTATTTCTTCAAACGAGTGAGAGTTAGAAGTACTTACCTCTTCTTCTTCGTTGGCCATGAGACATAATGCGGCGGTTTCATCACATGAACTGTCCGAGTCCCATGTCACATGCTTTTGGACTTGAGGCGTTCCTTCATAAATGGCTACAAGTTTATCCCACATTTCTTTAGCGGTTGTTGCAATAGGAAATTTTCCGATAATCATCCGGATTCACCGCGCAATATAACATATTGATGGCTTCGGCGTTGCATTCATTCTTCTCCTTCGGAGCCATGGCTTTCCCAACTTTCTTGGTCGGCGTTTCACCGTACTTGATGATTTGCCATAAGCGAAAGTTGTTCGATTGGATGAAGATCCTCATCCGCTCTTTCCAATATGTATAATTTGTTCCATCAAATCGTGGAGGCTCAAAGGTAGAGTGTCCTTCGCTCATTGTTCCTGCGTTTAACATTCTCAACAAAAAAATATATATCGCTCTCAACCGGTTAAGGCTTTCAGAGAGTTAGGCTTTGATACCAATTGTTAGGATTTATGCCGTTCACTAGAGGGGGGGGGGGGGAGTGAATAGTGAGGCACGAGAATATTAATAAATAATGCGGAATTAAAATTGCAGGAATAAAGTAAATACGGTAATTGAAATAATAAAGAAAGAACACACCGTATTTTATCCTGGTTCACCACAACCTGTGGCTAGTCCAGTCCCCGAGAGACTCTCTCGAGATTCCACTAACTTTGTTAAGCTTACGAGTGCCTAACAAACCGTTACAGTTGCTCGTAGATGTACACTCTACAAGACATCGATTGCTCGAGGATACCGCACCCCAAGACTTCACCTTGCTCGTGGATACCGCACCACAAGACTTCACACACTAAGACTTAGGGTACTTAGCGAACCCGACAAATGAGAAGATATGTTCTTCTCAAACACCTTTCTCTTCTTACACAAGAACTCTCTCAAAAGAGTGGATAAAGAGATACAAATTTAGCTCTATGAACAACACAAAGTTGTCTCTCAAATGGCTCAACAAAAGCTCTAAAATGATGCTCAAATATGATCAATATGTATATCAATATTGGGAGGTGTTGTGTGTTTAAAATCAGCTCAAAAGACCTCTTTTAATAGGTGAAAAAGGGTGCATGTCCGTTGCTTAATTGGCAATCAATTATGCTCATTTTGTGCCATATAATCGATTATGTAATTTGAGATAATCGATTATTTCTAACGTTCAGAAAATCATAATGCTTATTTTCTGCCAAATAATCGATTATTTCATACCACATAGTCGATTATATGAAGGCAGTGTTCAAATCACTGGCAACGGTCTAAGCATAATCGATTATGCAGCTTTGTATAATCGATTATATACCACTGATATACACTTGTTATATACTATGTATACCAGAATTGAAAACTTACTTCAAAACCCATTTTGGTTAAAATGAAAACGTTAAAATCATTTTGTTTGAAGTATTTAAAATATGTTTATCATAAATATGATTTAATAAAATATGTTTATGATAAATATAATTTAATAAAATGATTTAATAAAATTTGTTTATGATAAATATGATTTAATAAAATACTTTTATGCATATTTATGATGACCTATGTTGAGCCAAAAGACGAGATAACTTAAATGTTGCTCTTACATTGGTTCTACCTAATGACCTACGCCTTGGGTCTTCGGTCTTGAACATTTGAGCTCGTCTTTGGCTTGTCTATGCAATTCCGTCATCAATATGCTTCTCGCCATTCATTCTTGATTGTTTGTCATATAATATCGTTGTTTGACACTTGACTTCATTGTTTGTCATTCGTCAAAACCTATACCTGAAAATCATGCTCATACAACCAAAGCGCACATATCATAAATAGAGTGATTTTCTACAGTTTTTCCTCGAAAATGTTGAATAAAATGCAAGGAGAAAATTACGGAAGTTCCGCCAGACCAAATCAGTGCGGGACTACGTGCAGGAATTCTCTAGCTCATGCTAAGCATACTCGACATGGGGGACAAAGACAAGCTCTTCACATTCCTGGAAGGGTTGAAACCTTATGCCCATATGGAGCTACAAAGACAAAGGGTAGATACCTTGCCTAAGGCGATCCAAGCAGTTGAATGCCTTGGCGACTATCAAATGGAAGCTCGGAAGGATAGGCCTCAGCCGCCTGCTTGAGCGGGATTCAAATGGGGCTAGCCTAGTAATGTTGCCCTAGCAGAAATGGGGGAGACTGGAAAAATACGTAACAAGAAATAGACATAAGAAGAGCAAAGTGTACCACATCCTTATCCATTACTTATTGAACCTTCATTTAAAGTTTACCAAAATATTACAAGTTCATAGCTACAGGAGGAAAATATGTTTAACAAATACAAACATTTTTAGTTCATTACCCCAAACCTGACACCACCTACATTCTGTTTACGGAGCCTTTAAATATATATAAGAGTAATATGGATGTGCCGGCGACAAGTCCACTACTATACCTCAAAATACAATATGCAAAATTAAATGTCATAAGGCCCGAAAGTGGAATAAGGCTCACCAAGTCTGATGAGTAGAGGGTAACTGCTAACGAAGATCAAAACCACCTGCTGAGTAAACACCTGCATCCATTAAAGATGAAGTGCCCTCGATAAAAAGGACGTTAGTACATATAAAATAGTACTAGTATGTAAAGATAAATACCCTCTTATGAAATAGGATGCCGACATTAAAAGGGAATAATCATGAAAGCAACAAGAAAAAACCAATAACATCCAAGAGCCAAGTTAAAACATAACAATATTCATAATAATAAATTTATATTTTTTTGTTGGAAGAACATTAGCTTTCGATCATCACCCCATACACGAGGCATGGAGTCCGATCACAAAATCGATTGACAAAGCCATCTCTCCACAAATCAATGTGGATTGACATGGTGATGCGAATAAAAGGTGATACCAAGAGGGAGCAACCACCATGCGCAGGATATGATATCTGATCACTATCCGATCAGCTAGGTCGTCTCCCCACAAATGTCACGTGAGCCGACTTCCAATCCAAGGCCAACAACAATCTCATCTCAATTAAGGG
The DNA here is from genome assembly GCA_034376525.1 of Nicotiana benthamiana. Classification (NCBI taxonomy): domain Eukaryota; kingdom Viridiplantae; phylum Streptophyta; class Magnoliopsida; order Solanales; family Solanaceae; genus Nicotiana; species Nicotiana benthamiana. The sequence continues at coordinate 131,880,118 of CM067335.1, read as the reverse complement.
GAATAATCTCAACACATCAATCTCATCTAATTAAGGGGAATGATCTCAATCAACTCCTACACTGGCATGTGTAGTATCAGGTGTGTACTCTCAAATTATTTTTTGTAAACAAAGAAAATAGAAATATAAATGCATTCATCTCATAACCTTTCATACCATATATAGATTCATTGGTATTTTTAAACACTTACAACATCATTATTTCATTGGCTCTCTTAGCCGTACATAGAGTTCGTTCATAGCACGATGGCCGCATTTCATATTTTATGCTTACGTTTCCTTACTTTGAAGTATTATCATAAACATCCACAAGCAGAATATTATGGAAATCATAACGCTAAGTGCATTAATAATGAACGCTTTAAACACAATGAATTTTGTTCCAATGAATGGTGCAAAATGCCTGGCAATCGAAGTACAATGAAAATCATAAACGAGTATCCACCATTTATTATTGGGATACTTTTCCAAGGGGCAATATATAGTTTCAACTCATGAGTATGTAAAAACTCAAATACATTGGAAATACTTACAAAGGAGAGCACGATGATTTATGATTTAACAATGGATTCAAATCATATGTATTAGTTAAAACAACCATCTTTGAATGTTTTCCCACTAAGGGGAGCATAATATGGTAAGTGAAATTTGAACATGACTTAAGTACATAAGCTTTTAGGAAAATCTATCATTAGAAGTAATTTGATACCGTAGTAAAAGAGATTGGTCTAACCACATTTGGAATTTACGATGAACTCATAGATTCCGATTCTAGAATGGGAGTTTAGCCAACATAGCTTAATTAATCTCTTTAGTAATAATAAACCCTCCCACAACTCTTACAATTTCAATATACATCAGCATAAGTCAATTGGACCAATATTAGTAACAACAAAAAAGATTTTAGGTTATTTAGACATTTTATCAAACACCTAGAGTGATGTGTTGACCTAAAAGGTCATCTCATATTTTAGAACTCATTCGGGGTTTTGAGGCCTTCAAGACCTTATTTTCTTTCTCCTCAATTTGTGTGCGCAATGTGAGCGCATTTCCAGAAAGTCTTTATGTGAAAATTTGAGAAAAAATGCTAAGTTTTGCCTTTAGAGTTGAATTAAGATGACTTCGATTAATATTTTGAATAAACGGGCTCATACCCATGATTTGATCATCTCAGAGGGTCTATAGTAAAATGTAGAACTTGGGCGTATGCCCGAAATTGAATTCTGAGGTCCCTAACCCAAGAAATTAGTTTTTAAAGAAAATTGTTAAACTAAAAATATAATGGTTTTTAGAAATTGAATAATGTTTGATCATGTTGGTATAAGGACCTTATGTTGGTTCTGGAGCCAGGTACATGTTTAATATAATAATTACATTATGTCTGCGCAATTTGGTGAGAAATGAAATTCATATATTGTAATTCGGACCCTCGGTTCTCAAAATAGAAACTTTAGGTGTTCTTGAGAATTTTGTTGATTTTGATGCAAATTATATAGTTTTAGATGTTATTTTGGTGATTTTATCATACATGCAAGTCCGTATGATATTTTTAGACTTGCGTGCATGTTTGGTTTGGAGTACCAAGGGCTCAGGTGAGTTTCAGAATGTTTTGGACTTAGGAATTCCTGATGTATTGCTGCTTCTGGTATTTGGGTACCTTGTGTTTCGCATTCGCGAATGCAAAGTGTAACCTAGGTTGGGGAGGGCATTGTTCTTCACGAACGCGAAGCCATGGTCACAGACAAAGAGCATTAGGTGGCTGCTCTTCATGAACGCGACTGACATCTCGTGAATGTGTAGAGTAAAAAGGAGGTGGGCTGAGGGGGAAAGACCATCGTGAACGCGAACAACTCTTCACGAATGCGAAGGTCCTTCAGTTCCCAATGCTTCACGAATGCGACTGGCCCTTCGCGAACGCATAAAAGGCCTATCAAGTGTTTTTTAAATAGAATAAAAAACGGGAATTGGCCATTCTTCATATTTTCGAAACCAAGGAAAGCTTAGAGCGATTTTCAAGAGATAAGTTCTTTCCCAAAGTATTGTTATATGATTCTAAACCACTTTCTTTCAATTGCTCATTGTATTTCATCAATTTTCATCCAAAAATCTTGTTCTTTTAAGGATAGAAATTATGAATGGGATTTTACAATTTGGGAATTTAGACCTCGATTTTGGGCCAGATTTCGAAACTAACTATATATTTGGGCTCGTGGGTAAATGGTTAAATGGGTTTTTGTCTGAACCTCAAGTTTTGAAAAAGCAGGCGCGGAGTCAATTTTTGAATTTCTAGGGGAAAGTTTGGGAAAACTAAGTTTGTGAATTGTAGTTGATTCCCTTATACTCTGTCCTCTTTTGTACAGATCCAGATACCAGAGCAGCATACGGTGCGCAACAGTAGAACGGGAGCCAACCTTCAGTCCACGAGATCCCGAGGTACTCCTGCATGCGTTCGCAGGCCCGACATCTCTTCTATCTTTATTTATGATTCGGTATCTCTTGTATTCGAGACAGACATTGTTACTTTCTTTCAAACAGTTGTATGTAGAAAAATCTTAGTAGTCCGTGGATGTTGTGACACCAGTTCTGGGTAGAGACGTATATGGATTCTCCTTAGTATTTTGGTTTATTTCATTTCATTCTTCTGTTAAATTTTGAATTCCGCTGATGTTTAATTATTTATTTCCTGCTAATTAAATTGGTAAAAATAGATTTTAAAAAAATATTCATGGATTTTAAATGTATGGTTTGCCTAGCTTCTACGAGTAGGTACCATCACAACCTCCGATGGTGGAAATTCTGGGTCTTGACAGTTCAAAGCATGACATCTACTTTATTTCTTTACTGTATTATTTCTAGAACTTGATACTTCCTCCTCGGCATGACTTTCCATTTTTTGTTATTATATGTTAAATTTATGTTATTATTACATTCTCGTATATGATTTAACTGCACATGTTTATATAGCTATCGTGTCCTAGCTTCGTCACTGCTTTGCCGAGGTTAGGCTAAGAACTTATCAGTACATTAGATCAATTGTACTAATACTGCACTATGCACTTTGTGTGTAAATTTCGGTGCCGGGCCTCGTGAGTAGAGTTGGATTGTTACCTTCAGTCCACCAGAAGACCTAAGGTAGATCTGCTGGCATTCGCAGACCCTGGAGTCCTCTTACCTCTATCTTAGTTATCCTGTCTCTTTTCATTTCGAGAACATATGTATTTCTTTTACATCAGTATTTGTAGAAAATTCTTAGAAGTTTGTGGATTGTGACACTAGATCTTTTGAGTAGTCGTATATTAGTGTTTTAGACTATTATACAATTTCTGCATTTTATATTTGTTTAGATTAAATTATTATTAATTACTACTTTGGTTAATGAGTAATGCATTTGAACTGTATCTGTTGGCTTGCCTAGCATTCAAACACTTAGGTGCCATCACGATTCCGGCGGTGGGAGATGCGGGCCGTGACAAGTGCATATCATTCTACTACCTCTAGTAATGATTTTTCTTCATCCAACAATCCCTCCTTCCCACAACCAAAGATACTACAATATCCTTTGTCTACAAACTGTTTTCTTTGGTATAATTATATTCATTAATGAACTCACATTCACTAAATTTTACTAATGAACTCATTATAAAATCTCTACAACACCCAATAATCTAGATTAAGCACTTATAGCCTCGAATCACCATCCCAAATGATACTACTTCTTTCTTGCTCATATATTCACTAACAATCCACGCATATTGATTTAAGAGTGAAGGATTACCTCTTGCAGCCTAAATCTTGAAAGCCAACCTTTTGTGTGTTTTTGAAATTTTGAAAAAATCATATGGAATTAAAATAAAATCCTATTATAACTAGTGATGGAGAAGTGAAATCATCATAAAAACACTCTTAATAACTCGCGTTAAGTGTGAAACCCTTGGTCGGATGGACGATGGAGAAAAGAGTCCTAGCATTGAAATCCTTTTATTTTTCTCTCTCCGTGCGCATGTAATTTATATTGTGGGGAATCACCACGCGGCTGGCGCGTGACAACATGAGCGATCACTGCTTAGGCAACATTTCTAGCACGTTGAACGTGCGTTAAAAACTAAATACACTGGTTTATTCCTTGCAAACTTTGTTTTCCCGTCGTGTGTTGAGCGCGCATTAGTGCCTAAATACACTTTTTTTTTTCCAATTTCAACCAACTTTTCAAACTTTATATTTTTATTTCCTTTTTCCGCAACACATATATTATATTTATTGGATCGGGTTGCACGCTGCAACAGATATATTATATTTATTGGGTAGGGTTGCATGCTGCAATAGTTGTATATATATACATATGGATAGGATTGCGCACCGCAACAGTAATATGATTATATTATTTTAGATATTGTACTGGTCCTTCATATATATTGTTTTTCTGCTAAGTTAAATTATTTCTCGAAGCATGTACCCCCTTCTTTTTAGCTACTTATTACTTGTTTATTTTCGCCATATATTATATAGCTGGACAGGTTTATCTGGAGTCTAGTCCTATTCTGCTCACTACCTCGCGGGGGTTAAGCCAGACACGTACCAGCACATGGGGTCGGTTATGTTGATGCTATACTCTATGTGCTTTTGCACAAATTTAGGTACCGAAGCAGGATACGGTGCGCAGCAGTATATCGAGAGCTAGCCTTCAGTCCACGAGATCCTGAGGTAGTCCTGCAGGCGTTCGGCCCGACATCTCTTCTATCTTTATTTATGATCTGTTATCTCTTGTATTCGAGACAGACAATATTACTTTCTTTCAAACGGTTGATGTAGAAAGATCTTAGTAGTCTGTGGATGTTGTGAAACCAGTTCTGGATAGAGGCATATATGGATTCTCCTTAGTATTTTGGTTTATTTTGTTTAAGTATTCTGTTAAATTTTGAATTCCGATGGTGCTTAATTATTTATTTCCTGCTAATTAAATTGGTAAAAATAGATTTAAAACAAAAGTATTCATGGATTTTAAATGTGTGGCTTGCCTAGCTTCTACAAGTAGGCGTCGTCACAACCCCCGAGGATGGAAATTTCAGGTCGTGACAGTTCAAAGCATGACATTTACTTTATTTCTTTACTGTATTATTTCAAGAACTTGATACTTCCTCCTCGGCATGACTTCCTATTTTCTGCTATTATCTGTTACGTTTATGTTATTATTACATTCTTGTATATGATTTAACTACACATGTTTATAAGTCTATCATGTCCTAGCCTCGTTACTGCTTCGCCGGGGTTAGACTCAGAACTAATCAGTACCTGGGGTCGGTTATACTAATACTGCACTCTGTACTTTGTGTGTAGATTTCGCTGTCGGACCTCGTGAGTAGAGCTGGGTTGCTACCTTACCAGAAGACCCAAGGCAGATCTGCTGGTATTCGCAGACCCTGTATTCCTCTTTCCTCTATCTTAGTTATCCCGTCTCTTTTCATTTCGAGAACAGATGTATTTCTTTTACATCAGTATTTGTAAAAAATTCTTAGAAGTTCGTGGATTGTGACACTAGATCTTTTGGGTAGTCGTGTATTAGTGTTTTAGACTGTTATAAAATTTCTACATTTTATATTTGTTTAGATTAAATTATTATTAATCACTGCTTTGGTTAATGAGTAATGCATTTGAGCTATATCTGTTGGCTTGCTAGCATTCGAACACTTATGTGCCATCACGATTCCAACGATGAAAGATGCGGGACGTGACAAGTGCATATCATTCGACTATCTCTAGTAATGATTTTTCTTCATCCAACAATCCCTCATTCCCACAACCAAAGATATTACAACATCTTTTGTCTACAAACTGTCTTCTTTGGTACCATTATATTCATCAATGAACCCACATCCACTAAATTTTACTAATGAACTCATTATGAAATCTTTGCAATGCCCAATAATCTAGATTAAATACTTATATTCTCGAATCATCATCCCAGATGATACTACTTTTTTCTTGCTTGTATATTCACTAACAATCTATGCATGTAGATTTAAGAGTGAAGGATTACCTCTTGCAGTCTAAATCTTGAAATCCAACTTTTGATGTGTTTTTGAAATTCTGAAGGAATCTTATAAAATTAAAAAAAAAAATCCTATTATAACGAGTGATTGAAAAGTGAAATCATCGTAAAAATACTCTTAATAACTCACGTTAAGTGTGAAAGCCTTGGTCGGACGGGCATTAGTGCCTAAATACGCTGTGTTTGCCAATATCAATCAACTTTTCAAACTTTATATTTTTATTTCCTTTTGCTATATTGACAAGACAAGAGGAGTTGCTCTGATGGTAAGCAACCCCCACTTCCAATCGAGAGGTTGTGAGTTCGAGTCTCCCCAAGAGCAAGGTGGGAAGTTCTTGGAGGGAAGGATGCCGGGGGTCTATTTGGAAACAGCCTCTCTACCCAAGGGTAGGGGTAAGGTCTGCGTACACGCTACCCTCCCCAAACCCCACTAAGTGAGATTATACTGGGTTGTTGTTGTTGTTTGCTATATTGACACTCCCAATCATCTCAACTTGAGTTATACTTAAATTACCATATTCTATCACTACTACCCCTAGTGGGTCCGCATAAACTCCGAGATTGAGTCTATTACGAATTAGTGCAGGTCAAATTTATGAATTTATTGGGCTTTACAAGTGAAATTCCTTCACCTTTCATCTGAGATCTCAAATTTAAGCTTTAGAACAAATGCGTGAATTTGAATTTGTCAAAATAGTAAATTTCAATTATGAGATTCCTAATCTCTGTTAAGGTTACTGTCTTAGCCCTGTCATATCATCCGTATAATGGAGGCTAAATAATAATGCAATGTCTCAACTTTCTTTCAGTGGATGTCTTTGTACAAAATTGGGACAAAGACTCTAAACCAAACGTGACGCAACTCATATCAAGGCATAATTAATTTTGTAACTTTTCCAGTATTTTATTTTCGATATAAACAATGAGCACTGCCCCAGTTACATTGAAAATATCTTTTATATTCATTCAACTAAGAAGGAACAATAAGAAAAAATAATAGCTCAAGCCTTTCCAATGCACAACTAGTTTCCTCTTCCCTTGTGCTCCTCACCAGTGAGGATTTCAGAATTTAAACTGGTATATTCGATTTAATCTTTATAAAGTTCTTATAATTGAACCCTTTGCTTTTTATATCTATTTTTCATGTCAAAGATGATGGGATACGCTGTGCCCCCTCGACTTCACCACTACATGGAAATGAAAAAAGTTTTGTAACTTCACTTTGACAATGGATTCTTGTATATGGCTAGAAAAGTGGATAATGACATCAAAAAAGGAATAAGACTGCCTAGAGAAATACTAATCAGAAATGCAGATCATAAAACAATAATGTGAAATACACTAATAAAACCACATATAAGCAACGCCAAATTTCTGCACTGGCGTTGGTGGGGTGCACGAGGCTTTGGCTGTAGTGCAACACCAAAGCAAGAAATTTGGACTTGACTTGGTGGGGTGCGCCAGGCTTTGGTTGTAGTGCAATACCAAAGCGACACACGAAGGTTCATGTAGCAAGCTACCTTAATGGACCTTACCCTAAAAATATTGAGGTAATATCGTTTAAATCAATAATTTAGATATCAGATATTAACTGATAAGAACAAATATTACACTTGATCTTAGTCAAAAGGCCGAGAAAGATATGCTTTAGCTTGTGCGCGGCCTTCGGCTTTTATATCAATTCTCTCATTTCTGGCTTTTGTTAGCTTTGGATGTGGAATTATGGTAGGCTAGAGAATTTTATGTCATGCGCTTTTTACTTGCCTGCAGGGTAAAAAGGAAACAGCTAATTCTTCTCAGCTCTCACCTTATGCAAAGCTTATAATTTCATTTTGATTTAACGGACAAGAGAAATTTCAGCCAAAAACAAAAAAGTTATGATCTGCCAACCATGGTAAATACTTACCCCAGATATTTATGCCAACCTAAGTAATTTAATTGTAGCAGTTAAAAATAAAGTAAAAATACATATCATTTAACTATGAAATTTTTATCTCCTACGGGAAAAATAAATATTTTATTTATTTTAAATAAATACTATTTAAAAAATTATATTCTATAGATACCTTTTAAGGGTTATAGTAAAATATTTAATTTTGGTCTCCTCCTAGCCCTAAGTCACTAAATACGCTAATCAGTTATACCTTTTTCATCTCTCTCTACTTTAATACATCACATTCTCTCATAGTTTCGTGGACCTGTTCATTTAATATCAACTCTCTTTTCTTCCAAAGTTTCGTGAACCTCTTCCTCTAATTACTTTTCCTTCTTTTCTAAATTGTCATCTTTGATCAAAGAAAGAAAATATGAATAAAAACAGTGCATGCGAGAATTCATGGGTTGATCAGGGGGACTAAAATAATACAGAACCATCTTCCAAAGACACCAAAAAAAAGTAATTCCGGTAACGGCGGAGTGACAAATAAGGTGGGAGATTGTACAATTAAATATAGCAGCAGTTTGTTAAGCATGATCAAAGAAGGTGGGAGATTGTGCAATTAAATATAACAGCAGTTCGTTAAGCATGATCTCACTAGAATTGGAAGAAGTCATCTTGCCAAACAACTAAGAACAAAATTTTCACGAAGGCAACGCGCTTTTACTACCGGCCTTCCGGTGAACGACGGATTCGTCAGAAATTAGGTTTTATTCTTCAACAAAGACGATAGAGTTTGGGGCTGAGCAACTTGATTTTCTGTTAATATATTTCAATATATTTTCATGTATTTCATTATATTCATTGTCTTTTTTTTTTCATTGCAATGTATGTCGTTAGATTCCATGTATTTCATTTTATTCTCTGTCTTTTTTTCTCATTGTATTTTAATGTATCCCGCTGTATTCTATGTATTTTATTATATGTACTGTCTCGCTATATGCCATGAATATATTCATAAGTTTTTTTTAATTAATATAGTTTACGTATTCAGATGTATTATATAATTTCTCTGAAGATTGCTATATTTTGGGGGAAGGGGAGTATTTTTCGATTGAGAATCTTTTGTATAACTGAAAATACAAAATTTGTATGTTATAATTGAGTTTGTTGATTTATATTAGGAGTCTATTATGTTAATTGATTCACTTTTCATTTTAAAAACAGTGTAATCCCCTTTTTCACACCGTGAATATAGTCGAATATAATGATCTGTCCAGTTGTAATCTCATGTTTCACTCCATGAATATAGTCGAATACACTCGAATACAACAACAACTGATTAGCTGGACTTCTCTGATTCACGCCTATTTTTGCTACTGTATTCATGAATACAATAGCTTAAATACATCAAATATATCTTATAACCACATAAATGTATCTAAATCCGTAATATAGCAAATAGTATTCATAGATGACTAATTACTACTAAAAGATAATGTTTTATAAAAAAATTTCTTTAAATATAGCACAGTGGCGAATCTGATATTTTATACAAGTAGGTTCAATAAAAGATGACGGTGACTATTCATATAAATAATGACGGGTAAGACATGTAGGGTTTGATCACTTTTTTTCTTAAATAATTTAAACAAATATACTTCATGTTTATCAAGATTTAAGATCGAAACAACCAAAATTTACTTTGTAGATAATTAATTTTTGAAGTACATAAAATGTAGAATAATTTTTATTGACTTCAAGATAAAATAAAAATGAAATAGAAAAAAGACAAAGGATAAAATACTAGTACTAAATACAGAAGGGACAATCTGTCTAGATCGCACATAACTCCGGCCCACTGTACAAGTGCCACAAACAGGACTCGAACACGACACCTTCAATACATTTTGAACCCTTTTCACCACCTTTACAGACCACACACTTGATTAAAGTTTATTTCTATACTTATTTTTGTCGTTTCAAGTATAACTTAATAATATATGAAATATAATTTTTTTACGAAATCGGTTCAACCTGCTTGATACCATGTAGGTTCGCCCCTACATGGTAAGATCGCACAAATTTGATGGGTTCGATCTTTATATTCGTGCCAACGAGTTAATTATACATTTGAAATTATAAATCTAAAATTTAATATTTTTTAAATATATATCAAAAATATTAAGTTCGGTTGAACAATTAACTCTATAATATATCCGGCACCGCTAAAATGTCTGATACCAGCTCTGCTTAAAATCATGAAATTTAAAAAAAAATAAAAGAACAGATTTTCCATTTAATTAATCTTATTCCAAGTTCCTAATAGTATAAATATAGCTGACGATATCTTTTAGCCTTTTCATTATCATGAATGTACAAATCTATGTCAATTGCATTATGATTTGACACCGTTATATTCATGAGCCCCACATCAAATTTGTAACAATATACAGCTCACAATTGCATAAACAACAATTATTGAGGTCCTTTAGAATCAATTATTCTGACTTATAGGGAGATTAATTAATTATATATATTTTTAAAAGAAATAAAGTAACCACAAGATCAGATTCTCTTTATTCAACTATGGAACAATATCTCGAAATAATTTATACGTTTTGATTTTCTCTGCCATTAACTATAGAGCAAAATCTGCCGGAATAATAAAGTACAAGAGTAAGAAAAAAGGAAACGAGGAGAAAAAACTGCCTAAACTGTTGAGTTGTACAATATCGGAGGAATTTGAGGTCTTTGGTCTCCTTATATAGTTTAGATAATCCTCACCTCACAAGCTAGTGGTTGAGTTAGACCCAATGTTCATTCTTATTATGGTATCAGAACCAGACTCATCCAAATTATTGTTATCGATGTTGGGCTCCTATTTATGTTATCCACGCTCCAGAAGCGTAGGGATGAGACAGGGTGTTGAGTTGTCTCACATCGAAGGGATTTGAGGTCCCTCCGATTACATAATCGACCTTTTATTTATCGCAATGTAAATCAACCCTTTTTTTATATATAAAATCACATAATCCTCTTTCTTTTTTCCTAATTTATTTAGATCGACCTTTTTTTGATTAATATGTAAATGGAATTCAAAAAGAAGGGTTTTTTCTTTTTTAGTGTTCAGTATTCATATTAGAACCCGATAATATTTGGATTCACGTCATTCTAGAAAAAGCGCTTTCTACTAAGGATTTTTTAATCCAGGGCTCGAACTTGAGACTCCGTCTACATATTACCCTCCCCAGACCACACCTTGTGGGACTATACGGGGTAGTTGTTGTTGTTGTTGTTGTTGAACTTGAGACTCCGGTTAAGGGAAAGCAGAGCTCATGTTAAGTTATCCCATATCGAAAAAAATTAAGGTCCTTCGTTTCCTTATATAACTTGAGCAATCCTCGCTTCACAAGTTAACTTTTAAAATTGAGTTAAGCTCGAAGTCTATATCGACTCGAACTTGAGACCCCATTCATTGGTCGTGACTTCAAAAAGAAGGTTGTGCCTGCCAACAACAACAACTACCCAGTATAGTTCCACAAAGTGGGGTCTGAGGAGGGTAATATGTAGACGGGCCTTACCCCTACCCGAAAGGTCACAGAGGCTGTTTCCAATCGACCCCTCGGCTCAATGAAAGAAAGGTAAAACAAAAACAAAAACAAAAAACAAAAGACAAAAGAGCATTAGTAACTCTAGCAGAAATAGCGTAAATAATTATCTAAACATAAGAACCATAAATAAAATAGCATGCAATAATATTCGACAGTAACTACCAGAAATAATTACCACATAAGGGAGACACAATCCAATACACAAATCATCTATGGATAGCCTGCCAAGCCTCACCCAACCCCGGGTGAGGAGTACGAAATACTCTAGGAGCCCCTATTCTACAACCTTGATACTAGACCTCCAGACTTTCCTATCAAGGGCCATGTCCTCGAAAACCCGCATTCTAGCAATGTCATGCCTAATCACCTCTCCCCAATACCTCTTAGGCTTCCCTCTGCCTCGCCGTACGCCGACCATCGCCAGCCGCTCACAACTCCTCATCGGGGCATTAGGACTTCTCCTCCGCATATGCCCGAACCACCTCAGCCTCGCTTCTTTGCATCTTCTCATCCACCGGAGCCACCCCCACCTTCTCTCGAATAACTTCATTCTTAATCTTATCTAATCTGGTGAGCCCGCACATCCACCTGAGCATCCTCATCTCCGCAACCTTCATTTTCTGAACATGAGAGTGCTTCACTGGCTAGCACCCCGCCCCATACAACATGGCAGGTCAAACCACATCTCGATAAAATTTCCCCTTGAGTTTCTGTGGAACTTTCTTCTCGCACAGGATTCCTGATGCAAGCCTCCACTTTGACCAGCCCGCTCCTATACGATGAATGACGTCCCCGTCAATCTCTCCGTCCCCCTGAATCACCGACCCAAGATATCTGACACTGTCCCTCTTAGCGATGACCTGAAATCCAATCATCACGTCCCTGCCTACTTCGCTCGGCTCAGCGCTGAACTTGCACTCCAAATATTCTGTCTTAGATCTGCTTATTTTGAAACCCTTAGACTCGAGGGTCTGTCTCCTAGCTAGAAATTCAAGTTTTGTAAAAGATGCTCCGACATAAATTGAATATTCCTCGTAATCCGTAATTGAGTTTTCCTCTTTTCTGTTTTTATAAATTAAAAAAAAAAATCTCCAGTGTAATAGGGAAAAAACAGGAGAGATAAAATTCAAATCCCATTTTAGTATGAGAAACGAAATATTACAAACGAAGTTAGGAATTTTGCCAACTTGTTCTCTCTAATCAATCGTTAAAACCAATCTCACCTTCCTAGAAAAGAATAAAATAACCTAATTTTTCTGCAAAGCATCACCTAAATTACCTAATCCCTCTGTAAATTTTTTTTTTGGGGGGGGGGGGGGGGGGGGGTTTAATTTTTGTTTGTTTTATTAAAGAGAAAAGGTTTCATTTACTTTAAATCTTTCTAAAAGGTTATAGCATATCCTTTTCTCCAATTTTTATTTTTTTCTATTGACAGCCTTTATATTTTATTAGATTTTGACAGAGCAGCTCTTTTATTTAAATATAGTATCTTTTATTACGTAATCTCAACTTTGATCATACCGATAGAATAATGAAGTCCGGCCTGGACTGTAAGTAAATAAATGACCATTGACCAATTTTTCATATGAAAATTTGGTCATACAAGTTAGTGGTTTACTGTGAAAAGACTGACCAAATTTTTATAATAAAACTCCTTCACACAGGTTAAAGCTAAGTAAAAGAATATAATAAAAGAGTACCTTTCGTTCTGTGCAATTTCTTGAGGTTGTAATTCATAATTAATTACATTAATTGTAAGGGGCCTAATTAACTATCACAATATGTTATGGAATGAACAGAATCTATAATGCATAATTAAAGCTCAGATATATTGTGTCCGAGCTTTAAGAATGAAAGCTTTTTTAAAGAAAAAACATAAAAAATTTATGCTACGTTAATTCGAATTGATCAAACTATAATATAAGTATAAACTAATAAAAGTAATGGGTCTAATTTGAAAAACTTTTTAATGAGATTTTCTTTGTTATATTTTTCTTTGTTCATATTTTAATTACTAAACGACACAACACATGTTTACTCATCATGTGTACAGTTTGTCGATGATAATGTTTGGTCGTTAGGTTAGTCAAGTAGCTCGCTTTGTACACTAGTGACTATGGTATAGTAAGTTTGTTAAGCTACAAGATAGGAAGGTTCATGATCGGGATCGAGTTAAGTGTATCAAAAATAAGGAAAATAGAGTTTTAATGGAAGAGGCTTAGATTAGACGAAGATGGCAAAGCTATTTCCATACACTCCTGAACAAAGAGGGTGATAAGGACATTGTGTTGGCGACTTGGAGCACTTCGAGAGACGCCGGAATTTTGGGTATTGTAGGCGCATAAGAGTAGAGGAGGTCGAGTGGGATATGTGTAAGATGCACAGGGGTAGAGCTACCGGACCAGATGAAGTACCTGAGGAATTTTGGAAGAATACGGGTAGGATAGGTTTGGAGTGCTCACTAGATAGTTCAATGTCATTTTTAGGACGAAAAAGATTCCCAATGAATGGAGGTGGAGTACAATGATTACTCTTGTATAAAAATAAGGGCGATATCTAAAGTTGCAATAATTATACGGGGATTAAGATGCTAAGTCATACTACGAAAGTTTGGGAGATGGTAGTTGAAGTGAGGGTGAGGACCAGTGTGTCCATTTCTGAGAACCAGTTCGCTTTCATGTCAGGGCGTTCGACTATGGAAGCCATTTACATTGTGAGAAGAGTGAAGGAGAGGTATAGGGAGATGAAGAAGGACTTGCATATGGTGTTCATTGACCTGGAAAAAGCATATGACAAAGTTCTAATAGAGGTGCATCAGCGATGTTTGGAGGCTAAATAGGTCTCAGTAGCCTACATTAGGGTAATTAAGGACATGTATGATGAAGCTAAGACTCGGGTTAGGGAAACGAGAGGAGAATTAGAACACTTCTCAATTACGATAGGGTTGCACCAAGGATTAACTCTTAGTCCATTCCTATTTTCTTTCGCGACAGACGCATTGACAAGACACATTCAAGAGGAGGTTCCATGGTGTATATTATTTGTTGATGACATAATTTTAATTGACTAGACGTGAAGTAGTGTGAACGACATGTTGGAGATTTGGAGGTAGATCCTAGAGTCAAGGGGTTTGAAGTTAAGCAGGACCAAGACAGAATACCTTGAGTGCAAGTTCAGCAACGGTACCAAGGAAGGGGATATGGATGTATATGAGGCTTGAGACACAAGTCATCCCCAAGAGAGGTAGTTTCTAAGTATCTTGGATCTATAATACACAGTAACATGGAAATTGAGTAAGATGTCATGTATCATATAGGAGCAGGAATCATGAAGTGGAGGCTCACTTCTGGTGTCTTCTGTGATAAGAATGTATCGTTGAGACTTAAAGGAAAGTTCTATAAGGTTGTAGTTGGACCGACTATATTGTATGGATCAAAGAGTTGGTTGATCAAAAACTCACATACCCAGAAGCTAAAAGTAGATGAGATGAGGATGTTGAGGTGGATGTGTGAGAATACTCGGTTGGATAAGATTAGAAATGAAGTTATTTGAGAAACGGTGGGAGTGGCCATTGTGGAGGATAAGATGCGGGAGGCAATGTTGAGATGGTTCGGGCATGTTAAGAGGAGAAGTATAGAATTTCCAGTTAAAAGGTACGACCGGTTACCCTTGATGGGTAGCAGGCGGGGTAGAGGTAGGCCTAAAAAGTCTTAAGAGAGAAGTTATTAGGCGAGACATGGTGCAACTAGAGCTGGCTGAGGACATGGCCCTAGGATAGAAAGTTTGTAGGTAGTCGAGTGTTTCTCTTTATCTTACTCAGTTCACTAGCATTAGTGTTAGTATGATATATTTTATCCATAGATGGCTATTACTAATAGAGTTTGACCGCATTCTTGGATTCAATCTTATTTCATCTTGTTGTTATTCCTACTTGTTGTAATTATCTTTTTTTCTCCAGACATTCTCTAGCCGAGGGTCTATCAGAAACAACTCCTCTGCCCTTCTAGAGATAGGGGTAAGGATGCATACATTATAGCCTCTTTAAATTTCACTTATAGAAAACTACTAAATTTATTATTGTTGTTGCATAAAAGGCTAGATATATATGTATGTTAGAAAAATTCCCAATAACTGCTTAGCTATCATGAGTGCTTGTGAGTGTTTATCCACTCCCAATTTCCAACAGATAGTTTAATGATTGAATCGTTACACTTATATGGTTCTTTTTCTTTTATCCTTTCTCTAATATAATCTAGATAGAAATGTTTATGTTTCGATTTGGATCGATTTTTTCTATAAAGTAAGTTACTTTTTCAAATATTCGAAACAAACTAACCTAAATTAATTAAGTCGGTTTTTCTCTATTCGATCTATGTCGGGTTTTGTCAGTTTTTTAATATTTTCGGTTATTTATCAATTTTTTTTAAATATAAGACATACACTATCAAACACATATTTCGACGACCATATTTTCAACGTAAAACTATCAAATCAATTGCCCTTTGAGAAATCTATTATTTGACAATTGAATAAAATAGTGATGAATAATTTAAAGAATCAATTAAAAAAATATTTTTTTTAAACATAAAATGGATTCTTACACTTAACAAAAGAAAACTACCAATCAGACTAGAATATAAAGGTAAAAAATTGTACTAAAAGTGAAAAGGATTAGCATTCACCATAAATTTTTTGAAACTTTATATAAAATATGCATATATATATATATATATATATATATATATATATATATATATATATATATATATATATATATATATATATATATATATATATATATATATATATATATATATATATATATATATATATAGGTATAATAATAAATTTGAAATAGTTACTCCTATAGTCGATTTGGTTTGGATTTTTTGATTATTTTTTACTTAAAACCAAAATCAAATCAAATTTGATCAGTTTTTAAAATTCAAAACCAAAATCAAACCAAACCAAAAAATTTAGATTTCTTTTGTAGGTTTAATTTGATTTTCTATTTTATTCAATTTTTTAAATTTTTATGAACACTCTAAATCTAAGTTGTTTGTCAAATTTATAAGAACAAGAAGATTGCAAGGGAAAATATTTTTAAAAAAGAGAGAAAAAGAAAAGGCTGTTATGAAATCTCCTATTTAAGGTAAATGTCTATAATTAGAGAAATTCTAGAGTTCTATTCTTGGTAGATAAATCATCCCCCTCCCTATAAATAAAGGGGTCTTCTACCATTGTAAACCACTCATAACAATCTCTAAGTATCAATGAGAATACTCCTCTCTCTCTATTCTCTCTATTGCTCTTGTTCTTGTATTATTGTTCTTGTCTTTATATTATTTCATAACACGTTATCAGCACGAGTCTCTAACCAATTGAAATTTTCGATTGTCTTAACTTTTGTTTGTCTAAGGTTTTGCTCCAAAGAAAGAATGAAGAAAGAAGGAAAAGAAAAAGAAAAAAAAAGGGAAACGGAAAAGAAGAAAGAAATGAAAAACAAAAGAAAACAAAGGAACGAAAAGAGAAAAGAACGAAGAAGCAAAAAGGAAAAGAAAACGTTGAAGAGGAAGAAAAAAAAATTGAAAACAAAGGAGAAGAAAGAAACAGAAAACAGAAATAGAAAACGTGAAAGAAAGATTGGAAGCAGAAATTCGAGATTTCGACCTCGGTTCCGTGTTCGTGATTCTAAAAGGCACGAGACTCTACCTTCTCAAGAACCTTCTTGAGAAAATTAAGGTAAGTATTTTACTTTTCTCTTTCAAATTCTTGGAATTCTATAATTTGATTTTATATACAAACATAGACAACAAACTTTGATTATAACTCTAATGGAGTGTGTAAGAAATTATAACCACATGAAGTGGTTAAATCTCTATGTCCTGCCATGATTGAATTCATGTATGATTGTGGGCAAAGAATTAAACATCCGTCCAATTGAATTTGCTCCATTCCCTTTAGAGAATGTGGTAACAGTATGTGATAAGTCTGAAAGAAGACAAAATTATTACCGTAAAGGTATCAATGGATGTGGACGTGGCAATAGACGAAATTATAATCGTCATTATTGTGATAATGAGAATAATAAAGATTCTCAAAATAATCTTTCACTTTATGAAAGTAATATTTGACATGAGATTGTGTAAAGCACATGATTATGATCCATTCCCTGAAGTGAATGTGATAATTGTAATAGAGCCCGTAAGTATGAACACGCTCTTGATGTAAATTTGTTTTATGTCTGACATTATGAAAAGAAAGTTCGTTGCCCTTGAAATTTCGGGCAAGAACTATATGACATGGGTGTTGGATGCTGAAATCCACTTAGATGCTATGGGTCTTGGAGACGCCATTAAAGACAGAAATAATGCATCCACCCAAAACTATGCTAAGGCCTTGATTTTCTTGCGCCATCACCTTGATGAAGGTTTGAAAATTGAATATATCACAGTCAAAGATCCACCTATCTTGTGAGATGGCTTAAAGAAGAGATATGACAACCTGAAGTTGGTCACTCTGCCACAAGCACGATACGATAAGAATCCAAAAGCAAATAGTTTATAAACTATATATTATCGTTGCGGTGAAAACGGGCACTGGTCAAAGGCTTGCCGTATACCATGACATTTGGTTGACCTTTATCAAGCATCTCGAAAGAGTAAACGCCCTGAAACGAATTTTGTCTCTGACGACAACTTTGACATCACCCACTTGGATGTGGCAGACTTCTTTGAGCAACCCGAGGGGAAGATAGACCACCTAATCGGTGATGGATCCGTGATGAAAGAAGATGGAGCTATTTGATTTTATTTTACTTGTTTGTATTAGTGAATGAATAAACTAATAGCCATTAGTATTAGCTAGTATTAGTTAGTTCATGATGCAATGTTAGTATTAGTTCTTTAGAATGTATCAATATGCTCAAATATCAATAATATTTTTACTTTCCAGTAGAGGTAATCGACTAACCTGAAAAACTAGTCGGTTATCTCATATTTCGCATAAAAACTGCAAAACAATCGATTGTCAATGATCAACAATCGATTGTCTTTAAAACAGTGTGATCTGGAATTTTACAAAAACAGTCAACAATCGATTGTCTATGTTTAACAATCGATTGTCTTTAAAACAGTAATCTGGAATTTTTCAAAATAGTAAACAATCGATTGTCTATGCTTAACAATCGATTGTCTTAAAACAGTGTGCTCTGGAATTTTTCAAAATAGCCAACAATCGATTATCTATATTTAACAATCGATTGTCTTAAGACAGTGTGATCTGAAGTTTTTCAAAATAGCAAATAATCGATTGTGTGTGTTTAACAATCGATTGTCAATGTTCAACAATCGATTGTTTGTGTTTAACAATCGATTGTTTGAAGAAAATGTTTAAACTGAAATTTTTAAATTGCAAAGTAATCAATTATGGATAACATATCTGATTTTGTTAGTCAACTGTTAGCAGCAGATTTTGAAAATATTATGTGACACAAACGAATTGAAGTTGTTTATTCTCATGTTCGTATATTTTCTTTTATATGTCAAACCATGGGAAGTAAATTGATTGAAGGCTCCGGAAGAGCAACTGTAACTCTGCCCAAAGGCACGACGTTTATCTTAGAGAATGCAATATTCTCCTCCAAGTCTAAGAAGAACTTGTTGAGTTTTAAAGATATCATTCAAAATGGATATCATATTGAGACAATAGATGAGAATAATCTTGAATTCTTCATGAAAACGAGGCTGCCCATTTCGGTTTGGGTTCACGCCATTTTGCATGCAGCAATGCTAGTTCGTCGGCTGCCCACTTTGGTTTGGGTTCACGCCATTTTGCATGCAGCAATGCTAGTTCGTCGGCTGCCCACTTCGGTTTGGGGACACGCCATTTTGCATACAGTAATGCTAGTTCGTCTCTGACTGACGAATTGACACAAATATTCCCCGTTGCAATTGGTTTTGGGTCATGGACCCAATATATCCCATTTAAGAATCTTTGGATGCGCAGTATATGTGCCTGTAGCACCGCCATCCCGCACCAAAATGGGTCTGCAAAGAAGGTTAGGAATATATGTTGAGGTTGAATCGCCCTCCATTATTCGCTACCTCGAAACATTGACAGGAGATTTGTTCACTGCACGATTTGCAGACTGTCAATTTGATGAGACACTTTTCCCAAAATTAGGGGGAGAAGTTGGTGAAACCAAACGGGAAATTTTGTGGAAAAATGCATCATTATCTCATCTTAATCCACATACCTCTATTTGTGAAAGAGGCACAAAAGATTATCCATTTGCAAAGAATAGCAAATCAAATGCCTGACGCATTTATAGATTTGAAAAGGATAACAAAATCACATATCCCCGAAGTGAATGTGACAACATCTGATTCACGAATACATATTCATTATTGGAAGAATATGAACATGAAATTGGTATTAAATATACCACACTCACCCTTAGAAGGAGGTTTGAGATGATATATGGCATGAATGATCGTTGGTCACGTACCTATTGTACGCCAAAGTATTTTGGAAATATGACTATTAAAGGACAACGATAATGCAAGAAATATATCTTGCATATAAGTTTGACATGACCATAATGGTATAACTTTCTCTTTAAGAAAGATATTCACCACATGGATGTTGATGAATCTGTGGTAGTACAAAATTAATTGAGAGCTCTAGAAGAGCCAATTATTACTATGTTGGAGAAACACAATTGAGTATTGTGTTGTAGTAAGTCTCAAAGAAACTTATTCAGTTTCCAAAGTACACGCGAAAGCGATTGATTATATTGAGACTATAAATAGAGGAAGGATTTGATATCTCCTATTACTACAACTTGTAGCGGGGTAATTTGTATATGAAAAGCTACCCGCTTTGTTCTCCAGTTTGTACTACACAAACGAAAGAATGCCACAATAAAGTGGATATCTATTGGTATAAAATCCATGTCATAATAAACCTGAAGTTTATTGATAAGTGCACATGTCATGGTGTAAATTTGAAGTTTACCAATATTGATAATTTATTCAGTTGGCATTCGTGTTAGCCATCTCATTTTAAGTATGATGTGCAAATTCACATAGGTGAATATTAAAGAACTAGAAAGTTCTTTACGAATTCTCTTGTATCACTTGTTCTCATTAATGAACTGACCAACTAAAGAGTTCGGGTTGAAGCCCATAAATTCTGGAAATATCAAAGGTGAATATGGGCCCATTCACCTGCCATGTATACCACATATGATGCATCTATGATATGGTTACATGCGCAATTGTTATTAACCCGCAGCCTGGCCGGTGCTTGCGAGGTAAATTGCTCAGTAATCTAACTTCGAGCATAATTTCCAGATTTCCTACTCAAGATAGTTCATCTTGATAAGTTGGTTTATATCAAAGTTGGTTTAGCAAGATAATTATTGAGTGCTTCCACTTAATAGCTAAACTGTTTCTTATGAGAACAAAGTTATATATATCAGTTTGATATACGTTGTATACGAGAGTATATTCTCCCCTCACAAGTGGTTCAGGGTCAGGAACCAAATAATTTCATCTTATTATTAATGTGCTGTGTATATTGACATGATAATGCACAAAGATGATTTCCCAAAGTTGAGGAAACAAGTTAGCTTTTCTAACATGAGGGGGAGACATGATAAACACTTGAGAAAAGGTTACATGGGATGAATTATCATTTGTATATGTATATCCCCGAATATCATGATATGAACCTGAAGTTCATAAAAGGGATAATTCAATTGCAACATATTGCAAAGCATGCTATACGCATTTGCTGACCCAAAGAAAGTAACTAAATGGAAGAGATACAATTCAAGAAGAATTGATTCCATATGAAAGACATGTAGTTTTGAACCTATAGTTCAAATGCTTGAAAGTATAAAGTCAAAGGTATGTATAATCAGTTTTCGATATCTTATTTGTCTAGCATGACATGGAAAACTTGATATGCATCTAAAGTCTATTATATGGCTTATATGACTTAACTTGAAAGATTTAAGTTGCTTGAAGCATATGCAATTCTTGGTCCTGAAGTACCAAATCCTTAGTACAATTTGTGTACATATGTATCTTGCTATAACTATAAGCATGATGGCATTAAGAATGCATTTATAAGATATTGAAGAGTCATTCCACGACATTATATGAAGATGTTCATATCTATCAAGAATGATGATTTCAAGGTACGGAATATTTATTCAAGTCAATATGGTTGATTTGTCAAACGTCTACCAAAGATCGTTTTGAAGATGATGCACAAGATTGGAATGCAAATGCTCAAGGATATAAATTGATGTTCTTATTAGGGGGAGTTAATGCGCGTTGCACTCTTTTTCCCTTACAAGGTTTTGTCCCACCGGGTTTTCCTTGCGAGGTTTTTAACGAGGCAACCAATAAGGCGCATATTCAAATATGTGTACTCTTTTTCCTTTCTTTAATTTTTTCCATTGGGTTTTGGTTTTAAGGTTTTAACGAGGCACATTGTTGAATAGACATTCAAGAGGGAGTGTTATGAAATCTACTATTTAAGGTGAATGTCTATAATTAGAGAGATTCTAGAGTTCTATTCTTGGTAGATAAATCATCCCCCTCACTATAAATAAAGGGGTCTTCTACCATTGTAAACCACTCATAACAATCTCTAAGTATCAATGAGAATACTCCTCTCTCTCTATTCTCTCTATTGCTCTTGTTCTTGTATTATTGTCTTTATATTATTTCATAACAAAGGCCATGTTCTTCCTACCACCTTTTTCTATTTAAGTGAAAAAGTGGAGCGTAGTGTAAAAAGTATTTCCTATTTTGGATATCGCTTCGACTAGACAAGAGGGGTTGCTCTGATGGTAAGCAACCCCCACTTCCAATTGAGAGGTTGTGAATTCGAGTCTCCCCAAGAGCAAGGTGGAAAGTTCTTGGACGGAAGGATGTCGGGGGTCTATTTGGAAACAGCCTCTCTACCCCAGGATAGGGGTAAGGTCTGCGTACATACTACCCTCCCCTGACCCCACTCAGTGGGATTATACTGGTTTGTTGTTGTTGTTGGATATCGCTTCGACTGAACCAATAAATTTTATCCAAACCCCGTAATTTTCTTAAAAAAATATTAATTATGGATAAATTATTAGTTTAAAATCTAATAATTTAAAATAATTATAATAGTAAAATCATAAGTTTCTAATTCTGGTTCCACCTCTAATATTTACACAGGATTCGATTAAGAATCGAATATAAGAAGTGTGATATAGCCAATGTATCTTAATGCAGACATTAGTAGTTGATTTCGAACCCATAACATAAAAGTTACACAAAAATAACTTTACCCTCGATATGAGGATCACCTTCTATTTAAGCGAAAGAGTTATGAAAATAGGAAAGTGAAGCTGAAAACGAGAGCTTATCAAAAACTGAATGAAATTACTGGTAGGGACCCTCTTCTGTATGCCAAATAATTTTAGTTCAGAACTTTCATTTTTGGCCCACTTTTTTCAAGATTCAAATAAATAAATTAAAAGTCTCACTTTCGAAGAAACTTCTGCATTCAGGAGTGGTCTTTTCTGTTATTATAAAACAACAAAAACATAACATTGACACAAGTTTTAAATTAATAATAAGGAAGGAAACTAACTCTTGCTGATTTTGCACAGAATCTATGGGGAGATAAACGATTGCCTCTTTCTCCTTCATTTTTTATTGAAAAATTGAATATAGTACTTAATTAATTAGGACTATAAAGTTGTAGCTTTTGGTTTTTCACAATTGTTTCCTTCTCCCTTTCCTCTTGAGTTTTGTGTATAAAAATGGCAGGCATGCTTCCGGGGGTTGAATGTGCTAGAAGGAGAAGGTTTCATCAAAGTAGTGGATGGTTAGATTCATCTCATACCTCTGGCTTTTCATCCACAAGAAGGTCTTCTTTTTGTCTCTACACTAGTAGCCATGAATACCCTCTCAACTCGAGCTCTTCTAAGGTATATACTAATACTCCTCCATGTTTGTTTTGTGTGTTAATTTTACATAGGCAAATTTTCATCTAACGGAAGGGAATCTTGGAGCAACGCTAAAGTTGTCTCTGTGTGGCCTATAGGTCACGGGGTCGAATCGTGTAAGCAATCACTAATATTTGCATTAGGCTAGGCTGTCTACATTACACCTATCACACTTCTTAGGTATGACCCTCCCCCCAAGGCTGCATGAACGTGAGATACCTTATACACCAGACTGCCTTTTAAATTTTCATCTACCATTGTTAGGATTTTTTTTCTGGATGTAATGACATGATATTGATATAAGAGCGAAAAACGGAAGTTCTGTACATGAAGTATCACGCATTCATGCAGGATTGGGGAAAAGTTCACACTCAAGAGGTATGACCTAGGCAATCCGCATACTAATATAAGAGTAGGATGAGTTTAAATCAAGCGACACGGACAACTAGGATTCATATAGAAAATTCAAATTTACTAGGGATGGAAGTGTATTTGTTATTGTTATAGAATAATTCTTGTGTTTTTTCTTTGCATAATTGAATTAACAGCAAAGGAGTGCAACAAGCCAAGCATACCAAGATGAGAAACTAGGTGAAGCTGCTAGAGAAGCCAGACAAAGGTTGGATGAGAGGCTTAGTGCAAGATGGAAATCAAAAAATAAGAGGTGAAAAGCTCACTTCTCCTTTCTTGATATAGGCTCATGTTAACAAAGAGTTTTAAAGTTATAAGAAGTGTAAAAATTGTTTATGCAATTAGATTATTTATGAGGCAATTACAAGTATATCTCCATGATAAATATTAATGGATAGCCTGGTAAAAATGGTACCAACTTGCCATCACATATTAAACTACACAACAACAACTACAATTACAACAGTAAATCCCGTGAGTTCCTACAAGTGAAGTATGCGGAAGGTAAGATGTATGCATCCTTACTCCTACCCCGGAGAGGCAAAGAGGTAGTTTCCAGTAGACCGTCGATTTAAGAAAGGATGAAAAAGAAGTAATGATAACAACAAGTAGGAGGAATAACAAGATAAAGAGAAGACAAAACCAAAATAACAAATTAAATTTACACTAATAATTTAAAATATATTAATGTCAGTATATATACCTTAAATCTTTTAGGAAAACTATATTAGTTCTAACTTGCAAGTCCAACCATATGTTTGACCCCTTTATTCTCATCTCACTGATTGTGTTTTTCTTTTTGGGTCATTAAATTCAGGAATGTCAATAATGGACAACTAAACCAAAGGCAAGGAATGGTGGAGAATAGGCCAAATTTAGGTGTGGATAAATTGCAACAAGAAGTGTTTTCTGGACTAAAGAAGAGTGGATCAAAGAAGTTCAATTGGGCAAAGATGATATGGAAATCTTCAGAACAAGATGAATGTGCTATTTGCTTGGACCAATTTAAGGTTGGTGATAACCTAATGCAATTGCAATGTGCCCATAGGTTCCATTCCAAGTGTTTGGTTCCATGGCTAGAATCTAATGCACATTGCCCATGTTGTAGAATGGCAATTTTGACTGGTGCTACTCCATAATTAGGAGAAATGAGAAATTGAAAGGAAATTGCATCTGTCTCTTTCACCTTGTATAGATGCCCAAGAAATGTACAAAATAGACAATAGGTTTTTTGTAGTTAAGCCTATTGACTATTTGGTTTTTCAAAAAATCTTGTATGTGAAAAAAAAATTGTTGCAATAACATACTCACTATAGTCCCCGAAGTAAGGTCGATAGTATGCATGCAGATTTTAGTCAAATTTTACAAAAATAGAGACGTTGTTTTTGATAGACTCTTAAAAAGTTGTAATTTGTCATTAAAATTCTCAACCATGATTACCATCCCTACTAAGCAATTTCTTCAAATAAAGGAAAACTAGTTCTCTTTGCCAAAGACATAGAGAGAAAATCAAGGAAGTTGCCAAAGGCTTTGCCACACATCACTTTAGTTCATAAATTCACAAGCAACTACCAACACAAACTTTTTAGTCAGCCTTCCCCCCTATCCCTCCACCGGAATGTAATAGTTAGCAGCAGTGATAGAGCCAAAATTTTTATTAAGAGATTAAAAAATAAAATAAATAATTTAAATATACGGAAAAGCCAAGAAGATTCAACATCTCATATGTATACATATATAATATATTGTATATCTTATATGAACAATTTAATTTCCTAACAAAGAGAGTTCAGATGGACTCCTACCGCTCCCTAGCTCCGCCACTGGTTGGTGCCTTGGTGGATTGGGATTTGGGAGAGCCACGGGTGGGGGTGGGGTTATGTTTGTTTAGTTCTCCCTTTTTTAGTGATAATGTTTGCTTAATTTGTACGTATGTCAACTATTTCATTAAATATCTATTATCTCATTAACATGAAATTGATGTTAAAATAAGATGAGCTCTGTAGTATATCTGCACGATGTTGAAATTTTATTTTAAAAAAGACACTAATTTTTCTCGCTAAAAAAATTCAAGAAGTGTTTTGTCTTAAAAACTTCTGAATAAAACATTAGATTACAAGAACATATAAAAGTATAAAATACATTTGTTGAATTTTGTGAAAATTTCCGCATGAATTATCATATGGATGTCGAGTAGCAGTTGAAACAAGTGATTCAAATCGAACCAAATATTACGAAAAATTTTATTTTGTGTTTCGTACAACTAATACAAGTTGTATGATATGTTTTTTTTTGTCTTACAATTTTATGGATTCAGAAATAAAAAATTAGGGTCCATAAATTTATGAGACAAAAATGAATCTCATACAATTAATGTAAATAGTGTGAGAAACGAAAAAATTTCTCAAATATCACTATCATACCATTCTAAATCCCACAGTTGCAATAATTCAACTAGTTTTTAATGTCTTTTCTGGTCCTATAGAGTAATAAATGACTCTTTATTAAGTTGGCATGAAATGTGAACAGGAAAACTCCACTATTTCTATGATATACATATACAGTACACTTCTTGATTTAATTGAATTATGAATCGAAGTGACATTCACCAACTCAAATCAAATTGAAGCTTATGAATGAGCAACCTATGCACGATGTATTCCGCGTCAATACAGGATTTGAGAAAGACCCGCACTTCAAAGATATGTGATATAGATATTTTATTTCAAACAATTATTAATAACTGATTTCATTGTTCGAACTCGTGATCTATAGGTCTATCATACGAAAGGGCAACATTCCAAGGGGGTGTGATATAGGCATTATATCCTAGCAAGTATCAGTATTTGATTTCACTGCTCGAATATGTGATCTATGGGTACACAAAGACAATTTTACTGTTGGTCGAAGACTCTCCATCAAAAACTGACTTGTACACAATTAATTCAAAAAAATAAATCTAATTTGACATTAATTGTCAAATTAATAATTGATGTAAACTCTCGTGACACTATTACTCGAACAATAATCTTGTTTGGTGTATTGTTGGTATTAGCACTTGGTATGCCAAAAGAATTTGCACTAATTATAGAATAGTAACAATTAAATTAGCACTAATTATGTGATCGAGCTAAAAAGAATTTGCCGATGATGAAGATGATAAGATAAAATATTGTCACATTTATACTTGGGGATATTGCTTAGCTATTTTTAATATGCGTTTGATGGAAAAAGTTCTAAGTATTATATCTGAGAAACATATTTAAATTTTTTTCCATTATAAACAAAATAAGCCAGAAAATTTTACTCTTTTTTTTTGTTTCCTTTTTTCTTGGTCTGGAATTTTTTTTTTTATTTTTTGTTTCCATTAGTATGAATGACCAAAAATATTGCTTTACGTGAAGTACCGATCTTATATATACGGTTGCATAGGGGTGTATATAGACTAGGTTGGTTTGGATTTTATAATAACTAAACTAAATCAATTATTTTGAATTTTTAAATTTATTAGCCAAACCAAACTAACAAAAGTCGAATTTTTCAATTATGGGTTTTTTTTTATTTTTCGGTTTTCTCGATTTTTTTGAATTTTCGGAGTTTTCTCGACAAAATCTTTATAGCATAAAATTTATAATTTGTACTCTA
Organism: Nicotiana benthamiana; assembly: GCA_034376525.1. Lineage (NCBI taxonomy): Eukaryota > Viridiplantae > Streptophyta > Magnoliopsida > Solanales > Solanaceae > Nicotiana > Nicotiana benthamiana. The sequence continues at coordinate 131,852,519 of CM067335.1, read as the reverse complement.
ATATTTCTTAGACCCTAGTAGGATAAAACTGTATAAGATGTTACGTAATAAAATAATACAAAATAATGTTAGATGAGTCATAGTTATACTAAAATACTCAGCAAATTGCATAAGATAAATATTGCTAATCAATAAGTCATAATAAAAATAAACATAATCTAAATGTACTAAGTCATGTTAAAATAAGTACGACTAATAAGTACTAAGTATTAATTATATGACTAAATAATATATAAAATGAGTTATGCATTTTTGTTGAGCTAAAAGATTACTTAGCTTCTAAGCCTAAACACATACATTCATAATTGTTGTATTCTCATTGTATCATTATTGTATATTGTATGTATACTACATATTGGGCTAGTATTTTATTTTGGGCCTGTTTAGATTCGGGTATGCATTGGCCCAGTCCGAATTGTATACTCTGACCCACATTTGATATAAGGTTCAGAGGCTTCTAGAATAGGAGTTAGTTTTCATTTTCTTCGTTCATTAATCAAAATCAGAGAAGGGTTTTCCTCTCTTTCTCTCTCTATCTCTTCTTCTCTCTATCTCTACTTCATCTCCAATTCACCATGTTTACATGGTATCAGAGCGTGGTCCTCCCTCTCGGATATATCCTTTATCTTCTCGGTTCTTCCGGTTTGGGTTTATTGTATTGTCGGTGGTAATTTCTGGATTTTTCAAGTTGTTGGTGATGATTCTGGATTTTTTGATCTGTTGGAGAAATCGGAGATGGTTTGTTGGTTGATTCTTCAAGCGTGGTGTTAGGGTGAATTTCCGACACCTCTTGTGCCTGATTCCGCCGGCTTCTCTGAAAGCTAGGGTTTTCTATGAACGAAGCTAGGGTTTCTCTGCAAGCTAGGGTTTTCTCCGGTAGCGTAGAAGTCTGGTAACCCTATTCTCACTCCCGATTAGAGCTTGCATGTGTTTTTGTTGCTGGAATATTTGCTGTATTGTGTAGTTCATAGATATTGAATCACTTTCCTCTCATCATTATTGTTCTGTTTCTGATGGCAAATATGAACCCTATTAATCCCCCACCTATTGACCCTACAAGTCCTCTCTTTGTTTACTCTTCTAATGTCCCTGGTGTTTCCCTTGTTTCTATTCCTTTCTTGGGTAGTGGTTATGGGGGTTGGAAGAGAAAGATGATAGTTGCCCTGTCCACTAAGAACAAAATTGGTTTTGTTGATGGTACCTGTCCTAGACCAAATACTAACTTGGCTGAACAGAAATTATGGGACAGATGCAATAATATGGTCATTTCCTGGTTGACTGCCTCTCTGTCTCCTCAACTAGCCGAGAGTGTTCAATATTCTGAGACTGCACAGAGTATATGGGCACAACTCGAAGCCAGATATGGCACAACCAATAGGACCAAAATTTTTGAACTTAAAAGAGAACTTTCTCATTCTTCTCAAGGACCTCTAGATATAGCATCCTATTTTAACAAACTCAAAGGGTTATGGGATGAGTTAGGAACAGTATGCCCAAATCATGGACAGAGATGTATTTGTGCTGCCAAACCTGGCATCATAAAGGAGGATGAGGAGAATAAGGTGTTTCAATTCCTCATGGGCCTTAATGAAACATATATGGGGGTGAGGAGCAACTTGCTAATGATGAAACCTCCTCCTAGTCTTGACATTGTCAATAACATTCTCCTCAATGATGAAAAACAAAGACAAGTTCAGTCTGTTTCCCAGTTCAATCCTGACTCTATGTCCTTCAGTGTAAACACACATAAAACTTCTACACCTTCTTTCAGTCAAGCTGCATTGCCCAACTCTTCTCCTCTTAGACAGTATGCCCAGAGAGTTACTTTTGATCAATCCAGAGGACCTCTCTTCTGTAGATATTGCAAGAAGTCTGGGAACTTAATTGATAAGTGTTACAAACTTCATGGATTTCCTCAAATAATCAGGTTTAACAAAGGAAAGAGACCTACTGCTGCCCATGACACCACTGGTGTTGATTTCACCTCATTCCCTTCTTCTGATGGACACAATTCTCATGCTTCTGGAAATCATATTGAGGGTCATTCATCTGTCCAACATGTAGATGGACATGGTTCTGCAATTCCTGGATTGAGCATGCAACATTGTGATCAATTGATGAATCTGCTGCAACATTCCAAATTGGGTGACTCCACTGCTCAGACTTCTCCTGCTCAGACCTCTCCTACTATGTGTGCTGCCAACTTTGCTGGTACTATGCTTACTGAGAGTCCTGTTTCTGATTCCAAACTCTATCTACTTACTCATATTGCTTCTGTCTCCTGGATAATAGATTCAGGGGCTTCTGATCACATGACATCTAATAAGAACTTACTCTTCAATATCACACATTTACTTGTGCCTTATAAAAGTGACTTCAACTGGATCTTTTGCTTTAACTCCCACCATTACTCTTCATAATGTACTATTTGTTCCATCTTTCAAACACAATTTAATTTCTGTCCACAAGCTAGTGAAACAGTTGCACTGTATTGTCTTGTTTACTGCAACTTCTTGTTCCTTCACATGTTACAGGCCCCTTCTCTGAAGATGCCTCTGGATCTTGGTAAAGAGGAGGGTGGTCTGTACAAATTTGCTTGGGTACCCCCTTCATCTTCTTCTGTTAATTGTTGTTCTTCTACTTCTGTATGCTCCATTAAAGATTCTTGTACTCATGTTTGTTCTTCTGACCTTAATTCTGTTGCTTTACATTCCAATGTAAATAGCTCCATTTGTCATAATAAAACGGATGCTAATGACATGAACTACATTTGGCATTTAAGACTGGCTCACATTCCTTTTGCAAGCATGAAACACATTTCTGCTTTATCTTTTCCTTTTGCTTCCAAACAACCATTTCCCTGTTCTGTTTGTCCCATGGCTAGGCACACTAGACTTCCTTTTTCTGACAGTTCAATCAGTACCTGTAGACCTTTCCAACTTATTCATTTAGACTCTTGGGGCCCTTATCACACACCCACCTCTTCTGGCTCTAGATATTTTTTTACCATAGTTGATGATTTTTCTAGAGCAACCTGGACACATTTACTGGGGTGTAAAAGTAATGCTTTCAGCCTTCTTAAGTCCTTTTTGAGTATTGTCAAAACTCAATTTAATGCTACTGTACAAACTGTCAGAAGTGATAATGCATTGGAATTGGGGTCTAGTCTTACTGGTGTTTCTTTCTTCAACCAACAGGGCATTATTCATCAAACTACTTGTCCCCATACCCCTCAACAAAATGATGTTGTAGAAAGAAAACATAGGACCCTCCTTGAAGCATGTAGAGCTTTACTTTTTCAATCAAAATTACCTATTCATTTTTGGGGGGACTGTTTATTGACTGCCACCTATTTGCTTAATAGAATTCCATCCAGAATTCTTCACAACAAATCTCCTTATGAAATACCGCATGGAAAAGTCCCTATTTATTCCCATTTAAGGGCATTTGGCTATCTTGCCTATGCCATTGTACCCATTCCACAGAGAGATAAGCTGAAACCTAGAGCTCTTTCCTGTGTTTTTATGGGATATCCCTTTGACAAAAAGGGTTACAGGCTATATGACCTCACTACTAAGAAGTATTTTGTGTCCAGGGATGTTGTCTTTCATGAAAACTGCTTTCCTTTTGACTCTGCTTCTGGTGTTACCTCTGGTTCTTCTGTTTTTCCTCCTCCTCCTATTCCTTCCCCTAAGCTTCCCTGTTCTGACTTTGTTTTTTCCTGTTCCTTCTCCTCCTGTTTCTTTTCCTTCTGCCTCCAGTCATGTTTCTTCATCACTTCCTTCCTCCCTTTCTTCTCCTTCTGTTCCTTTCTCTGCTATTAGTCCTCCTCCTTCCACTCCCCTTCTCCACCCTGCTCCTTCTCCTCCAGCTATTCCTTTCTCTGTTGTCCCTACTGGACACAAAAGATCTGGCAGACCACATAATCCTCCCTCTTATCTCAATGATTATGTGTGTCACTTACCTTCCTTTTCTAGCTCTTCCTCATCTTCTTCTTCTTTGGAATCTGAACCCCTCTATTATTCTCAAGCTGCATCAGTCCCAGCTTGGCAGGATGCCATGAGCAAGGAGTTTGAGGCGTTGGATGCCAACCATACTTGGGATATTGTTCCACTTCCTTCTGACAAGAAGCCCATAGGCTGCAAGTGGGTCTATAAGATTAAATATAAGGGATGGTAGTATTGAAAGATACAAAGCTAGGCTTGTCATTAGGGGTGATACTCAAATTGAGGGTGTTGACTTCACTAAAACCTTTTCTCATGTGGTCAAGATGTCTACTGTTAAGTGCTTGATTGCTGTGGCTGTTAAGAAACATTATGGTCTTTTTCAACTTGATGTTAATAATGCCTTCTTGCATGGTGACCTTGATGAGGAGGTATATATGAAGCTTCCTCAAGGTTTGTGTGTTTCTGCCCCTTCTGATCCCTCTGTTTCTGCACCTCTTGTGTGCAAGTTACAGAAGTCTCTTTATGGACTGAGATAGGCTTCTAGGCAATGGTATGCCAAGCTGTCTCAGGCTCTATACTCCAGAGGCTATGTTCATTCTATGAATGACTAATCTATATTTGTCAAGGGTCAGCCTGGGTGTCTTGTGGTCCTGGCTGTGTATGTAGATGACATTATTATCTCTGGGGATGATGTTGCTGAAATTTCTGCCCTCAAGGTCTTCCTGGATGACCATTTCAGAATCAAAGATCTTGGGTCTCTGCACTATTTTCTGGGCATTGAGGTGTCATATGTTGCTGGTGGTGTGCTCCTTAATCAGCACAAGTTTATTTCTGACTTGCTGCATCAGTTTGACTGTGTGGCTGTCTCCCCTGTAGTCTGTCCTTTGGACCTAAATACCAAATTGCATGCTGACTCTGGTGATCTTTTTCCTTCTCCTGATCATTACAAGAGCTTGATTGGCAAGCTCCTCTTCTTGACACATACCAGACCTGACATCTGTTTTGCTGTTCAGCATTTGAGTCAGTTTTTGAAGGCTCCCAGACTTCCTCACATGTCTGCTGCTCTACATGTTCTTAGGTATCTTAAGGGTTCTATGGATTTGGGGATCTTCTACTCTGATAGTCCTGCTTTTACAGTCACTGCATTTTCAGACAGTGACTGGGTTGCTTGCCCTGACACTCGCAGATCTGTCACTGGCTTTTGTGTGCTTTTGGGTGACAGCTTAGTCAGTTGGAAGTCCAAGAAACAACTAGTGGTCTCTCTTTCCTCTGCTGAGGCAGAATATAGGGCCCTCAGTAAGGTGGTTGCTGAATTATCTTGGATTTCTCGTTTACTCACTGATCTTGGTGTTTCTGTTTCTTTTCCTTTGTCTGTTACTGTGAAAATCAGGCTGCTCTCCATATTGCTAAGAATCCAGCTTTTCATGAGCAGACCAAGCACATTGAGGTCGATTGTCATTTTGTTTGTACCAAGCTCACTGATGGTCTGATTTTCCTTTCTCATGTATCCACTTCTCACCAGCTGGCTGATGTGCTCACCAAGCCCCTGCCTGGCACTGCTCATCATCGTCTTCTGTCCAAGTTGAAGGTGGTCTCCCCCTCCAACTTGAGAGGGAGGGGGGGGGGAGTGTTGAGCTAAAAGATTACTTAGCTTCTAAGCCTAAACACATACATTCATAATTGTATCATTATTGTATATTATATGTATACTACACATTGGGCTAGTATTTTATTTTGGACATGTTTAGATTCGGGTATGCATTGGCCCAGTCCGAATTGTATACTCTGACCCACATTTGATATAAGGGTCAGAGGCTTCTAGAATAGGAGTTAGTTTTCATTTTCTTCGTTCATTAATCAAAATCAGAGAAGGGTTTTCCTCACTTTCTCTCTCTATCTCTACTTCATCTCCGATTCACCATGTTTACAATTTTTACTATCTAAATCAATGCAAAACTTACAAAAATAAATATCTAATACTATTGTCATTTCTAGTATTAAATTTAATTTATTTTGTTAGTATAAGTGTTGATTTGATTTTGCTTTAGGCTTTATTTGAGTTACTATCTTTTATGAATTATAGATTATATTTGACAATTCAAATGTTATAAGTCCAAACATGGAGTTATACATTAAAATAAAGAACTATTAAAGAGTTTAAATTATATTTATAAATTATATTACAAGAATTATTTTTATGTATAAAATATTTTTATAACTTGTATACATATAATGTCGGGTTGGTTTGATTTCGGTTTAACTTTTTTAAATTAAAACCAAACCAAATCAATTATAATGGATTTTTTTCTAATACCAAACTAAATTAAATCAAATTATTTGACTTGCAAGTTTATATGTGTCTTTCATTCATTACAAAACTATCTAAAGTAAATGAAATTGGGACCGAATAAGAATTAGGAGTTAATATTCGTAAATTGAAGCAGGAAACAATATTTTGGACTTATTTATATAATAAATATTCAATTAATAATCCCTATGGTCTACTCTAATTTTTTAAGTGTTTTCAGACATATTAAAGAATTCATATTTTAATATTTATTAACAATAAAATTGACGATATTAACCTTAATTTGTTCATTGAAAATATAACAATTACTCCTAGGCTCTTTACTTCAAGGGTAATTTTGGAAAAAAGAAGTTAATTTTTTCTTAATTTCTAAAAATTAAATATTATGAACTACAAAAAAATTATAAATTAATTAAAGTGGATCAAGAAAGGTATCGTATACATGAATTTAATTAAATATCATCCCATAAAAAACAATTACTATGATTCATTTAAGCATTTGTGCTCATGACTTTGCCATTATCTAGCTTGAGTTGGTAGGTAAATAAACCACTAAGGCACTAATCAATAATTTATGTCCAAAGTCTCTAATATAACCTTTTTAGCCATGTTTGGTTTTTCTTCTTTATCATGTTTCTTCATCTAAGGAGATGTGGTGGGACAATTCTAATTTCTCGTCCGAAGATTTCGAGTTCAAACTTGAAAATATAAAAAATTCCTTGGAAAAACTTTTGATTTAGTTGAAATACATTTTTTTTTTTGCTCAAAATTCTCGAGTTCAAACTTAAAAATACAGAAATTTTTATAGGGAGTTGAATTTGAATTCAAAAGATATATCTAAAATTTGATGCTTAATTAGATATCATCCCATAAAAAATAGTAGCGGCAGTTCTGAATCAGATAAGCATTTATGTTCACAAGCCAATATAGGGGCGGGAAGGGTTCACCCGAACCTCCTTCGCCGAAAAATTATATTGTATATATAATGTAAAATTTATATTTTATTTTATATATTATGTTTTGAATCCTTTGATCCAACCTAAAAGCATGACTTAGTGGATAAGGAGTTCAAAATTTTTGTAAGTTTATTGGTTCAATTCCTATGATCTACGACTTTTTAAAACTTTTTTTGAACTCTCTTAGCTAGAGACGGATTTACAAGCTAGATTATGGGGCACGTGAACCCATGATTTTTTCTCCAAACTATGTATTTTATGTGTGTATTTCTAAAATTATTTTAATATTATCGACCGATACCCATGCTCTAAAAAGACCGAATAGTACACTTGATTAAATACTAAGTTATTTATCCAAAGGAATATATATCGATTCTCACTTAATAATATTTTTTCCTTTTTTTTTAGTGATGTACACATATTTTAAAAATTTATATTTTAAAAATTTTAAAACTGCTTCTGCTCTTAACGGAAATTTTGCCGCGGCCACTTTTTACCATGATGTAAAGCTTGAATCGGTAGGTCAATAAACCAACAATTTACGTCCAAGTCTCAAATATATTTACGTCTAAGTCTCAAATAATAACTTCTCTCGGCACGTTAAGCTTTGGTATGCACGCAAACCTGAACTAGTCCAGCAGTGATTGATTTTACCGAACTGTTAATCATTCCGTCCAAATTAGTTACTTGTTATATTTTTGTTTCTTCAGAATCTTTGAATTTTAATTTTAAAATAGTTGATTAACAGTGTGTAATCGTTGTTACCTATTGCATTGTATTGTATCATATTATTACTTTAAATACAATATTTGTTTTAATTGTCATTTATATTTTATTATATCTTATCGTTAAATTCGTTATTTTATAATGATGAAAATTGTCTATTTATGTAAAGAAACGATTAGGGGTGATCGATTGGTACCTTATTTTTTTATTTATTTTGTCTTTTTATTATTAAATAATCATATTTTATTCTTTATCTTTCCTTTTTTTCTTGGTAAACTGGATATATTATAAATATATCAAAAATAATTACAACATTGTTTGAGAGCTACTGCTCTCAAGAGTTGCATTGTCATTGTTTTGCATTACAAAGTGATTTCCCTTGATATTACGTACAAAATAGTTCATAAGGTGTCTGCCCACAGGGTCTTGTTTACAACACTGGAGGAACTGTCAAAACATCTGTCCTACCAAACAACTGCATTGCTGCTCCTTCCTTTGCAAGAAAATTCGCCACCTGATTCAACTCTCTGAAATTATGTCCTAATATTGGATTCCCCAACTGCTCCATCAATGATCTGATTTAAAGATAATAGAGTTACACTGAAGGTTGTCCTAATTTAGCATCCTTACAACTTGTTCAGAATCAATACAAATTTGTAGAGGTTAAAGTTGTGGTCAAGGGCTATTTTGAGGCTCTTCCAAAGTACATGGAGTCCAGCCTTCAAATTGGTGGTATGTGGTAAGCCTCTTATGTATCCTAATACCAAGTCACCCATGTTGTTCATGAAAACACGCCCAGCCCCTCCTACTCATGTCTTCTGGAACACAGCCCCATCAGTGTTTAGCTTATAGGAGACATTAGATGGGGGCTCCCATTTAATATGTATTACAATGGTTTCTCCTTTGTCCTTGCGTTGGACAACTACATGTTAGTATAAAGTAGCTCTGGCAATAGTTTGTTTAACAAGGGTGAAGTTCATTTTGTTAAAAATATTACTGTTACTTGTGAGCCATAGGCTCTAAAAGCAGAAAGGAAGAAGGGATTTCCAGTCAATAGCATCATTAAAGCGCATGCTCTTGATCTTATGCCATGTTTCCTCTTAGTGAACCATTGAAAATACAAGGTGTTGATGACAAACTTCGTTTGCACAGTCCAGGGTTAGGACGCTAGAATGTTCTTGCATTGGTGTATTTAAAAAAGATGTGATTTATTCTTCCACTCCAGAGGAGCAAAAATGACATATTGGGATTACATTTAAGCCCAAGTTGTTTAGGTGCTTGGAAGTGGGAAATTATGTTGTGTTGTATCATCCAAGTGAATTTTTTTTATCTTATTAGGGGCTTTTAGCTTCCAAATCCATCCAAAAAAGTCATCTTCGCTAATAATGGGGTTTAGCTCTAAACTAATGAGGTTGTAGCCTGATTTGAAGCTAAAAAGCCCATTCATGTTGAGGTTCCACATAAGTTTATCCTCAGAGTTGCTAGAAACAGGGATAAAGGTGGAGTGTATAACATTTTTAATGTCCGTGGAGATGTGGTAGTGAACAGTATCAAGATTCTATTCCCCGTTGTGGATGATGGAGCTTATCTTTAGGGTCAAGTTAGAGATATACCAAGGCCCATGGAGGAATGAGTTAAATGAGTTGTATATTGGGGACCCACTTGTTAGTAAGGAAGTTGATTCTTCCCTTTTATGGACAACCCATCTAGAAGAACTGGTACAAACCTTCCAACCTTTTTGAATGCATTTCCAAGTTCTAGCTTAGGTTTAGCTCTCACCTGGTTACCACTATAGTGCTTCCCTGTTAGGACCCTAGCCGACATTGTGTCAATGTTCTGGTATAATCTCTAAGCTAAACTAGTCAGTATTGCTTGATTTTTCATTTGGGCTTGCTGAAGACTCAGACCCCCCCTCCCCCTCTCCCAACAATTCTTTGTCCTACATGCAGTTTCCTTTTCTCAATTATATAATTCATCGCATGGTTGGGGATTATTCACATGCTAGATTTTGTTAATATTGTACGTCTAATTATGTTTAACATCTTTGTTTTCCAGCCAGCTAGCCTAGTATTTATACTATCAATAATGAATTGAAAGTCTCTATTGGTAGGCCTTTTGTGGAAAATGGGGAAAACTAGATACTTACCAAAACCATAGCTTTTCCTAATTTCTAGCAGTGAGTTGAGCTATTAGCCAATACGCTTTATAAGTGGTTGAAAAGATAACCTTAGATTTCTGGAAGTTAACCTTTTGGTCTAAGGCAATATGAAACTATTCTAAGGTTGTCAGGATAGCATCATAGTTCTTTTTGTTGGCTCTACCAAAGAGTGTGAGATCATCACCAAAGAAAATATGGGAAATTTTGGGACTATTCCTGTTGATGGTAATTGAGAACCAATCATTTCTCAGGACTACTAGGTCAATATTCCTTGAGAGCCTTTCCATACATATAATGAATAGGTAGGCGGAGATGGTGTCACCTTGCCTGATTACTCTAGTAGGGTTGAAAGGCTCAAGTTGTCTCTCTTTGACTAGGATACGAGCTGATGGAGATACATAAGAGGATTATATTGATCAATTTCGGTGGAAACATGAATAACGTTAAGGAGTCCCTGATGAAAGACCACTTAATTTTGTCAAAGGCTTTCTCTAAGTCTATCTTTAGGACCATGTTGCATTCTTACCATTCTTCTTTTGGAAGTGAGAGATGTATTCCTGGAAAATTATGGCATTATTAGTATCCTTCTGTTAGATAGGAAACTAGCATTTGTGGGAGCAATTATGGTCTGGAGGTAAGGGTTTTATCCTATTCACGATGATCTTAGTAATACGCTTGAACATGGAGTTGCACATCCCAATTGGTTTAAAGCTCTTAAATATAGTAGTATTTTTGTATTTAGGGATCAAGCACATTAGGTTCCTTTGACATCCGGGGGCATGGTTGAGGTGGTGAATACATTCTGATAAAAGTTGTTGACTTGGGTAGATAGGATCTTCCGGTATTTTTTGTAGAGAAAAGGTGCAGCCTATCAGGCCCAGGTTCCTTAAAGGGCTTGAAACAATCCATGGCGTTCTTATTATTAGAGTACCTAATATGTTGATCAAGGGATTCTCTCTTGTTATTTGTAAGGACTAGAGAAGTGTCCTCACTGTAGCAGCATTTATAGGTAGATGAGGTATAAGATGTGGTAAAGAGGTTTAGAAAGTAGCCTCTGGTGGTTGCTTTGATGAGGTGGGGGTCTTTGATTTGATTACCTACTTCATTTGTTAAGCTAAGGATCATATTTCTCATTCTTATGTTAAGGGTAGTTGTTTAGAAGAAGGTTGGTATCACCTTCACATAGCCAGCTAATTTTAGATTTGAGCTTCCAAAAATCCTCCTCATTCTTAAGAATAGCTGAGAACTCAACTTGGAGGTTAGATTCTAAGTCTAGGAGGTAGGTGCTAAAAAGTAGGCATTAGAATTTCGGATGTCATTAAGCCTAGCCAAAATGTGTTTCTTCTTATGGAAGATGTTCCCAAACACTTGCCTATTCCAGGTGGTCACATTAGCCTTAAAAATGTTTGTGTCACCCAACATATCGTTTGTGGAGTGGAAGTTGTTTCGAACAATGAAGGGGAAATAAGGGTGACTATACCACATAGACTCGAATCTAAAGATTTCTATGTCCATTGTACTGTTAAGTAGTAATGGGTTGTGTTAAGGTGGGTCCTAGGGAGGTGGATAACCGTTGATTCTAGGTATGACTCAATTCAGTCATTAATGGCAAAGCACATATTGATAATTGGGGATTTTGACTACTTATTAGCACTTTTTTACTTTGTCTTAGTCCGAAAATATTGATTTATGTTCCAAAAACTAATAAGAATATGAAAATTGCAGGAATGTTGGCACTTCGGTCTCCCATTATAAAACCCAACTAAAAAGGGAGTGTTCCAAATCACAAGGTAATAAAGGATGAAGAATCAAATAAGTGACATATACAGCCGCAAACCAAGTACTAGCATCCAGAAGAATTTTGGCCAATGTGTGGACCGCACATGAATTGTGCGAGCACAGAAAAGGGTATGCACTGTCAAATGATTCTAAGTTCAGAGAGTGTGCAAAAGACCAAATCATGAAGCCTTGTACGGACCGCACAAGATTTGTACAACCACAAAAGATACTTTGCAGCCGCAATCTAGAAATGTGCGGCTGCAGAACTTAACCTCCTGTCAACTGAAGAAATCTGTAGATCGCACATGAAATTGTGCGGCTGTAGAACCTCTCGAGGGGAAATTTTGTCAGTGAATTTTAGACTACTATAAATAGATGTGTTTTATAATTTTAGGTCAAGTTTTCGAATTTTGAGTTGTTGTAGATGTTACCTTTTTCCATTTTAGGAAGTTTGTAACCATTTAGGACTTGATGGGTGCAAATGTCATTATCGACACGGATCACGCGATGCTTCATTATCTTATGAGCAAAAAGGACTCCAAAGCTCGTTGATGAGATGGGAGCTCTTGTTACAAGAGTTTGATATTGACATCCAAGATAGAAAGTTAGTGAAAACCAAGTGGTGGAACACTTGTCTCATTTGTTGGAGGAGGGGAGGCCACATGATGGCCTTAAAATCAGTGACTCTTTCTCCGATGGGAAACTCTTGGGAATTTCATTGAAATAGGTGTCATGGTTCGCGAATTTTGCAAATTTCCTTGTGTGTGGAATCATCCGGGATGAGTTCTCTTCAAACCAAAAGAAGAAGCTCAAAAAGAGCAAGGTAAATTCTTGGGACTTGTCATTCTTCACCATATGGTGCTCATCATGGTGGAGCGAGAACGGAAACAAAAGTGCTTAGTTGTGGTTTCTATTGGTCCACTCTTTACAAGAATGCAAGTGAGTTAGTGAAAATATGTGATGAATGTCAATGGGCCGGTGGAATGTCAAAGAAAAATGAATGCCTCTCACTACCATTTTGGAGATTGATATTTTGAATGTGTGGGGTATTGACTTCATGGACCCTTCAGTGAGTTCTTGTGGAATCACCTACATCTTGGTCGCAGTGGATTATGTGTCCAAATGGGTTGAGGCTGTTTCTTTACCCAACAATGAGGCAAGAAGTGTGGTGATGTTCTTGAAGAAGAATATATTCACAAGGTTTTATACTCCACGTGCAATTATAAGCATGGGGGTCACATTTTTGTAACAAGGCTTTCGATACTTTACTTGCCAAATATGGTGTTACTCACAAAGTCACAACTCCCTATCACCCACAAGCTAGTGGACAAGTGGAAATATCTAACCCGGAGATAAAGAGTATCTTTTCCAAAACTGTGAATGTTAATCTGATGGATTGGTCCAAGAAGCTAGATGATGCATTATGGGCTTATCGGAGAATTTACAAAACACCTATCGAAATGTCACCATACCGATTGGTGTTCGAAAAACCTTGTCATCTTTCGGTGGAACTAGAGCACAAGGCCATATTGGCATTAAAGAAGTTGAAACTTGATTGGGATGTAGCAGCTAACTTTAGGGCTGCACATTTGAATGAACTGGATGAATTCGGGTGCCATGCTTATGCAAATTCGTCCTTATACAAGGAAATATAAAATATATTCATGACAAATACATCTGTAACAAAAGTTCAAGGTAGGCGATCGTGTATTATTATTTAACTCAAGGTTGAGGATGTTTCTGAGGAAGGTAAAATCTAAATGGAATGGTCCTTTTGAAATTATGGGTGTGACATCTTTTGGTGCATTAGACTTGAAGAACAAAAATAATGAAATATTCCAAGTCAATGGTCACTGGATGAATCACTATCGGGGAAAGGATGCATAAAGTGTCACGACCCAACCCGGTCGTGATGGCACCCGGCCCTAAGGCTAGGTAAGCCTGACCAACAATCGCTTTTAACGTAATATTTAAGTCTCAAACCGCTAACTTAACAAAATAATAATCCAAGAATATTAGTAAAGTGATATAGGTAAAATACAAAAAAAACACACCCATATGATCTGGGTGTCACGAGTCCAGAGCCTTTAAACAAACTGAGTAATGATAGCAGAATCTGAATACTAAAACCAAAATATCTGGGAAAATATATAATGATAATCATATGGAGAGAAAAAAAATGAAGAGCAGGCAGGTCCTGCGAACGTCATGCAGCTACCTCAACGACTCTGAAATATATCTGGAGACTGCGAAAATAAACTAAGCCTCCGGTGTACCTTAATCTGCACACAAGGTGCAGGGAGTAGGGGTGAATACTACCGACTCACTGAATAATAAGTATAGAAAATGACTGAAAGCAGGATATGCACAAAGTACCACAATGCAAAGCTATAACTAACAATCCTATGACTTCGCTACAGTGTAACAGCATAACAATATCACAACAACAACCAAGTATCAGATAAAGATGCAATGCAATGCACATGAATTCGCTGCGGAACGTGCAGCCCGATTCATTAATGTCGACGGCGCTCACTGGGGGTGTGTACAGACTCCGGAGGGGCTCCTTCAACCCAAGCGCAATATCAATATATATATCCGCTACGGATCGTGCAGCTCGACCCAAGCTTAGTCCACAATATGCATATGTGTCACATAAACAAAATCAATTTAAATTCCCGTTTTGTCCAATTATTACGGTGAATATAATTTAATTAATCAATTTCAGAAATAAGGTGACTTAGCGTTTCATTTCGGTGATTAAACACAGGACTGAGATCCATGGTTATGCAATCATGTTATCCCGCAGATTTACCCTAGACGGGTACTACAGATTGGCACAAGGCCCCAAACATGAAATTAAGCCAAATTATCAACAACACAATGTGCGTATCAGACGCCAATAATTTATTTAGCTCACGGGATGGACCAAGTCACAAACCGCAATCATTTACAACCTCGCACCTGCCGTGGGGTAAGAGTCACGCCCTAATATAGCGTCACGATGTGATAAGCCGGGGTTTCAAACCCTCAGGCCATCATCTATACTAACTACTCACCTCTAACTAGTCGTAGCCCGGTCTGTAATGCCCTTTCCCTTCAAATCTTCTCCTACAGGCGTCGAATCTATTCAGAACCACAACGAATAGGTTATTATAGGCTACACAAACATAACCCAGTTGAAATTATTCGAAAAACATTAAAAATCGCGGAGTTGGTAAAACCCGAGCCCCGGGCCCACTTCTCGAAAAATTTCAAAAAGTTATATTTTTGGATTCCTCGTCTCGCCACAAGTCCGTAAATATAAGGTATATAAAAAACGGAGCGCGTTTACCCTCTCAAATCACCATTTTACTCTCTCATAGGATTCAAGCCCTAACCACCATTTTTGGCCTCAAAACCTTGGATTTTCATTGTTTAACCTACTATTTTACACCATAAAGACATAATCCAAGGCCAAGAATCATTACCTTAAAGAAACCCTCGAAACACTCTTCAAAATCGCCTACAATCGTCTCTCCCCGATTTGAGAACACTAATTTATTAATGCCCTGCGATTTTCGCTTCCGCGATACAATGACTGCTTCCGCGGTCAATAGATCGCTTTTGCGGTCTCCCTTCTGTTGACTGGGACCGCTTCTACGGTCCTTAACTGTTTCCGCGGCCTCTGCCTACGCATTGAATTGGCCGATTCTGCGGTCGCCCAGCTGGCCCAAGGCCGCTTCTGCGGTCGATTTACTGCGTCTACGGTAGCCGCATTCGCGAATATTCTTCCGCTTTCGCGTAAATACCAGAAGCTTGGCCAACAGATCTGCTTCATTTCCAATAATCCTCGCTTTCATCGTCGGATTTCACCCCGAGGCCCTCGGGCCCCCAACCAATTGCATAAATATGTCCCATTACTTAATTCAAACTTGCTCGCAACCTAAAATGCTATCATAAACGTCAAAATCATCCAATTTCCACGGATTCAAGCCTAAATTAAACTAAAACTTCTGAAACTTGCATTTTCTCCAAAACCTGACCTAAATATCTCTGAATGATCTAAAAATTTGCACACATATCAAAAATCACCTAACGGAGCTACGGCAACTGTCGGAATTTTATTCCGACCCTCGGATCAAAATATCACCTATCAACCGGACTTGGCCAATTTTCTAACTTAGCTAATTCAAGCCTAATTCTACACCGGACCTCCAAATTCAGTTCTGCTTTCGCTCCTAAATCACAAATCACCGTATAAAACTAGTAGAACCATCGGAAATCCATTACGAGCTCTCTAACTCATAGGTGAACGTTCAGTTGAATTTTCCAAACTAACTTCCTCTTAGAGAGACTAATTGTCTCATTTCTACCCAAACTCCATCTGATTTACTCAAAACTCTCCAAATACACATATTGAAACATATAACAGCATAAAAAGGGAAAAACGGGCAGAAATACACGGGATGACGGGTCAGGACGTTACATAAAGCCACGTCGTGGTGGTCCTTCATTTCACTTGAGGGTATTCTACGTCATGCCGCGACGAATCAGGCGCCTCTTGGGAGGCAATCCTTGTTTCTTTTCCCTTTTCTTTTGTATTTAGGTGCTATTTTTGTTCTAAGTTGATTTGAAGTGTGCTACACGGGTGAGTGTTACTTACAGAAATTGTTGACAAAAATATGGTTAAGTGTTCTAAGGAATGCAGACCGCATTTGACTTGTGCGAATTGCACATTTGTTGATGTTATAGCAGAAGAATATTGCAGCAGCATATTTATCTTACGAACTGCACAAGTGAGATGTTAAAAAAACTAACTCTTTGAAGTTTAAGCTTGTCAATGCGGAGGTCGATCTGCGACCGCACGTGAAATCTGCATCCACACTTGAAATTGTGCAGACCATAGATGAAGTTATAAGTTGAGGCCCCCAGATGATACAATACGGACCGCACATGCAAATATGCGGCTGCACTCGTCTTTTTTTCCCCTTATAGAACATTTAGTATAGAGGAACAAGGCCCATTTTACCCTTTTCACTCTTTGAACTAAAAAATATGCTTTGTTGAATTTTCTTGGAGATTTCTATATGTCCTCACACACAGCCACCTTGATCATTTACTCATTACAATCACTCTATTTGGTATGCTTCAATTTCACGTTATTCTTTTTAGTTAGTTTAATTTGTAAATTTTTAGTTCTTTTTAGGCCATTTGTTAGTTCAACTTTGTGTCCATATGAGGTACAATTGAAATGGGTTAACTTGATACATGGTCTATGGGGATTGGGTTAGTGAAATTTCATGTTTTTACAATATTTTCATGCCTAATTGTGTGAGAACTCGTAAAACTTAAGTAGAAATTTTTGATCTGTACGTAACTTTTGAAATCTGTACCCGCACTTGAATTTTTGCAGTCCACAGATATTGAATTTGGGCAACTAAGTGAAGAAGGAATCTGCATATACAAATTAAAATGTGCCGACCACAAAATTTCCATTGCGGATGCAGATCAACATATCTTCTATCATCAAAGTTACTCACTTTGAGACTCTAATATGCAGCCGCAAGTCTAATTGTGTCGACTGCAGAAAACGTCTTGCGATGGGAGATTATCCAATTCTCTATCAGCAAAGAGTTACATATTTTATCCTTAGAAGTGCGGCCGGAATCACAAATGTACAGACCACACTTTACTTCTACGACCACACAATCAAAATGTGCAATCCGCATGTCCCCATCTGCGATCGGGAGAGAAATTATGCAGACCGCGGATCACTTTCCCTGTAAGTTTGATTCAATTGTCCACTCCCACTGTGTCTTACGGTTTCTCCTTTATTTACATGTTTCTTGTAAGTGTTTGAATATTGAATTGCAACTAGTGTCGCGCCCCTTTTTTTCCTCTTCGCCGAGAGAATCGGGTTAATGATATTTTGGGAATAAGACAACTCGTTCCTTTTGGGAATTGGGTTTTGCATTTTGAAGAGTCGCCACCTAATGATTATGGTACATTAGGATGCCTACAAGGTTTATTTCTAAGTTTGCTTGATAACCAGAGATAGGGTAAGGGCTTGAAATTTTCCTAAAGGGAAGGTGTTAGACACCCTTCAAGATCCACTAGTGTAGTTCCCGACCAGATATTTCGTTGTGAATTTGGTACAGTTAACACGTAAACAGATAAGGTTCAAATAAGAGGGGATTTTAATACACAACTGTTTGAAAGTAAAACAACATTTGAAAGAGCAATTAAAAGGCTGATTTTGAATAGAATTTATAATGCTTTAAAAGGAAAGAAAGGGACGGGGTCCTAGATTTATTTATAATATGGATCACATCAATGAATAAAAAAACGGTAATAACTCCTCATAAGAGGGGCTACACGTAGTATTAGCACACTGTTCATCATATCCATATCTACCCTTCCCACCCCGTTAAGGTACTTAAAGCACGGATCGATCTCGACCACTATTGCATGCTATTACCCGTCCCATTCCTATCTGTCCCGGAGGCACTTAGAACTACTCTTCCTAAAAGGGAGGGATATTAGGCTGACTTGGAGTTTCAAAGGTGAAAAATCTAAGGCGACATGCAAAACATATTAGACTACATGTTAAAGGGGAATCACATAAAACATTGAAGGCTCACGTGTACGTCCTCAAACAAAGCAATCAAATAGCATGACACAAATAAAATTTAAAGTCTAAATATTTTAGAAGTCCTAAAACATGGGATTTTTAGTCAGAGCCAGATTCATCAGATACCTCAGATAAGAAGTCCAAATCAGGCATGCCTGCTGGTTGTCGCACTTGCTAATTAAACAAAGGTAGTTCCAATTTTATTCAAGTATTTACCTAAGGCTTGCCTAGGCGTAGTACTTTCATCCTATGAGCATGTTATCTAGAGCGATACTGTAAACATTGATTAATTTAACAGGTGATTTAGATTCTGTGCGTTCTAAACCGTATTAACAAAGGAGTAGGTTGATTTAGGACAATACGAGTCAAACCGATTTTCTAACTAAACTGATTTTAGATCCTATAGGCATGATCTCTATTATAGCTGGTTTTAGACCCCTATAAGCATGATATCTATTTGTGTAAATTTTAGCGCTGTAGACATGATATTTAGTTGTGCAGATTTTTGCCCTATAGACATGATATCTAGTTGTGCAGATACGCAGAAGAATGGACTGCAGAATCCTAAACAGGATTTCTATATGCACAACTATTACAATGTTAAAAACATGGTCTCCAGAATATGCAAAGATTATATGTTTGTTAGTGTTGTTTAGCCTATAACATGATCTCTAAGGGTTCATGGAAGTAGTGACATGATTGCAGAAACATTGATTACTAACACATTTAAAGCAGAAATTTCTAAGTGACGTGATAGAAAAAAAAATTGGCATCCTAAATAAATAATGGTAAATCCTAAGAAACAAGATTTCTAATGCATGAAATGAGTCCTAAGCATAAATTCTAGTGTGCAAGTACCAATGTAAACCTAGTAACATGCTTTCTATCCTTTTAATAGCTAAAATATGCATATTTCCCCAGCCCTTTTCACTATCCAAACCCCAATATTCATTATAAATTATTACAGACCAAATACTTGAATTACAAAAGAAGGAATGAAAGAAAATGCTACAACCATAGAAAAGCCTGATTTGACTTGCTGTCTGAGATATATAATGAACCGTATCATTAACAATGCCATTGATTTCAAAGCTTTTCTCAGGCCTAGGTGAATCAGAGTTCCCTAATGGTCTGAAAGGACCCCGGGAAGTGCTTACACCCAGGTTAATAGAACCAGATAGAGATGAGTGCAATAGAAGGGCCAACCCTTATGTGTCCAAGTTAAGAGGGAGCTCATGGGTCCCAAGACAAGGCTCACTCAAGAGGGGAAGAACTTAAGTCTAAGAATATGGTGGAAGTGCAGGAATAGAGTTTTAAAAATAAGGGGAGACATGAGAGAGGTAAAGGGTGTTGGGAAAAATAATAATAGTAATGCACAGAATTAATAGTTTCATGCATAGGGAGCAGGGATTTGGGAAGACATTGCAAAGTTATATATGCTTAGGCAGGGATCAGCTTTAGGCGTGCACAGTAATAGATGGTGCTGGCATGCCTATAAACCGATCAGAACACATAACATCTATAGGAGACATGGAGGCCATGATCCCAAGGAATCAGGTTTGGGTCATACACATCAATGCTCAGTGTTGTCATTCCCCAAACCAACCATAGATACAAAACACATTGGGGATGGGGGGTTTAGGATTCATAGACCATAATAAGTAACTGATAGAAGTCATAAGCAAGTACTAATTCAGAACATAAAGGGCAGATTACAACATGCTTAATACGGAAAATGGTTAAACGGGAGACAAACAAGGATAAAAGGAACAGTGAAGAAACATGTTGTTGTTGAGGCTGAAAATTAGTCAGAACCTACCAGTAAAGATGAAAATGGAGAAAAAATAAGCAAACTTCCCGTAGCCTAGCCTTGGCTTTCAGCCGGCTAGGTAAGGCAGCAATACAGGTAGCTACAGAGAAAATAGAGAGATTTTAATAGAATGTGTGTCTGAACTCAAATGTTTTTATGCCTTGTGTTTGTACGTTTGAAAAAAGAGAAGATGGGTTTTTATAGTTTTGAAAATATATGATAAATAAGGCAATAAATAAAGTTCAATGCAAATATGGGAGTAATCAGCAATCAGAATCAATCAACCAAGTGATTCCACTTTAATTGAGGAATCACTTGTTTAATGGGGCTAATAGGTTTAAAAGAGGGAAAGAAAATCAGTTTGTAGGTAGACTGATAATTACCATAAAAAGAAGTAGTAAAACATTAAGTAGACAATCGAGTTCAAGTGCAGGGATACACTTGTTTGGGGGAAAAGATTCAACAAGGCAACAATAAGGAAATGGGTCAATTACTTTAACGGGCGAGTGAATTTAGATTTCACAAATGAGAAGTTTTGAAATCGGTCCCAAAATTGAGAATCAATCAAAGAAGGAACCTCAACATATAAATAGAGTACACAAACAATAGACATGTGAGGCAAAACAATTGGTAAAAGAAACAGCATGCAATAGTAGCACAAAATCAGTAGATAGAAAACATTCGAAGCATGATAGTAAAGGAGGTCAAGTCTTATTGAATCAGTAACAAAGAAAAATAGAGTATTAGAAGCATGCAAAGGGTCTCAAAGTGATAGACGAGAAGACTCTTCTGAAAAGTTAGGGTTTCCAGGCATAGTCGAGTTTCAAAGATAATAAAAACCCAGAATCAGAGGAATCACATAAAGAAAAGAGATGCTGAAACAAAAGAACTTCAAATCAAGTCAGGTGTTCAAACGAGCAGTTTCAAACCCAAAGACATAGGGTTTTCTTTAACAATATTCTAGCTTAAAGGACGATAAACAAATGAATCGAACAAATACTAGAAAACAGTTTTAGAAACTTGAATGCACCCACAAAAATTAGGGTATTCAACACCAATCGAGTTTAAATATGATAAACAAGTAAATCAAACAAATATTTAGCAAACAACTTCAGAAACTCGAATGAACCCAAAAGAAATTAGGGTTTCCAACACCAATCGAGTCTGAAAATGATAAACAGATATATCAAACAAATAATAGCAAATAGTCTTAGAAACCCAAAAGAAATCAGGGTTTTTAACATGCTAAACTCAGAAAAGATTTTGAAAAGAAGAACTTAAAGAAAAACCCTAATCGGAGATGAAGAGTCCTTCTTTAAAATTAAAATTAAAAAAGACTCGTGAAAAATCATAGCAAGCATGGATCTAAGGTAAACTTGAAAGAAGCTGAAAAGGTCTTAGAGATTAGGGTTTCAAAAGAACCCAAAGCAACAAGAAAGGCCTGAAAAGCTACCGATCTAAACAGGAAAGTCACAGGTCTGACTCGAATGACCATGGCTAGCCAGAGAAAGGTCAGAGATGACCGAAGAAAGGCCATCGAGCAAAGACTAGACTAAGCCCCTTTAGAATCTGGTCATGAGACCACAGAACCAAATACGTAGAAGCCATGGAAGGATGATACAAGTCTTAGACGACCATGGAAAGCCATGTATTAGGGTATATTAGGGTGGCGGCGGCTAGGGTTTGGAGTTGTTGCTGAGAAGATCTGAGTGATGAGGGGGATTCAGAGGCGGCATATGGTGGGAAATGATAGGGTTTAGGGGGTAGTATAGAATTAATTTAGGTAAGAGTGGCTATTGGTTGTTGATCTGAATGATCAATGGCCTGGATTGAATGGGTAAATAGGTGGTTTAATAAGACTGTGTTTGGGTCAGATTAAATTGGAATTGGGCCAGGGCATTGGGTTTCAAATTGGGGTCAAATTCAGGCTATAGTTGAAATATAATTGGGCTTACATTTAAATAGTCAATTTTTCCAATTTGATTTATAAAAATAATACAAATAGTTATTGAAAATAAATTAATGGTACTAAGATGAGTTATAGTACATGATTAACTATTAAAAAATACAATACCTAATTTTTATGAATATAAACATAATTAAATCTAAAAAGGGGCCAAAATATAAATATAATTATTGAGGGTACTTTGAATAAAAAATATATAGGAAAAACTTGGGTACCAACAGCTGCTCCTCTTTACTCGGGAAGGATGAAAGAGTTGTCGAGTAAAGATATGATGGCCAATTTTTGACCGAAAAAAATGGTTTGAAGAAGACAGGCCACGCCCTAGCATCTGAGCTACCTATATATCCCTGATCTCGTAGGAATCAAGCCATACGTAGTTTAGGATACGTTGGCGGGCCGTGCCGACAGGTATTTTACATAGTCGTCCATAATGTTTTGGTCGGGTTGAATAAAAGGCTTACGGGAGTAGTTAGGTCTTATGTCGTTGCGGGCACTGGAGCAGAAGTGCTCATGCCGGAACGGGTGTTGCTTGCCGGCTTTACCTGCAAATAAATAATACAAGCATATATTGTGCATAAATGTAAACATGATGCAAATTCTCGTTGGACCATGAATGTTGTCTTCGGATGGTTATGATGGAGTCTTTAGACCATGATGTCCTGGGCCATGAAGCGAATAATAAAGGATTCGCATGCTATGAAATGATGCTCTCGGGCTATGAAGATGGTGCCTCCGAACCATGATGCCTTTAAATAATGATATGCAATAGATTGGAAAGGATCCTCAGGCTATGACATGGTATTCTCGGGCTATGAGGATGGTGCCTCCGAACAATTATGCCTTTGGATAATTTGGAGATATCACACCCCATGAAAGTGCATTAGCATGTGGTGAACTTTCAGTCGTGCAATGCGGTGATGTTTCAGCTGTGCGATATGGCGATGCTTCAGCTGTTAGCCGTGCAATGTGGAGATCTTTCAGTCGTACAATATGGCAATCTTTCAGCCGTGCAAAGTGGCGATCTTTTAGCCGTGCAATGTGGCGATCTTTCAGACATGCAATGTGGCGATCTTTCAACCATGCAATGTAGATGGAGACAATGTTTAGTCTCGGAAGGCAGAATGGTAGATTTATACAATGTAGATGCAAAAAGAGGTAGAGCATAACCTCGAAAGGCATAATGGTAGTCTGATGCAAGTTGGAAGGTAGAATGGTAGCCTCATGCAATACAGATGCAAATAGAGGTGGATCTTAACCTCGGAAGGCAGATTAGTAGCCTTATGCAAGTTGGAAGGTAGAATGGTAGCCTTATGCAATACATATGTAGATAGAGGTAGAGCTTAACCTCGGAAGGCAGAATAGTAGCCTTATGCATGAAATAAATAGAAAATGGTAGTAGAGTTTGTTAGCCGATAGCAAATTACGGCGTGGCGATTACTGGGAGCATTGTGACGTATGGAACATTATAGGTGCAGATATTGTTAAGTGCAGTGGTTCAGAGAATAGTATCTTTGAACAAATGTTTGTTATGTGGACCTACAGTGCATTTAATGATTTCGTAATATCGGTACCTACATCCAAAGAAAAATTGTGAGTTTTGTAAAGGGGAAAAGGTTAGTTCGCATCCGTGCTGGCTTTACTTGACTTGTTCGGCTTTAATCTAGCAATACCAGATGTATAGTTGGGGTGGCATTGCTAAAAAAGAAATTTCGATAATAAACATGCATGACTTGTAAGAGTATTACACAAATGTATAATTAAAATAGGTTTTGGATAAACTGATGACTGTGGCGTGGTTCGAGACATTGCGACCTCTTCTTCTCAGAATTTTGAGGGTCCTTCTCAAAAATTTTCCCCAGTTTGATTGCTTGATGCTTTTGACTTACTAATGCGACGATCGGCTGAAATTACTTAGGAATTTTAAGGGTCCTCCTCAAAATTCTGCCCCTGTTTCCAATTTCGGGGGAAATAAATATTTTATTGAATTGTTACCGAACCCATAAGGTTGCCTACGTATCCTCTCTTCAACGTGAATCAGGTCAGGCGTATTCAGTTTACATCATATAGGGAAAACATAAAGATTACACATAGTAACGCTTGACTGCATCTGAATTAATCGGCTTTGGCCAGATCTCTCCGACCATTTCTGTAAGTATGATGGCTCCTCTTGTCAGAACCTGGTGAACCATGTACGTAACCTGCCAGTTTGGAGAGAACTTCCATTTTGCCTTCATCCTGATGTGGAAAAATTTTCTTTAATATCAGTTACCCTGGTGTGAACTGTTTGGCTTTGACTCTTTTGTTGAAGGCTCTGGACATTCTGTTCTAATAAAGTTGACCATACAAAATTGTGTTCATTCTCTTTCCATCTATAGAGGCTAGCTTCTCATAACGACTCTTTACCCATTCTGCATCGTTGTGTTCAATTTCATGTATGATTCTTAAGGAAGGAATTTCTACTTTGGCTGGAATGGCGGCTTCTGTACCATAAACCAGCATATAGGGGGTTTCCCCAGTTGATGTACGGACTGTGGTGTGATACCCTAATAAAGAAAATGATAACTTCTCATGCCACTGTTTATGCTTCTTTATCATTTTCCTCAATATTTCTTGATATTCTTACTTGCAGCTTCCACAGCTTCGTTCATTTGAGGCCTGTAGGCTGTAGAATTTTTGTGTCTGATCTTGAAGGTTTCAAACATAGCTTTCCTCAAGTCGTTGTTCAGATTGGAGCCATTATCAGTAATCATTGACTCTGGAATCCTGAATCGGCAAGCAATACGGTCGCGGACAAAGTCTTCCATGACCTTCTTAGTCACTACTCTGTAAGATGCTGCTTTGATCCACTTGGTGAAATAGTCAATTGCCACTAGGATAAACCTGTGTCGTAGGAAACAGCAGGCTTGATTGGCCTAATAAGTCCATTTCCCAGGCGGTGAACGGCGATGGTGAGCTCACTCGGATGTACCTTTATCATATCTGCATGTATCTGATAGCAATGGCATTTCCGGACATGTTGGATGCAGTTTGTTTCCATAGTCATCCAAAAGTAACCAGCCCAGAAAATCTTCTTTACTAAAGCAAAATCATTCATATATGGACCATATGTCCCAACATGAATTTCCTCTAGCAACTTGGATGCTTCCTTTGCGTCGGCACACCTCATTAGTCCCAAACCAGGAGTCCTCCTATACATGATTCCTCCGCTGTAAAAAAAATTGTTAGACAATCTCCACAATGTGCATTTATGAGTGTGATTGGCAAGCTTCGGGTACTCTCCTTTTTCAAAATATTCCTTGATATCATGAAACCAAGGCTTTCCATCTGCTTCTTCTTCAACATGGGCACAGTAAGATGGCTAATCATGGATCCTTACTGGAATGGGATCAATGAAATTCTCGTCCAGATGCTATATCATAGATGATAGGGTAGCAAATACATCGGCGAACTCGTCCTGGACCCTGGGAACGTGATGGAATTCTTTCTTTGTGAACCTCTTTCTCAATTCCTGTACATGATGCAAATACAGGAATATCTTAGAGTTCTTGGTTTTCTTCTCGTACCTGATGTATGAGTAAATCTGAATCTCCGATCACTAGTAGCTTTTGGTTGTTCATATCAATGGCCATCTTGAGCCCTAAGATGTAGGTTTCATACTCGGTCATATTGTTTGTGCAGGGGAAACTGAGTTTGGCAGACACCGGATAGTGACTGATTTCTGATACTAAGACTGCTCCTATGCCAACTCCTTTGAAATTTTCTGCTCCATCGAAAAACATTCTCCAACCATCATAGGATTCTGCAATGTTTTCTCCTATGAATAATACCCGTCATCGGGAAAATATGTTTTCGAAGGTTCATATTCTCCATCCACGGGGTTTTCAGCAAGGTGGTCTGCCGATGCTTGTCCGTTACGGCCTTCTGAGTTATGTAAATAATGTCGAATTCACTCAGAAGGGTTTGCCACTTGGCTAGCTTGCCAGTGGGCATGGGCTTCTGAAAGATATACATTAAAGGATCTATCCTTGATATGAGACGCGCGGTATAGGCACAAAAGTAATGTCTTAGTTTCTGAGCTACCCAAGTCAAAGCACATAAGGTGCGCTCCAAAAGAGAATACTGGGCTTCGTACGGAGTGAACTTCTTGCTGAGATAGTAAATGGCTTGTGCTTTTTTTCCCTGTTTCATCATGTTACCCCAAAACACAACTAAAGGCTCCATATAATACTGCGATGTAGAGTGATAAGGGTCTACTTGTCTCGGGCGGGACCAAGACTGGTGGTGTTGATAGGTATTCATTGATTCTGTCGAAGGCCTTTTGGTAGTCATCGGTCCATTTGGTAGCAGCATCCTTCTTCAACATCTTGGCTCACAGATAATCGTGGGTTGTGCTATGAACCGCCTGATGTAGTTAAGTCTTCCCAAGAAACTCATCACGTCCATCTTGTTCTTTGGCTCTGGGAGTTCTTGAATGGCTTTTACCTTTTATGGATCCAGTTCTATTCCTCGGCGGCTCACGATAAACCCAAGCAACTTTCCAGTGGGAATCCCAAATGCACACTTTGTGGGATTCAGTTTCAAGTTGTACCTTCATAATCTGTTGAAGAACTTCCTCAAATCTTCCATGTGATCAATGGACTTCTTGGACTTGACAATGACATCATCCACATATATCTCAATTTCTTTGTGTATCATATCATGAAAAATGGTAGTCGTGGCCTTCATGTAGGTGGATCCTAAATTCTTTAGGCCGAATGCATCATTTGGTAGCAATACATTCCCCACAGCATAATGAAAGCCATTTTCTCATCATCTTCCTCATCCATCTAGATCTGATGATAACCGGCGAATCAACGAATGAGTGTAACTCGTGCTTGGTGCAATTGACGATCAGGATGTGCATAGTTGGCAAGGGAAAGTCGTCTTTCGAACTGGCCATGTTGAGATCCTGGTAGTCGACACAGACTATTACCTTTCTATCCTTCTTAGATAGTGGTACAAGGCTAACCAAGTCAGATATTCTACTAATCCGAGAACCTTATCTTTGACTTGTTTAGTGGCTTTTTCTTTGATTTTCAAATTCATATCAGGATTGAACTTCCTGAACTTCTGTTTTACCGGCATGCATGTCGGATCAGTTGGTAGTTTATAGGCCACAACAGATGTACTTAGATCGGTCATGTCATCACATGACCATGCGAATATGTCCTCATATTCCTTTAGAAATTTTGTGTATTCCTTCTTTTCTGATGGTGACAAGTGAACGTTGATTCGTGTTTCCTTGGCGTTTTCTACATCTCTCAGGTTAACAATTTCTGCCTCGTCTAGATTGCACATAGGTCTATTCTCAAGGTTCTCAACTTCTTTGACAATCTTCTCGGTATGTTATCTTCTTCTGAATCAATATGCATTTGGTACGTTGTCTCATTGCATGTCACAGTCATTGGTTCATCAAGATAAGTAATAGTAATGTTGTGTTGGTAAAGTAAGGAGGAAAATGATAGCAATAAATATTAATTCATAAGAAAAATCTAACATGCTTTGATAAGTTGAGTAATTTTTCGAGCATTAAAAATCTTGTTGCGGAAACTGAAGAAATGCGAATAGAAAATCATTTAGTAATAAAAAAAGTGAATAGTGCTTGTTTTAGCCTTGCTACCCCGAGGCTCGTTGGGCTCTAGTTGTACTGATTGTCTAATTCTTGAGATGTGCCCCTCTGCTTAAGATGATCATGCTCGAGTGCACGAACTAAACTTTGGGGGAGGGGAATAATAAAATAAAACAAAAGGTAATCAAGTTAGTGAGGATCATAAAAAGTATTGCAATATTTAAACACGTAGTGCAGGAATATAAAGCGTGTCCTAATTTGGGAGCCTCATTGTGCCCGAGGTAGGCCCAGCGATAAATTGACTTGGAGAGCTTGGAATGCCAAATGCCTCATTTTATTGATAAAAATAAGACGAATCCCAAAATGACACTAAATAAGCAAGAAAATAAAAGTCACTAATGACCAATGGTCTTATTACATTCATAAAGAAAAAAAAGTAAATTCCTATCTACTTGGTCCCAGAAGGATCTTTCTCAGGTTGAATGCTCTTGTTGGTCAGATCCTCTAGTTCGCATAGGTTCACCAATAAAATGCCTACGCCAGGTGTTCTCCCTTGTTTCCCTCAGCGTTCTGGAAGTTGGTGACTCTCTTCCTCACTTTCCTACCAATTCCAGCAGACTGTATTCCAAATATTCCAACATTTCACTAGCTTTGGAGGCCCTCTTTCTACTCATTGACTTGGTCATTTGATGGAAGATGATCATGCCCAATTCTAGTCCCGGAAAGGATAAGCGGTCATTGCAAATATAATCTGAGTATTTATGACCAGAGTCGAACCCATAGAGAACTAAGGGTTAGTTGTATTTGTGTAATATCACTACGAATACAAGATTGAACAATTTCCTAAATAATAAAGATTTAGATTTATTAATTAATAGTTTATGGTATTTCTAACAACTAAAACTGAAAATAAATAAATAGCTGAAAACTAACTATGCTTGAATTGTAGACAATTGGAATAAAGGTCTAAGGTAATGGTTTCCCCCATTGTTGATTTCATTAGTTCCATGTTTCTTGTAGCTTTGACTTAGTTGCCTCTATCAATCATGAACTCTCCAGTTATCATAAATCTCTCTCAAGAAATTATGATAATTTACTAGACGCACTCTCTCAAGCTACGCTAGCTAGATTCACATTACAGTTCACTTAGAATACAGTCGAGGTATCGTTATCTCTAATCCAACCTCTAAACCCTCGGTTATGACTCTCGCCTATACTCCGGGAGTGATGTTGTTCAAACAACTACCTAAATATGCACTCTCTCTCAAGCAGATACATAATAAATAGGAAATGCTAATTGAGGATCCTTTCAATTAACCAAAATCAAAACATAGTTGAACAAATAGAGATTAACAACCAACTCAAAACTATATTAAAATAACAACCAATTCATCCCCAGCAGGTTTCACCAAAACCTTAGATAACAAATTAGCTATTCATAATAGTATGTAAAACTACAATATCCAAAGTCATAACCAACAATAAAAAATAAGAAGAGGAAGGAAAAAACTCGTTGAAGAATTCCCCGCCTTGATCTTATTGTGTCTCTGCCTCCTTAGGTCAAATATGTATCGAAAATATGTCCAATCCCCAAAAATACTATTTTTCACATGTATATATACCAAGTAGGGTCGGACCCAAACAATTATACCTTCTACTACGTGAAAAAGGACAATATTTCACGTATGGACTATCGCGGCCACGGCATGGACCGCGGTGACGATCGCAGAAGGCACTGCCTCAAACCGCGGTGCGTACCGCGATGACGACGGCAGTGAACTTTTTACCATATTTTTCACCCTGTTTCGTTTAGAATTTGGAAAAACATAAAACATGAAATTTATACCCCTTTGAGTTATATTTCCATCCATATATTGTAGAGCCCAAATGGAGTTTGAGCGAAAAATTATATCTATTTTACTAGAAAGTGTGCAGTATGCCTCCTCGAGTCCTCATTCGTATTTAATGATCAAATTTGGCTCGCGAACCCGATCCCGGCTTAATTTCTTGAGCTCTTGCTCAGACTTCAAAGCTCTAAATCACTTAATTTCTTCCTATAACATCTGTGTAGCTCACAATCACTCCTACAAAGCTTAAAACACACTGTTAGTGCAAAACACTAGCGATTCAAGCGCAAACTCAACTAAAGCGCAGTAAATTAGAGTGTAATAATCGACTGAAATGCGGAATTATAGCCTATCATCAACACCCCACACTTATACCATTTCTCGTCCTCGGGTAATCAAACTACACTTTATATAGACATGGCCTTTTTAAGCAATTCTCCTAACTCATCACACCAAGAATATATCAAATAGACTAAGCACAAAAGCGCAACATCTTCACCTCAAGATTTGACTCACAAGTACCACCCATTATTCACAACTCACTTACTTACTCTAACATAGAGGTCACTGACATTACCTTTCCTTCATGAATCAAGTGCCCTCACACAACACAACAGAGTAGTTCCACACAATAAAATTTAAGAATATTTAGGAACTCAAGATAGAAAGAATTCACTCACTCTCATAAATAACATTCATATGCCACAAAAGATGAACCATAAGCGTGCCCGTAGTGTACTACTCCACTAATCAAGCGTATTCAATCTAGGATCAATTATGACTTTATTTGGTTGTAATGTAGGCTACGGGACGGGTAAGATACGTTTAGATATAAGAGTGACTATACCTCCCTAAGCACTTTAATAAATATACTTTAACATTCAAACCCCATACTTATGTCAAACCAAAATTCCGCCTTCACATCAATGTAAATTACCCCATTCTTCTTTAAGCACACTTACGTCAAGAGCCACCACTTATCAAGGAATATTTTTTTCCCATTTTTTTTGGTTTTTCTTTTTACAACAATTCAACTATTTCTTTTCCAATTCAAGTAGCTCTTACTTTTTCAAAACAGTGCACCTTTCTCCTTATTTCATTAGTTCCACTCAAACGCCAAACCAACCACCCTACACTTTAACTTTTACATAGTTCATAATAATTCAAGTGCTCATGAGAGGTTACAATGGTTCAAATAGATGGTTAATTCAAATAAACGGGTAAGGCTTGTAATGTGGTTGCTAAAGAAAAAGGATTATAGTCTCAAAGAGGTTAACTACGATACATAACAATTAGGTGGGTAAAATATACATATCTGGCTCAACAAGAATAACGTCTATATCACTTCCAAGACTAAACAACACTATTGTTTCGCTTTGCAAACACACATGGCAAGTACTAGGCATGAAATGCAATGCACTGAAAAACGCAAAACCTTACACAAACATGGCACATAACTCACTCAGAATTGGATACATAGACACTCTAGTCAAAACAGTTAAGCAAAGTTAAGATAATACAATTTAAGGTACTTCTACAAGAGTCAAAAATTGAGCCTAAGCGTCACAACCAAAATACTAAGTATTCTCAAGTCATAACAAAGTCAAGAGATATTGCTTCAATTCAAAGCACAACACAATGGCTCCTACTCCCAAAAAGATAAAAAAACTAACTACACCTGGTTCAAGTAAAACCCTTGGAAAAGAACCATGGTTTGAAGAAAAATCAAGGGGTAATTGCTACACTAACTAACAAAATAAAATCTTTTTTTAGACTTAAATCCCTCAAGAAAATTGTCTAATAGATCCATCATCAGGAAAAGTCCAATCTATTCTTTTTTAAAAATTATTCAATTAAACTAACCCAACTAAAATAGCATAGAAAGTCACCCAGACAATCTCCTCACCTCACACTTAAAATTATGCTTTGTCCCAATGCACACCATAACTAATAAAAGGGTAAAAGAGACTCCCTGGTATGCCAAAGCCCGAAGCACTAACAGCTAATAGGGTACTCAGACTTCTCCCAAGCTTGGTCCTTCCAATGGCTTTGCATTCCATGCTCCTAAAAAATAAAAAAATCGACACTACAAAATAATACGATTAGATAAAAAACAAAAAATAAAATAAAATAAAGCAATAAAGCTGGGTTGCCTCCCAACAAGCGCTTGATTTAATATCGCGGCATGACACGAATCACTTTTTGCCTCCACCTCGAGCTTATGAATTGAACCCCAAGTTTTGGTTCAAGCTTATGATTATAGTCATGGGGCGGTGGAACGGATCTAACTGACCCAAGGAAATAATGTAGTATTCTGCACTATTTGGCCTTTGTATGAGGTATGTAATCCTGGCTTTCTGGAAAGAAGAATTCCAGAATATATGCACCTTGCTCCTCGTCCCTTGACTCTTCGATTGGTTCAGATGACTCTATTTCCATATCATCATCCACACATAATGTGGAAAAATGCTTGGAGTGTGGACTAATGCGCTTAAACACATGAACTTTAGGATTTTCAACATCCTCAACATCAATGATACTAGAGTCAACAAAATTTATATCCTCAAAGTCCTTGAGTGGCTCTAGTCTCACTTCTTCAACATTGACATCCTCAAATTGTGGTTGGCTAGGTTGTTGATGTTCTACTCTGACCTCCCTAATTAACACCTCAAATTAATGCTCTTCTTGGCTACTATCCTTAATATTGGCTTGTTGGGCATTAAAATCTCCAACCACTTGACTCAATTGAGCCTCCAACTTGCGAATAGTTCTCTCTTGCCTTTCTATGTGCAATTGTTTCTCATTATTTTGTTACAGAAGGCACTTTAGCATATCATTGATCTCCTTCAAGTCTACATTCACAGGTTCTTTGTTCCTATTAACTTCACAAGAAAAGGTAGAACCATCATAGTAAGGGGTTAGGTGAAATAAGAAATATAAGCACAACCGTGAAGGTGACCATTTTTACCATCGCACACATTCCACAGATAAGATTGAGTTGGTGTACCAAGTAGGGTCATGCCCAAACAATTATACCTTCTTCTACGTGAAAAAGAAAAATATTTCATGTCCGAAGTGTTGCGGCCACGGCGTGGGCTGCGGTGACGACCGTGGAAGGCACTGCCTCAAACTGCAGCGCGGACCGCGGTGACGACTGTGGTGAACTTTCTACCACATTTTCACCGTGTTTCGTTTATAATTTAGAAAAATATAAAACATGAAAGTTGTATCCCTTTGAGTTAGCTTTCTATTTTACTAGAAAGTGTGCAATATGCCTCCTCGATTCTTAGTTCGTACTTAATTATAAAATTTGGCTACCGAACCCGATGTCGACTTAATTTCTTGAGCTCTTACTCAGACTTCAAAGCTCCAAATCACTTAATTTCATTCTATAACATCTATATAGCTCGGAATCACTCCTACAAAGCATAAAATACACTGTTAATGAAAAGACTAGCGATTAAAACGCAAGCTCAACTAAAGTGCAGTAAATTAGAATGTAATAATCGATTAAAATACGCAATTATAGCATATCATTTGAAGACTCCTCCACTTATCTAATAAGTGTTGGGGCATGCTAATCATTCCAAAATTTTGGACCTCATGCCTCATTTTCTGCAAAACAGAAGGGTTAGACCCTACCTCCACAGACTCGACTATTTAATATCAATAACTAGCATGTTAGCTCTCCAAAATAAATGCACAAAATGTGGTGACGTCCATTTGGGTTTTAGGTAAACCCAATTTAATTTGGACAAGGCTATCTCAAAGGATCATTATGTGGACAACATAACTGATCCTGCTAGGTTTGACCATAATGCATGCACATATTAGACAGAGGAAGGTTTCTATGAGATATTAGACTGGTACCTGTTACAACCCATATCCACATGTGTTAGTTCATGCCATATATTAGTTAACATAAATCAAGAAGGAATTATCCTTGAGATGATAAGAACTTAATCATATTGATCTTAAGTGATACAAGGGTGTATAAGTGTGATTAACAAGTATTAGAAGTTAAACTAATCGAGGATGTTGTAACTCGTATTTTCAGGTAAACCTATAGGTTCTTAATACACTTCAAGAGGTCATGTTTAAGGTATTTGATTCATATAATATCCATTTCATAGTCTTGAAGTGTCACAACCCTAGTTCACCAATCGTGAACCTGTCATGACGGCACCCAGTCTTCGCGACTAGGTAAGCTTGACACATTGCGGAAATTCGACTGTCTTTGCGGAAGCAATAATTTAAAACATAAATGATGTAAGATAATATATAGAGTGCCACCTGGCACATACATGTCAACTCAATATAACATAAAAACCTCCAAGACCCGGAAACCCACGGGCAACACAGGCTAAGAGTAAAGTATAACACATGGCTCTAACATCAAGAAGTGTTTATAACAAGAAATTACATGGATAAAACTACTAGCTAAGGGTAGAGTAGAGGGAGACTCTTCGGCTCTGCGGACGTGGCAGATGCATACCTCAGATCTCCAAGTATAGCTCTTAATCACTTATAGTGCGCCGAAACAGATGTACCTGGATCTGCACAACAAAAGTGTGCAGAAAAGTAGCATGAGTACACCACAGCGGTACTCAGTAAGTGCCAAGCCTAACCTTGATGGATTAGTGAAGAGGAAGGTCGAGGCCCTACATAGAAGTACATGAGAAATAATGAAAAATAAATAAATAAACAGTAGGAAGGAAATAAATCTAAATATATAACAGGACATTGATTAAAAATAGAGCGGCTGCAATTACCAACTACAAACACAACGCAAATCACTTTACAAACAGGATCTCTACATGGAGCTCCGGGAATCGAACCCGCAGTCCATCTTATCAATATCCGAGGATCTCCGAAAAATGAACCCGTAGTCCCTCATACCAATAACAGAGGATCTCCGGGAATTGAACCCGCAGTCCTTTATACCAATAACAGATGAAATCCGGGAATTGAACTTGCAGTCCTATATATCAATATCAAGGGGATCTCCCGGGAATTGAACTCGTAGTCCATCATACCAATAACAGGGGGATCTCCCGGGAATTGAACCCGTAGTCCCAAACGCCAACACTTCACAACAAGTTAATAATTAACAGAAGGAACCAAATATAGCAGCAGCGTCAAGGTCTATGCCTAGCATTCTCACAAAGAGGGCAGGTAATTGCAATTTAATCAAATAGATCAAATAAATTACTAACATACTTTTCCTAAGCCAAACAAGTGAAATTACATTTTTAGCAGTTACATACACGAAGAAACACAATTTAAATATGTCAAGTAAGGTGAATTTTCGAATACTAGCACAAGTACACGCCCGTCACCTCGCGCACAAGGCCCTTAAACATCAATTAATATATCCTAAGGGGAGAGGTCCCCCACACAAGATTAGACAAGCCACTTACCTCAAATTGGTACAAAACCGTTAAGAAACAATGCCCTTGCCACGAGTATCCGACTCCGAGTGGCCCAAATCTATTCAAAACAATTAGATTATGTAAATAACATCAAAAGTAACTAATTACACTGTTACAATTAAAGTTAAGGCGCGAAAATAGGTGAAATGACCAAAATGCCCCTCAAGCCAACGTCTCGGAATCGAATAATTTTACATTTTCAGAAACCTTGTACTCTCACCAGTCTAACCTTATAAAAATATCCCAAAATAGGAGGTCAAATGCCCCTTCAAAATCATTAAAGTTAGGTCTAAGAACTTTACCCCAATTTTCATTCAAAAATCGAAATTGAAGGTTGGATTTGAGATTAGATTAATGCATTTTAGTCATAGAAGAGTAGAGAATCGTTATCCAGTGATTTCCTTTGAAAATCCATCGAAATTGCTCCCCAATCCGAGCTCCCTAACCTTGAGTTTTGGTAAAAATGGAAGAAGGGTTCGTTTTGAAATGTTTATATTCAGCCTAGTGATTTGCTCTATGTGGTCGCGTGAAATGGAATGTGATCACGTAGAAGGAATTCTGAAGGCCGTGAAAATGAACTATGCGAACGCATCCAAAGGAGTGCGATCGCTGAGAAGAACCAAATGAGGATATGCGATCGCAGAAGGTTTGATGCGATCGCATTGAAGGAAAACAGGCCTAGCTCTAAGGACTCTATGCGATCGCATAGAAAGATTTGTCTGCAACACCAACAGCAAAAATCTGCAACACTTTAAGTTCTGGAATTGCTCCGTTGAGCATCTGAAACACCTGAGGCACCCGGGACCTCAACAAAACCTATGAACACATCCCACAACATCATTTGGACTTGTACCAATCCATAAACAACCTAAAACAACGCCGGAAACATGAATTAAGCAATGATTTGGACTTAGAAATTTCAAAACTTAACCAAACTCGCTTCCGACTAAAAACCAATCCAAAACATGTTCGAATGACCTGAACAGTTGCAGACATATCCTTAATCACCTAACAAAGCCGCTGCAACTCTCGGAATTCCATTTCGACCCTCGGATAAAAAATTCACTTTCTAATCAGAACTTCAAATTTCTAACTTTCGGCATTCATAGCCTAATTGAGCTACGGACCTCCAAAATATATTCCAAACACGCTCCCACCCTGAAATCACCTAACTGAGCTAACGGAACCATCATTTTTCCATTCCGAGGTCGTCTTGATACTGTTCTGATTATGGACCATTTTCCAACACTTAAGCTCTCATTTAGAGACTAAGTGTCCCAAAACACTCTGAATTCTACTACCGAACATCCCGGTGAACCAAAATAGCAGAAATGCACTTAGGGGAAGCAGAAAATGGGGAAATGGGGCATAAATTACAAAGACGACCAGCCGGGTCGTCACATCCTCCCACACTTAAACATTCGTTCGTCCTCGAACGAGCATAGGGAACATACCTGAAGTAGAAAAAAGATGAGGGTATCGGCTGCGCATATCCCGCTGGTCTCCCATGTCACCTCCTTGGCCTGCTGACCCCGCCACTGCACCTTTACTGAAGCTATATCCTTTGACCTGAGCTTTCGAAACTGTCTATCCAATAGTGCCACTGGCTCCTCAACATAGGACAATTCATTGTCCAACTGGACTGAAGTGAACTCAAACACGTGAGACGGGTCACCATGATACCTCCGAAGCATCGAAACATGAAATACTGGATGAAGCCCGGTCAAACTGGGAGGTAAAGCAAGCTCATAAGCAACCTTTCCAACCTGCCTCAAAATCTCAAATGGACCAATGTACCTCGGCTCAACTTTCCTTTCTTTCCAAACCTCATGACACCTTTCATTGGCGAGACCCGAAGCAAAACCCACTCACCAACAATAAATGAAACATCACGAACCTTCCGATCCGCATAACTCTTCTGTCAGGACTGAGCCGCACGGAGTCTATCTAGAATCACCTTAACCTTATCTACCGCATCCTGAACCAAATCAGTGCCCAATAACCTGGCCTCGCCCAGCTTGAACCAACCCACCAGGGATCTGCATTTCCTACCGTATAAGGCCTCATATGGCGCCATCTGAATACTGGACTGGTAACTGTTGTTGTATGCAATCTCCGCCAATGGCAAGAACTGATCCCAAGACCCTCTAAACTCAATTGCGCACGCACAGAGCATATCCTCAAGAATCTGAATAGTGTGCTCGGACTGTCCGTCCGTCTGAGGGTGAAAGGTTGTGCTCATGGTCACCCGAGTACCCAACTCATGCTGGACAGCTCTCTAGAACCGTGATGTAAACACTGAACCCCTGTCTGAGATGATAGAAACTGGAATGCCATGCAGGCGGACAATCTCCCTGATATAAATCCGAGCTAACTCCTCCGCAGAGTAAAAAGTGCACACTAGAATGAAATGAGTGGACTTGGTCAGCCGATCCACAACAACCCAAATAGAATCAAACTTCCTCGCCGTCAGAGGGAGGCCAGTCACAAAATCCATGGTGATATTCTCCCATTTCCACTCCGGAATCTCCATCTACTTGAGTAACTTTCCCGGTCTCTGATGCTCAGCCTTTACCTGCTGACAATTGAGGAATCTAGCCACAAACTCCACAATGTCCTTCTTCATCCGCCTCCACCAGTAATGCTGGCTCAGATCCTGAAACATCTTCGCGGCACCCGGATGGATGGAATACCGCGAGCTATGGGCCTCGGTCAATATCAACTACCAAATACCATCAACATCAGGCACACAAATACGACCATGCATCATCAATACCCCGTCATCTCCAATTGTCACATCCCTAGTATCGCCATGCTGAACCGTGTCCCTAAGGTCAAGCAAATGAGGATCATCATACTGTCGCTCTCTGATACGATCAAACAATGAAGACCGAGAAACTACACAGGCTAGAACCCGACTTGGCTCCGAAAGGTCCAACCTCATAAGCTGTCTGGCTAAGGCCTGAACATCCATCGCTATAGGTCTCTTTGAAGCTGGTAGATATGCCAAACTCCCCAAACTCTCCGCCGGGTGACTCAAGGCATCGGCCACCACATTGGCCTTGCCCGGGTGATAAGAATAGTAATATCATAATCCTTCAGTGGTTCCAACCATCTTCTCTGGCGCAAATTCAGATCCTTCTGCTTGAATAAGTGCTGCAAACTCCAATGATCAGCATAAATCTCACAAGGCACACCATAAAAATAATGATGCCATATCTTTAAGCCATGAACAATAGCAGCTAACTCAAGGTCATGGATAGGATAATTCTTTTCATGCACCTTCAACAGTCTGGACGTGTAGGGAATCACCCTACCGTCCTGCATCAACACCGCTCCAAGTCCAACTCGCGAGGCATCACAATAAACCGCATAGGCCCCCGAACCAGTAGGCAAAATAAGAATAGGGGTCAAAGTCAAAGCCGTCTTGAGCTTTTTGAAGCTCGCCTCACACTCGTCCGACCACTGAAAAGGAGCACCGTTCTGAGTCAATCTAGTCATAAGAGCTTCAATCGACGAGAACCCCTCCACAAACGGCGGTAATACCCTGCCAGGACAAGGAAACTGCGGATCTTTGTAGCTGAGGAGGGCCTGGGCCAACTCTACATGGCCTCCACCTTCTTCGGATCTACCCGAATGCCCTCACTCAATACCACGTGGCCTAGAAATGCCACGGAACTCAACCAAAACTCACATTTTGAAAAATTCGCATATAACTTCTTTTCTCTCTGCGCTTAAAGCACTATCATCAGGTGCTGCTCATGATCATCCCGGCTCCGAGAGTATTCAAGAATATCATCTATGAAAACAATGACAAATGAGTCGAGATAGGGCATGAATACACTGTGCATCTAATGCATAATAGTTGTTGGGGCGTTGGTAAGCCCAAATGACATGACAAGGAACTCATAAGGACCATACCGAGTCCTGAAAGCAGTCTTCGGGATATCCGGCTCCCGAATCATTAGCTGGTGATAGTCTGAGAGCAAATCAATCTTACAAACCACTCGTGCGCCCTGAAGCTGGTCAAATAGATCATCAATACGAGGCAAAGGATATCGGTTCTTCACTGTAACTTTGTTCAACTGATGATAATCGATACACAGGTGCATAGAACCATCCTTTTTCTTCACGAACAATACCGGAGCACCCCATGGTGAAACACCGCGTTGAATAAAACCCTTATAAAGCAATTCTTGCAACTAATCCTTCAACTCCTTCAACTCGGGAGGATCCATGCGGTAAGGAGGAATAGATATGGGTTGAGTGCCCCGCAACAAATCAATACCAAAATCAATGTCCCGATCAGGCGACATGCCCAGAAGATCAGTTGGGAACACATCGAAAAAATCCCGTACTACTGGGACAGAGTCAACAGAAGGGGTATCAGCACTGACATCTCTCACATAGGCTAAATACGCAACACACCCCTTCT
This sequence comes from Nicotiana benthamiana, assembly GCA_034376525.1. Classification (NCBI taxonomy): domain Eukaryota; kingdom Viridiplantae; phylum Streptophyta; class Magnoliopsida; order Solanales; family Solanaceae; genus Nicotiana; species Nicotiana benthamiana. Next base: position 131,812,934 of record CM067335.1, on the reverse strand, counting down.
CAACCATACGCTGAGCTTTAAGAAAAGATGTAACTCTACTAGGAGTTTGATCAAAAGTACCAATCCACTAAATACGAGGAATACCTGGCATAGCCAGCGTCACGGTCTTAGCGTGACAATCAAGAATAGCCTAATGGGGTGACAACCATTCCATGCCCAAAATAATATCAAAATCAACCATATCAAGTAACAAGAGATCCGTCATGGTCTCAAAATCACAAAAAGTAACCAAACACGACCGATACATACGGTCGATAACAACAGAATCTCCCACGACGGGAGTGGAAACATAAACATGAGAGCTCAAAGCCTCTCGGGCTATACCCAAATGCGGAGCAAAATAAGATGCCACTTATGAATAAGTAGAGCTTGGATCGAATAGAACTGATGCCTCTCTACTACTAACAAAAATAATACCTGTGATAACAGAATCAGAGGCGACAGCCTCGACATGATCAGGAATGGCATAAAATCTGGCTCGGCCCCTGCCTCGAGGGCGACCTCTTTCTCCCCAATCCCCCCCTGGCTGGCTGGGCAGGTGACGTGGCTGCTAGAGCTGAAGCAATGGCATGTTGACCCTGTGGAGCATGTTGTGGCTGTGGAGTCTGTGAAGGTACACCCCTACCACGTCTGGGGCACACTCTAACCAAGTGGCGGATATCCCCGCACTCAAAACAAGCTCTAGGAGGGCGTGGCAGCTGTGACTGACTGGGTCCACCCCTGCTGGACTGACCTCTGGACGTGCCTTGCGCAGGAGGCACACTAGAAATCGGGGGTGCATAATAAGGCTCCTGAGATCTAGGAGGAGCTGGAGTACTACTGGTGAAGGAAGTGCTAAGTGAACTGGGCGACCCGTATAGTCCCTACCATGACGTCCTGCTCCTGAAGTACGGGTACCAGAAAAATGACCAGACCCTCGAGACTTCTTGGCCTCTCCCTCCTCTCCCTCCCTGGCATGCATACCCTCTATCCTCCTAGCTATACTCACCACCTGCTGATAAGGTATATCCACCTCCAACTCTCGCGCCATGCCAAACCTGATGGAAGGAATAAGACCCTCGATAAACCTGCGAACCCTCTCACGAACAGTCATAGGGCCTTGGCGCAAGTGCTAAGATTCCACGCGCGATGAATCTCAGAGGCTTTTGGGAACAAACTCCTTCTGAAACATATCTAAGACTGAGTCCAAGTCAGGAAGCAGCCTCATCTGGACTGTCTAACTCAAAGGTGTGCCACCAGTCATAGGCAGCTCCCCGAAGCTGGAAAGCTGCAAAAGAGACCCCACTAGAAGCAGTGATACCCATAGTGAAAAAAATGCGATGACAATCCTCCAGAAACCCATGGCGTCATCGGTAGCAGGCCTACTGAAAATAGGAGGGTCATACTTCTTGAACTGCTCCAATCTGCGCTGCTCATCCTCCGAAGCAGGAGCCCCATCCTCGGGCTGAACTGGTACTGCAGGCTAGGCAGGAATAACATCTGGAATCGGTCCCATATGCACCCACTATTCTGGGGTGCGGGCTGCAGGATCTGGGCTCCTCCTCGGCCTAGGACGTAGCTGTAGGAAGTGGAAGTAGTCCGGACTGCGACAGAGTGGTCTACATACTCATAAACTGCACTAACGCCTCCTGAACAGCTGGAGTAGTAGTGGTTGTGGGCGTCTCTGGTGCTTGATTCGTGTCTGGGTCTACTGGTGGCACCTCGGCGGCTACTCGTGCAGGTGCTCTAGCTGCACCCCGCACACGTCCACAATCCCTGCCCCGGCCCCTGTCTCTAGCGGCTACAAAAGGGGGTGCAGGTGCCTGATCGTCTCGGGTCGTGCGTGTCCTCACCATCTGTGAGAGAATAGGAAAACAGTAGTTTAGAATCGAGGTCAAGAACATAGCACAACAAGAATTCAAATGAAGTGAAGATTTTTCCTAAACAGTTATATAGCCTTCCGTAGATAAGTACATACGTCTCCGTACCGATCAGCGAGACTCTAAAAAACTGGCATGTGTCACGTGACTCCTATAAACCTAGAGCTCTGATACCAACTTGTCACGACCCTAGTTCACCAATCGTGAACCTGTCATGATGGCACCCAGTCTTCGTGACTAGGTAAGCCTGACACATTGCGGAAATTCGACAGTCTTTGCGAAAGCAATAATTTAAAACATAAATGACGTAAGATAATGTATAGGTGCCGACTGACACACACATCTCAACTCAATATAACATAAAAACCTCCAAGACCCAGAAACCCACGGGCAACACAGGCTAAGAGTAAAGTATAACACGTGGCTCTAACATCCAGAAGTGTCTACAACGAGAAAATACATAGATAAAACTACTAGCTAAGGGTAGAGTAGAGGGAGACTCTTCGGCTCTACGGACGCGGCAGATGCATACCTAAGACCTTTGAGTATAGCTCCTAATCACTAATAGCGCACTGAACCAGATGTACCTGGATCTGTACAACAAAAGTGTGCAGAAAAGTAGCATGAGTACACCACATCGGTACTCAGTAAGTGCCAAGCCTAACCTCGATGAGTAGTGACGAGGAAGGTCGAGGCCCTACTGAGAAGTACATGAGAAATAATAAAAATAAATAAATAAACAGTAGGAAGGAAATAAATATGAATATATAAAAAGACAGTGATGAAAAATAGAGCGGCTGCAATTACCAACTACAAACACAATGCAAATCACTTTACAAATAGGATCTCTACATGGAGCTCCGGGACTCGAACTCGCAGTCCACCTTATCAATATCCGAGGATCTCCGGGATTGAACTCGCAGTCCTTTATACCAATATCAGAGGATCTCCGGGAATTGAACCCGCAGTTCTTTATACCAATAACAGAGGATCTCCGGGAATTGAACATGCAATCCTTTATATCAATATCAGGGGGATCTCCCGGAAATTGAACTCGTAGTCCATCATACCAATAACAGAGGATCTCCGGGAATTGAACCTGCAGTCCTTTATACCAATAATAGAGGATCTCCGGGAATTGAACTCGCAGTCCTTTATATCAAAATCGGGGGGAACTCCCGGGAATTGAACCCGTAGTCCATCATACAATTAACAGGGGGATCTCCCGAGAATTGAACCCGTAGTCCCAAACGTAAACACTTCACAACAAGTTAATAATTAACAGAAGGAACCAAATATAGCAACAGCGTCAAGGTCTATGCCTAGCATGCTCACAAAGAGGGCAGGTAATTGCAATTTAATCAGATAGATCAACTAAATTACAAACATACTTTTCCTAAGCCAAACAAGTGAACTTACATTTTTAGAAGTTAAATACACGAAGAAACACAGTCTAAATAAGTCAAGTAAGGTGAATTTTTGACAACTAGCACAAGTACACGCCCTTCACCTCGCGCACAAGGCCCTTAAACAACAATTAATATATCTTAAGGGGAGAGGTCCCCCGCACAAGGTTAGACAAGCCACTTACCTCGAGTTGGTACAAAACCGCTGAGAAACAATGCCCTTGCCACGAGTATCCGACTCCGATGGCCCAAATATATTTAAACCAATTACATAATGTAAATGACATCAAAAGTAACTAACTACACTGTTAAAATTAAAGTTAAGGCGAAAATAGGTGAAATGACCAAAATGCCCCTCAGGCCAACGTCTCGGAATCGAATAATTTTTCACATTTTCAGAAACCTCGTACTCTCACAAGTCTAACCTTATAAAAATCTCCCAAATCGGAAGACAAATGCCCCTTCAAATCATCAAAGTTAGGTCTACAAACTTTACCCCAATTTCCATTAAAAAATCGAAATTGAAGGATGGATTTAAGAGTAGATTAATGGTTTTTAGTCATAGAAGAGTAGAGAATCGTGACCCAGTGATTTCCTTTGAAAAGCCTTCGAAATTGCTCCCCAATCCGAGCTCCCTAACCTTGAGTTTTGGTAAAAATGGAAGAAGGGTTCGTTTTTAAATGTTTATATTCTGCCCAGTGATTTGCTCTATGCCATTGCGTGAAATGTAATGCGATCACGTAGAAGGAATTCTGAAGGCCGTGAAAATGAACTATGCGAACGCATCCAAAGGAGTGCGATTGCAGAGAAGAACCAATAGGGGATATGCGACTGCAGAAGGTTTAATGCGATCGCATTGAAGGAAAACATGCCCAACTTGACACAGTTGCCATACCAAAGTCAGCCTCTTGGGTGGTCAGAAAGGTACTGGATTATAGAACTATGATACTGGAGAATCCTCAGCTACAGGGAGATCTTGCTGGCAGATTGCAAAGGTTATGTGGGCTAGACAAATTCCATATCCAGAAACTATACCTCACTATGCTCCCTAGTTTCACTAAGGTTGCATGGAAGAACTTATTGCTTATCACTAATGTACTTCCTAGGCATAAGTTTTCTGTTTGGTTAGCTGCTCATCATAGGCTGCCTACAGTCGATAGATTGCAGATAATGGGCATACAAGTTCCAGCAGCTTGTGTTTTTTGCAAACAGAATACAGAAGCATTCAACCATCTGTTCTTTGAATGTCCTATCACTAACAGTTTGTGGTCCAGAATATGTGTTTGGCTGGGGCATTCCAGAACAATTGGATGCTGGGATACTGAACTTCACTGGATAGGTAGTAAAGCCAAAAGTAGGCAGTGGCAGAATGCAATCACAGCTTCTGCATTTGTCACCACTACTGCACTCATTTGGAGAACAAGGAACCATATTCGTTTTGAAGGAGGCTTTTGTGGAGGAATTGGTATGTAGAGAGATTGCCTTATTGCTACATCTTCGAGGCAGGAATTGCAAGTATTAGCAGATTGGACTGAGACAACTTAATTGCTTCCCTTAGCTATTGTATTTAGATGCTAAATGATATGATACTTGTGTATAGATAGCTAGGATAATCGAGATATTACTTGTAACATGTAGTAGTTAGTCCAAACTACTACTATAGAGGTCTATGATGTACATATTCTTTGAGATTAATGAAAAGCGACAGTTATATTAAAAAAAAACAGGCCCAACTCTAAGGACTCTATGTGATCGCAGACGAGTCCATGCGATTGCATATAAGGATTTGTCTGCAACACCAATAGCAGAAATCTGCAACACTTTAAGTTCCGGAATTGCTCCGTTGAGCATTCGAAACACACCCGAGGCCCCCGGGACCTCAACCAAACCTACAAACACATCCCACAACATTATTTGGACTTGTACCAACACTTAAACCACCAAAAACAACATAGTAAAACGAATTAAGCAATGATGTGGATTTAGAAATTTCAAAACTTAACCAAACTCGCTTCCGACTCAAAACCTATCAAAAACACGTCTGAATGACCTGAACATTTGCAAACATATCCAAAATCACCTAACGAAGCCGTTGCAACTCTCGGAATTCCATTCCGACCCTTGGATCAAAAATTCACTTTTGGACCGCAACTTCAAATTTCTAACTTTCGGAATTTATAGCCTAATTGAGCTGCGGACCTCCAAAATACATTCTGAATACGCTCCCCACCCCGAAATCACCTAACGGAGCTAACGGAACCATGGCTTTTCTATTACGAGATCGTCTTGACACTGTTCTGATTATGGACCATTTTCCAACACTTATGCTCTCGTTTAGGGACTAAGTGTCCCAAAACACTCCGAATTCTATTACCGAACATCCCGGCAAACCAAAATAGCATAAATGTACTTAGGGGAAGCAGAAAATGGTTAAGCGGGGCATTAGTTCCAAAGACTACTAGCCGGGTCTGTTGAAACACGTTCTCAAGTCGCTAAACTAAACGTGTGTTCATATTTGTAGGTTTTGATAAATGACAAACCGACGTGAACGGAACATTGACATATGCCGAAGTCCAAGTACAAGAGAAACAAAGATCAAGATTAAGTAAAGCAACAAAGTTATACATGATTCGTTCTATAATTGTGATCTTGATCCGACAATTGATTCAAGACTTGGCTTCTCTCGTAAAATCATTTTTATCAAACCATGCATCTTTAATTTAAAGCAAAATGATTTTCAAACATTTCATTTTAACCAAAATGAATTCTAAACATGTCTTTCAAATCTGGACAAACAAAATCGATTATGTACTTTATGATAATCGATTATGTCAAAACAGTGTACACCAGATTTTACAAAGCTGTAAGATAATCGATTATGTACCTTATGATAATCGATTATGATAAGGCAGTGTACACCAGATTTTACAAAGCTGCAAGATAATCGATTATGTACCTTATGATAATCGATTATGTTAAGACAGTGTCCACCAGATTTTTCAAAGCTACAAGATAATCGATTATGTGCCTTAGACTAATCGATTATGTTGAGACAATGAGCATCAGATTTTACAAAGTAGAAAAATAATCGATTATGGCTTTTCTGGTAATCGATTATATTAAAGACCGTTGCCAAAGTATTTTCAAACACTGAAAGATAATCGATTATGTACAATCAGACAATCGATTATGTTAAGTATAAAATCGGGGATTGATTTTTGAACATTGTCAGGTAATCGATTATACGATTTGGATAATCAATTATTCTGCTTAAAATCTGGGAATGATTTTTAAACGATTGGCAGATAATCGATTATGCAGAATCAGATAATCGATTATCCTAGCACAAAATCAGCAATTTGTGATTGGCAATTAAGCAACGGTTTTGGGTGTTTTGAGCACTATAAATACAACTCAAATTCACTCTTCTAAGCACAACAACTGATTACATACTTGCTAAAGCTTACATACTCTCTTTGCAATCATTTTATATTCATTTCATAAGTTTTTGAGAGCCAAACTCTTGACGAAGTTGTTGTGTTCTTGAGCGTATTGTTTTTACTCATATCTACTCTATAAAGAGAATCTTGTCTTGAGTGCTAAGTGTTTGTACACACTTGAAGGGATATTCTAATCCCTTGTTGTAAGAAGGAAAAGTAGTTCCTTGGTTTGAAGTCTTGAGGTGCGGTATCCTCGAGCAGGTTGAAGTCTTGTAGAGTGTATATCTACGAGCAAGTGTAACGGTTTGTTAGGCACCCGTAAGCTTAACGAAGTTAGTGTAAAACTCGAGAGAGTCTCTCGGGGACTGGACTATCCACACGTTGTGGTGAACCAGGATAAAATTCGGTGTGTTCTCTCCTTATCTTTTTAATTACTGCACTTACGTTATTCCTGCAACTTTTAATTCCGCAAATTTACATTGTTTTTTATTATAACGCTATTTACCCCCCTCTAGCGTTAAGCGTATATTCTAACAATTGATATCAGAGCCTAACTCTCTGAAAGACTTAACAGTTTGAGAGAAACAATCCATGGCTTCTACTCGTAACATTAATGCAGGACTAGGTGAAGGACAATGCTTCACAAGGCCACCACTCTTTGATGGCACAAATTATACTTACTGGAAGGAGAGGATGAGGATTTTTATTCAATCAAACAACTTCCAATTATGGAAAATCATATAGAATGGAGAACAACTTCCAACTAAAAATGTTGGAGATGAACTCGTCCCAAAGTCGGAAGACGAATACGATATGGACGATATCATAAAGGTGGAATATAATGCAAAGGCCATAAACATGCTATTTTGTGCTGTAAATCCCGATGACTATCGGAAAATTTCATGTTTCACCACGGCTAAGCAAATGTGGGATAAATTGGAGATCACCTACGAAGGTACGGACCAGGTAAGAGAAGCTAAAATAGATTTTCTAACCCACGAATATGAACTTTTTCATATGAAGGAAAGCGAGAAGATAGACGATATGTTTGAACGATTTTCAAAAATCGTTAATGATCTTCATGCTCTCAAGAAGACTTTCACGGATAGGGAGCTTGTCCGTAAAATTCTTCGAAGTCTCACTCCGGAATGGCGCTCCAAAGCCGACGCTATTCAAGAGTCAATCGGCATCACAAATGTCACAATCGACGGGCTTAGAGGTAATCCAAAAACCTATGAATCTACTATTCTTAACCCTCCTTTGGATGATCAAAGGAAGCGAAGAATCGCCCTCAAGGCAAGCACGGCTCAATCTCAAAATGATGAGGATTCAAGCGACGAAGATAACAAGTTCGGACTCGTTATTAGGAAATTTCACAAGTTCATGCGAAAGGAGTTTGAACGAAAAGGTAAGCGACAAGGAGACCAATTAAAGTGCTATGGATGCAGGGAAATCGGGCACATAACATCAAATTGTCCAAATGCTAAAAAGGAGAAGAAACCCATCAAGAAACAAAGAGCATACATCTCTTGGGGAGGCGACTCCGGAGACGAATCAAGTGATGGAGAAGGAAACGAGACCGCAAACTTGTGTCTTGTGGCACACGAAGAAACTCAAAATGAGGTATGTACTTCTTCTAAGAACTATTTCACTTTAGAAGAAATGCAAGATGCATTTGATGAGTTGTATAAAGAGTTTATTAGCGCTTCTAATCTATAAAAGATTTAAGAAAACAATTTTCTTCAATAGAAAAGGATTTTGAAAAACTCACTCTTGAAAATGAGAAATTAAGAGAGGAAAACAAGTTTTATGGCAAAAGAAGCGCCGATAAACCCGAAAGCTCAAATAAGGATTGTACTTCTTGCAAATCTCTAAAGGAAGAAGTAGAAAGTCTTAGAAGCACTTTGCACAAATTCAATTCTTCGCACAAAAATCTCAATGAAGTGCTTGTAAATTTGAAATCCACTAAGTACGGTATAGGCTTTAAACACGAGCCAAAAGAAAAAGTTGAGTCCATTCCTAAACCACCTAAGACTCAACTTAGGCAAAACAAAATAAATGTCAACACTCAACCTAGAAATTTTAATCCTAGAATTGCAACTCATCCTAGAACAAATGCTAGGAGAAATATTGGAATGTATAGACCACCTAGACAAGATTTTCGAAAATCACATCAAAACTATATTTCTAAAAATACAGTGAACACTAGAAGAAACGTTGGCATGTATAGACCAGCTAGACAAGATTTTTGAAAACTACATCAAAACTATGTTCCTAAAAATAGAGTGAATAAATTTAGACCCCCAAATTATTATCATCCTAGAAGAATGCACAATCCGAATGTCATTTGTCATTATTGCAATAAAATTGGACGCATTGCTCCCGCATGCTTCACTAGACATAGACATTTCACTGCAGGATAATCACACCAATATGTTGCACCTAACGCACAAGGACCCAAAATGGCTTGGGTACCAAAATCTCATTAATTTGTTTTGTAGGTGTGTTTGAAGGGATCAAGTGTACTTTGGTACCTTGATAGTTGATGCCCCAAACATATGACCGGGGATGCATCAAAATTCCTTCAACTAAAACCCACGGAAGGAGGAAAAGTTATTTTTGGTGACAATAACAAAGGAAAAATTATCGGCATTGGATCGGTCGGTAAGGACGAATCCTCCTCCATTAAGCATATTTTGCTAGTTAAAGGTCTCAAACATAATCTCTTGAGCATAAGTCAATTATGTGACAAGGGAAATCTGTATTGTTTGTCTCCGAAGAATGCTTAGTTATCCGTCGTAGTGATTTTAAAATTATTCTTCGTGGTATTAGAATGGATAATATCTATATGGTTGATCTTGAAAATTCTTCATCAAGTTATGTGAATTGTCTTTTGAGTAAAAAAGACGACATGTGGTTATGGCATCGTAGAGTAGCACATGTAAATATGAATCTTTTAAACAAACTAGTTTCACAAGAATTTGTAATTGGTCTTCCAAACATGAAATTTGAAAAAGATTCTACTTGTGATTCATGTCAAAAGGGGAAACAAACAAAAGCCTCTTTTAAATCCAAAAATGTTGTTCAACCACTAGACCCTTACAACTTCTTCACATGGATCTTTTTGGACCATCTCGTGTTGAAAGTCTTGGTGGAAATCTTTATGCTTTTGTAATTGTTGATGACTACTCTAGATTCACATGGACGTTATTTCTTGCTCATAAAAGTGATGCCTTTCATGCTTTCAAAAGTTTTCTTAAACGTGTTCAAAATGAAAAGAACACAACCATCACTTCCATAAGAAGTGATCATGGGGGAGAGTTCGATCACAATCTCTTCGCGGATTTTTGTGACGAACTCGGTATTGAACATACCTTTTCGGCTCCACGTACACCACAACAAAATGGAGTGGTGGAACGTAAAAATTGATGTCTCGAAGAGATGGCTGGAACCATGCTCGATGAGGCCGAAATTCCAAATATTTTTGGGCGGATGCCGTGAGTACCGCAAGCTATGTTTTAAACAGAGCTATCATTAGACCGATACTCATGAAAACTCCCTATGAACTCTATAAGGGAAGAAAACCAAATCTTTCCCATCTTAGAGTCTTCGGTTGTAAATGTTTTATTCACAACAACGGAAAAGATAACTTGGGAAAATTTGATGCGAAATCTGATGACGAAATTTTTCTTGGTTACTCATCACGTAGCAAAGCATATAGAGTGTTTAATAATCGAACCAAAACTGTTGAGGAATCTCCTCATGTAGTATTTTGTGAAAATGATGCTCGCTTGGCGAGAAAGGATTCTTGTGTTGATCTTGCAGATGCTTTAAAGAAAATCAATCTTCAAGACGAGGTACAAAAGGAGGATCCAAAGGAAGTTCAAGATGAAGTCATGGAACAACCTTCGGAAGAAGTACCACCACAAGAAGAAGAATCGATGATGCCTAAGGCTTGGAGGACGTCTAAAGACCATCCTCTTGACAAGGTAATTGGCAACATCGAGAAAGGGGTAAGTACACGAAACCTTCTTAAAGATACTGTAGGACATATGGCTTTTGTTTCACAAATAGAACCTAAAACCATTTCTGAAGCAATTGGGGATGAGCATTGGACCTTGGCAATGCAAGAGGAGCTTAACCAATTCAAACGTAATGATGTTTGGGAATTGGTGCCAAGACCCGATAATCACACCATAATTGATACGAAATGGGTTTTTCGGAATAAATTAGATGAAAATGGTATAATCACTAGAAACAAAGTAGGCTAGTTGCTAAGGGATATAATCAAGAAGAAGGCATTGATTATGAAGAAACCTATGCACCCGTTGCACGCCTAGAAGCCATTCATTTATTACTTGCTTTTTCATCATCTATGAATTTCAAATTATTTCAAATGGATGTCAAAAGTGCCTTCCTCAATGGGTTTATTCAAGAGGAAGTGTATGTTGAACAACCCACAGGCTTTGAAGATTTCACATCTCCCGACCATGTCTTCAAGCTTAAGAAAGCTTTATATGGTCTTAAACAAGCTCCTCGAGCTTGGTATGAACGTCTAAGTAAATTTCTCTTAGACAATGAGTTTGAAAGGGGGGAAATTGACACCACACTTTTTATCAAAAATAAAAACAATGACATTCTATTAGTTCAAATTTATGTCGATGATATTATTTTTGGTGCTACTAATGATTTTCTATGCGAGGAATTCTCTAAGTTAATGACTAGCGAATTCGAAATGTCAACGATGGGTGAGCTAAACTTCTTCTTGGGGCTGCAAGTAAAACAAATGAAAGAGGGAACTTTCATTTTCCAATCCAAATATTGCAAGGAGTTGCTAAGTCGCTTTGAAATGAGCAACGCCAAAGCAATGGCCACCCCAATGAGTACATCCGACCATCTTGACAAAGATGAGAAAGGTAAGGAAGTAGGCACCAAGAAGTATCGAGGTATGATCGGATCTCTTCTCTATCTTACTGCTAGTAGACCGGACATCATGTTTAGCGTGTGTTTATGCGCTCGATATCAATCATGTCCGAAGGAGTCACACTTAACTGCGGTAAAACGGATTATGAAGTATCTTGTTGGAACAATAAATGTGGGACTATGGTATCCCAAAGATTCTTCATGCCAACTTGTTGGCTATTCCGATTCCAATTTTGCGGGTTGCAAATTGGACCGCAAGAGCACTAGTGGCACTTGCCATTTGCTCGGTAGCTCCTTAGTTTCTTGGTTTAGCAAGAAACAAGTTAGTGTTGCGTTACCACAACCGAGGCTGAATATATAGCCGCGGGGAGTTGTTGTGCTCAAATCCATTGGATGAAGCAACAACTCTCGAATTATGGTCTTAGTATTGATCATGTTCCTCTTCGATGTGACAATACTAGCTCCATATGCTTGACGAAGAATCCTATTCTTCACTCAAGAACGAAACACATAGAAATTAGACATCACTTTATAAGAGATCACGTTCTCAAGGGCGATGTCAAAATTGAATTTGTTGAAACCAAAAATCAATTGGCCGACATCTTCACAAAGCCTTTAGAGAAAGAGTCCTTTTTCCGCATTCGTAGTGAACTCGGAATTCTTGACTCCACGATTATCTAATTCATGCATTGCATTTGTTTTAAATAATTACTAACTTGAGCGTCGGAGGCGCCTAATTCTTTTTTCCAGGTATCGCCCCAAAGACAGGGGGAATTATCAGACATCGGTGCAGAATAATCGGTTTCTCTAAAGTCAATAATCGATTATTCCCCATTTACGTTTAATGTTCATTATGCTGCAAAATTGACATAATCGATTATACAACACTACAATCGATTATCTAACAGTTTTAGCTTTGCAGGATTTTAGCTGTTAAATATAAAAATCGATTATCACATATCCCTAATCGATTATGCTGACGTTTATTTTCAGGTGTTATGTCACTGTGTGACAATAATCGATTATTTAAAACAGTGTAATCGATTTTCCTATTACCGTCTCGGATGTCCGTTACTACATTTCCTGAAATAATCGATTATCTCAAAAGCACAATCGATTATTCCCCGAGTCAGAAAATCACTGGGCACACTGTGTCAGAATAATTGATTACCATAGTTTCATAATCGATTATTCTCAGTCAGTATTTCAAAATAGTTACCGTTTCTGACCGTTTGCTCCTTAAATTTTTGCAGATTTCTTAACTTTAATGCAATTTCATTCTTCACATTATAAATAGGTGCATTATATCTTCAATGTCTTCACTCAAACATCAATCTTAGCTCCCAAATTCTCAAAAATCTCTCAAAACTCTTCAAAGGCTATTACTATTTATTCAAAATGACGGGCAAAACTTCCAAACGAGCTCGTTCCGGCAAAAATGTTGCCTCCTCTTCCGTCACTCGTCCACTAGTTCATTGTTATAAAGATGGTTCTTATTTACGTTCAATAGTGAAGCCGAACTTCTGCGCTTCATTGAAAAATTTGAAAATCGAGAAATCCTTCCTCCTCGATTTTCCACGGATCGTTTCCTTAATCACAGCGCCCCTCCATCCACAGCAAATATGCTTATGCAAAGCCAACTCCTTGAATTCCTATATCTTCACACTCCTTACATTCACCCTCCTCTAATTCGGGCCTTCTATTCAAATCTCGAGAAGGACGAAGATGGTGAAATTGTCTCGCACGTCAATGGAATTTCAATTCCTCTATCTGAGGCAAATATTCAAGCCCTCACTAAACTCCCGCGCAATGGGGAAGATATTTCTCTCTATACTAGGGAAGAAGGCGCGTTATTTGATGAACAACTTCTCTTCACCCAAATTGGCATCGGTGAATTTATTGCAACTCCGGACCATCGTCGTCCAACCATTACAAACATGCTCCCGGAATATCGTCTAATTTTTTATTTCATCACCCGCATTCTAAAACCGCGAAAATTCAATCACACAACTATCTCTCATGAGGATTCTAAACTCATGCATGCCATTATCACCGGGGCTCGCATCAATTGATGCAAGTTCGTCATGACTCACTTATATGATGCAATTGGGGAAGATAAGCCACTCCTCTATGCTTTTGTCGTTATGACCATTCTTGTTGCTTCCGGCATCGACACCTCCGTCGGTCCTCACAAAAAGGCGACAAAACATTGGGAAATTCAAGAATCTTCATTTCCCAATATCGGTGAGCATCCGCCTCCTCCTCCACCTCAAAGACGTCGTCATCCGGCCCCGTCCGATGCATCCCTCCAATCTATTTCCGAGCAACTTGCCTCCCTGTCCACATCCATAAATCGTATTGATATGAATGTCAATCGATTGACTCACGAGCTCCATGGATATTTTGATCACGTCCATTATCCATATGCCCAAATTGTCCTTCGGGAAGATGTACCGGATGTCGCGACGGAAGTCAATGATGATAACGAATAATGTCTTGTCTCTTTGTTTTTTCTAGTTTGCATAATATACTGTCTTTTATTTTTATGTATTTGCAATATGGTTTAATCAATAAAGAGTTAGTTATTTTTTTGCTAATGTCAAAAGGGGGAAGATATGTGCTATGCACACTAATACATATTGGCATAAATTGAGGGGGAATTTATAACTTGAGGGGGAACTCGTTGCATATCTATATACTTGTCTTGAATCGTCATTATGAATTAATTAATATGCATATCCCGATATTGGTTTGCCATTATCAAAAAGGGGAAAATTGTTGAAACACATTCTCAAGTCGCTAAACTAAACGTGTGTTCATATTTGTAGGTTTTGATAAATGACAAACCGACGTGAACGGAACATTGACATATGCTGAAGTCCAAGCACAAGAGAAACAAAGATCAAGATTAAGTAAAGCAACAAAGTTATACATGAGTCGTTCTATAATTGTGATCTTGATCCGACAATTGATTCAAGATTTGGCTTCTCTCGTCAAATCATATTTATCAAACCATGCATCTTTAGTTTAAAGCAAAATGATTTTTAAACATTTCATTTTAACCAAAATGAATTCTAAACATGTCTTTCAAATCTGGACAAACAAAATCGATTATGTACTTTATGATAATCGATTATGTCAAAGCAGTGTACACCGGATTTTACAAAGCTGTAAGATAATCGATTATGTACCTTATGATAATCGATTATATTTGTTAGAATAAGTGCTTAACGCTAGAGGGGGGGTGAATAGAGTTTTATAAAAAATCACAGGAAAATATAACTCAAATGCGGAATTTAAAGAGTAAGGAAGAAGTGCACCAAAGTTATACTGGTTCACCACAAACTGTGGCTAAGTCCAGTCTCTTGAGATACAATCTCAAGGTTCAACTAATTCCGTTAAGCTTGCGGGTGCCTAACAAACCGATACACTTGCTCAAGGATACCACACCTTAAGACTTCACTTGCTCGAGGATACCTCACCCCAAGACTTCACTGTTAAGCTTCCGGGTGCCTAACAAACTGTTACAACTTGAGAACTTGAATCACACAAGTCTCAAACAACCTTGCTCGAGGATACCTCACCCCAAGACTTCAAACGAAGGAATAAAATATTCCTTATTACAACAAGGGATTATAAAATTTCCCTTCAAGTGTATAAAAACTCAATACTCACTTATACAATTGCTCTCTCAAAGAGTAGATATGAGTACAAATTAATAAGCTCAAGAAAACAACAACTTTTTCAACAAATTGGCTCTCAAAAGTAATGAAATGAATATAAATTGATAAGCAAGAGTGTGTAAGCTTTAAGCAATGATAATGATCAGTTGTTGTGAAGAAACAAGTGATTTTGAGGTGTATTTAAAGTGTTCATTATCACTATGACCGTTGCTTCATTGCCAATTAAAAGGCCTGATTTTGTGCTCATACAATCGATTGTATGGTCTGTATAATCGATTGTATGACCAACGTTCAAAAGACAGATTCCTTGATTTTAAGCAATACAATCGATTGTATGGACTGTATAATCGATTATCTTTCAACGTTCAAACATCAATTTAGGAATCTGTTCAAGAATAATCGATTGTTTATGAAATATAATCGATTGTATGATAACGTTAAAAAATCAGTTCAAGATTCTGTGCTAACATAATCGATTGTAAGAAGTGTATAATCGATTATATATTGAAGTTTAAAATAACACTTTGGCAACGGTCTTAACAAAATCGATTTTTGAAATATAAAATCGATTGTTTTGCTGTTTTGAAAATTTCGGTAACACACTGTCTCAGCATAATCGATTGTGCAATGTACATAATCGATTATATAGCTATTTCGAAAGATTCATTTAAACACTGTCTCAATATAATCGATTGTTAAATCATATAATCGATTATATGCTATTTTGAAAAACTTCAAATCATACTGTCTTAGTAAGATCGATTGTGAGAAAGTATATAATCGATTGTTTTGTAGTTTTTGAAAATTCCCGTTTTGGCGGTCTTAATATAATCGACAGTAAGGCTTATATAATCGATTATATAGGTCCAGATTTAAAAGACATGTTTAAAAATCATTTTGGCTAAAACGTAAATCATTTTGTTTTAAATCAAGTATGCACATTTTGATGAAAAATGACTTTACGAGAGAAGCCAATACTTGAATATGTTGTTGAATCAAGATCACAATATAAAACGACTCAACTATAACTTCATTGCTTTGCTTGATCTTGTTTTTGTTTCTCTTGTGCTTGACTGTTAGCGTTCCAACGTTGGTTTGTCAGTTATCAAAACCTACACAGATCAACACACGTTTAGTTTGAGAACGTGTTTTCAACAATTTCCCCCTTTTTGATTATGGCAAACCAATGTCGGGGATATGCATATTAATGACAGTTCAAGACAAGTATTCCTCCTCAATTTATGCAAATGGTTATTAGTGTGCATAGCCCTTAGTCTTCCCCCTTTTGACATTAACAAAAAGTGCAAGAGAAGAATTTCATTATAAAATAAGGAAGTACATAATGAAACAACAAAAAAAGTTGGCATAAAATTAACGAAATTGTACAAAATAAAAACTAGAAATTTTATTCATCATCATCTTCTTCCGCCACGTCGTCCGGAACTGTTTCATAAGGGACAAGTCCACCATATGGATAGTGAATATGATCAAAATATCCATGGAGCTCATAGGTCAATCGAGTGACGTTTTGATCAATGCAATTGACGGAAGTGGACAATGAAGCAAGCTGGTTGGAAATAGTTTGAAGAGATGGAGCTTGAGGGCGACGCGTTTGAGGAGTTGGAGGAGGAGGAGGAGCCACATGTTCACCGACGTTGGGAAAGGAAGATTCTGAAATTTCCCAATGTTTAGTGCCCTTTTTGATGGGACCGACAGTGGTGTTAAAACCAGAAGCTTCAAGAATATTCATTACAAGAAAGGCATAAGGAAGGGGTTTATCGTCCCCAAGGGCATCAAGCATGTGAATTTTGACGAACTTGCACCAATTGATGCTAGCCCCGGTGATGATAGCATGCATGAGCTTAGCGTCCTCATGAGTTAAAGTGGTATGGTTGAATTTTCGTGGTTTGAGAACACGGGTTATATAGTAGAAGATTAAACGATATTCGGGGAGCATGCCTGTGATGGTTGGACGACGGTTGGTCAGATTAGGATCAAATGCTCCAAGCCCTATTTGGTTTAAGAGAAGTTTTTCATCAAATAATGCTCCGGCTTCTCTAATGTACAGTGAAATGTCTTCCCCATTTCGAGGAAGTTGAGAAATCATTTGTAAGTTTTCTTTGGTTAAAAGAATTTGAACTCCATTAATGGTTGAAACAAGATCACCATCAGCGTCCTCCTGAAGATTTGAATAAAAGGCGCGAATCAATGGAGGATGAATGTGAGGATATTTAAGAAATAGAAAATCAAGGACTTTTGCTTTGTCTAAGCATGTTTGCAGTTGCTGCGGGCGCGCTTGATTCGAGATATTGAGTGGTCGAAAAGCGAGGAGGAAGGATTTCTCATTTTTCAAATTTTGTTATGAATCGAGTAAGTTCTGCTTCAGAGTCGAATCGCAAATAAGAACCGTCTTGATAAGGGAAGACGGGAGTAGGAGCAGCAGAAGAAGAGGCAACATTTTTGCCGGAACGGGATCGTTTTGGGTGTCTGCTCGTCATTTTGATGAAAGATTTGAGAGCTATTTGAAGAAGGTTTTTGAAAGTATTCAAGAAATTTTGAAGCTTGAATTGATTGTAAAGTGAGGAAGATGAAGAGTAGTAACTCCTATTTATAGAGTGGGAAGTAAAGAGAGCAATTAATGGAAATAGTTTTCAGATTTTGAGTCAGAAACGGTAAAGATTCTGAACACAGACCGTTACACAATCGAATATGGAACCGACATAATCGATTATTAAGGACTATTTGAATTGTACTCGGAATAGATAAAACAATGGATTTTGTAAGTGTTGCAGGAATCAGAACGGTAACAAGATTTGAACACTGACCGTTTGACACTCGATTATGGATCCTGAATAATCGATTATAGAAAATTTTTGAATTATGGCAGAAGACAGATAATCGATTTTGAAATTTGAAGTAATCGATTTTATGAAGGCAGTGAGTATTGTATGGTCCAGTGATTCTGAGATAATCGATTATGGGGGTTTTAACAATCGATTGTATATAGGCAGTGAGTTATAAGGACCTGAGTGAATGTTGGATAATCGATTATGGAAATTTGTATAATCGATTATATGAAGGCAGTATTATGCGGACAACAGAGACGGAAAAAGATAATCGATTATATTCAAAAACTTGTAAAACTGAATCTGAATAAAATCGATTAGTGATACATATAATCGATTACTATATGTGATACCAAAAATCCTGCACAAACAGATGTTATAGATAATCGATTATAAGGAGTATACAATCGATTATATGGCACCAGTGTGAAAAGTTCCCCCTGTCTTTGGGGCGATACCTGCAAAACAAAATTAGGCGCCTCCGACGCTCAAGTCAGTAATTGTTCAAAACATAAATGCAACCTAAGTGTATGCATTAGATCAACGTAGAGTCAAGAATTCCGAGTTCACTTCGAATACGGAAGAACGACTCTTTATCTAAAGGTTTGGTGAAGATGTCCGCTAATTGATGTTCAGTTTCAACGAACTCAATTTCGACATCACCTTTGAGAACGTGATTTCTTATAAAATGGTGCCTAATTTCTATGTGTTTCGTTCTTGAGTGAAGAATAGGATTCTTCGTCAAGCTTATGGCGCTAGTATTGTCACATCGAAGAGGGACGTGGTCAATACTAAGACCATAATCCAAGAGTTGTTGCTTCATCTAAAGGATTTGAGCACAACAACTCCCCGCGGCTATATATTCAGCCTCTGTTGTGGATAACGCAACACTAACTTGTTTCTTGCTAAACCAAGAAACTAAGGAGTTACCGAGCAAATGGCAAGTGCCACTAGTGCTCTTGCGGTCTAATTTGCATCCTGCAAAATCAGAGTCGGAATAGCCAATTAATTGGCATGAAGAACCTTTGGGATACCAAAGTCCCACATTCAAAGTTCCAATTAGGTACTTCATTATCCGTTTTAACCGCAGTAAGATGTGACTCCTTCGGACACGATTGATATCTAGCGCATAGACAAACGCTAAACATTATATCAGGTCTACTAGCAGTAAGATAAAGTAAGGATCCAATCATACATCGGTACTTTTTGGTGTCTACCTCCTTACCTTTCTCATCTTTGCCAAGATGGTCAGACGTGCTCATTGGAGTAGCCATTGCTTTGGCGTTGCTCATTTCAAATCAATTCAGCAACTCCTTGCAATATTTAGTTTGACAAATGAAAGTTCCCTCTTTCATTTGCTTAACTTGCAGATCCAAGAAGAAATTAAGCTCGTCCATCATTGACATCTCAATTTGCTAGTCATGAGTTTTGAAAAAACTCCTTGCATAAAACTCATTAGTTGCTCCAAAAATAATATCATCAGCAAAAAAAATTCATTTTGAAATACAAAGATAATACAAAAATATTATCATCAACATAAAAGTTATGCAACCTATTTCCCTTCAATGAAAATTCCCCCTCAAATAAGTCATATTAGAATGTAAAAACATTCCCCCTTATTTGATGCATATTGCCTAAACTCTTCCCCTTTTTGCAAAGAGAGAGTATATTAAGGCAACTTCCCTTTTTCGACATTTCCCCGAAAGTCAAAATAAAACAGGAAAGATATTGAGGAATATGCATGATGAAGATTGCCGAATAACTTGAAAAAAATATACCAATTTATAAAAACATAACATATCAATTTTTATTTTCAAAATAATACCAATTGTTAGAAACACATAACATATCAATTTGATATTTTCAAAATGATATCAATTGTTAAAAACAACATGATAAAACCATTTGTTGGAAACCATAACAAATGTATCAAATATTTTTATCAACAGTGATACTAATTGTTATTTTTAGCAAAACATATTACTAAAAATTATATCAACTGTTAATTTCTAACAAATCAAACGTTTTATTCATCAAAACATGAATGAAATGTTTTTACCAAAAACATGCTAACAGTTAATACATACCAACAAACATTTCAAAAGATATTTTTATCAAAAAGATACTAATTGTTAAAAAAAATTATCAACACAAATAATTGATACTAATTGTTAATAAGGATATATCAATTGTTAACACATATCAACTATTAAAAAAATATTTTAACTAACCGAAATTCCTTTTTCGATGCAATGAGGTTTCGTGCTTGGTGCATCTACTACAGTATCGTAGTCTTCAAGCACACCTGCAAAAGTACCTAAAAATAGGTTTTTGGTACCCAAACACTTTTGGGTCCTTGGGGGTTAGGTAAATCATAGTGTTGTGATTGACTATTATGTCTATGTCGTGTAAAACAAACGGGGGCTATATGACCTACCCGGTTGCAATAATGACAAATCACATTTGGATTATGCATTTTTCTAGAATGATAGTAATTAGAGGATCTAAATTTATTCATCCTATTTTTATGAAAATTGTTTTCATGCAATTTTTGAAATTCATGTCTAGGTGGTCTAAACATGCCAACATTTCTTCTATTATTTGTTTTAGGAAAATTAGCCACTCTATGAATAGTATTTCTAGGTGGATTTATTTTCACTTGCCTAGGTTGAGTCTTAGGCGATTTATGAATGGACTCAACTTTTTCTTCATTTTTAAAACCTATGCCGTGCTTAGTGGATTTCAAATTATCAAGCACATTATTGAGGTTTTTGTGTGAGGAATTAAACTTGTGCAAAGTGCTCTTAAGTCTATCTACTTCTTCTTTCAAAGATTTGCAAGAAGAACAACCTTTGTTTGAGCTTTCTGGTTTATCGGCACTTCTTTTGCCGTAAAAACGATTTTCCTCTTTCAATTTCTCGTTTTCAAGATTTAATTTTTCAAAATCTTTTTCTTTTACGGAAAGTTGATTTCTTAAAACTTTTATTGATTTTGAAGCTTTAATAAACTCATTGTAAAGCTCATCAAAGGCATCTCGCATTCTTCTAAGGAAAAAATATTTTTAGAATTGTTACTTACCTCGTTTTGAGTTTCTTCATGTGCCATAAGACACAAGTTTGCGGCTTCCTTTTCTCCGTCGCTTGACTCGTCTCCTGAGTCACCTCCCCACGAGATGTATGCACGTTGCTTCTTTTCAGGCTTCTTCTCCTTCTTTACATTTGGGAAATTTGGTTTGATGTGCCCAAATTCCCCACATCCGTAGCATTTTAGCGGTCCTCCTAGCCGCTTCCCTTTTCGTTCATACTCCTTGTGCATGAACTTGTTGAACTTCTTAATAACGAGTCCAAACTCGTTATCTTCGTCACTTGACTCTTCATCAACTTTGAGTTGAGTCGTGCTTGCTTTTAAATCAATTCTCCTCTTCCCTTGATCAATTAAAGAGGGGTTAAGAATAGTAGATTCGTACGTTTTAAGGTTACCTCTTAGCCCGTTGATTGTGACATTGGTGACGCCTATTGATTCTTGAATAGCGTCAGCCTTCGAGCGCCATTCCGAAGTTAGGCTTCTCAGAATTATACGGACAAGTTCTCGATCCGTAAATGTCTTCTTTAGGGCATGTAAATCTTGACGATTTTTGAAAATCGTTCAAACATTTCATCTATTTTCTCACCTTCCCGCATACGAAATAATTCATACTCATGGGTTAGAAAATCAATTTTTGCTTCTCTAACCTGGTCAGTGCCTTCATATGTGATCTCCAGTTTGTCCCACATTTGTTTGGCAGTGGAACAACAAGAAATTTTCCGATAGTCATCGGGATTTACGACACAGAACAACATGTTGATAGCCTTGGCATTATTCTCCACTTTTCTAATGTCGTCCGCAGTATATTCTTCTTCCAGCTTTGGGACGACTTTATTACCATCTGCTTTGGTGGGAATCTGTTCACCATTTTTAAAAATTTTCCAAATTAAAAAATTATTTGCCTGGATGAATATCCTCATTCTTTCCTTCCAGTAGGTGTAGTTGGTTCCATCAAAAAGTGGTGGCCTTGTGGTGCAAGATCCTTCACCTATTCCTGCATAAGCACTACGAGTAGAAGCCATAGAAAGATTCTCTCAAACTGTTAAGTCTTACAAAGAGTTAGGCTCTGATACCAATTGTTAGAATAAGTGCTTAACGCTAGAGGGGGGGTGAATAGCGTTTAATAAAAAATCACAGGAAAATATAACTCAAATGCGGAATTTAAAGAGTAAGGAAGAAGTGCACCAAAGTTATACTGGTTCACCACAAACTGTGGCTAAGTCCAGTCTCTTGAGATACAATCTCAAGGTTCAACTAATTCCGTTAAGCTTGCGGGTGCCTAACAAACCGTTACACTTGCTCAAGGATACCACACCTTAAGACTTCACTTGCTCGAGGATACCTCACCCCAAGACTTCACTGTTAAGCTTCCGGGTGCCTAACAAACCGTTTCAACTTGAGAACTTGAATCACACAAGTCTCAAACAACCTTGCTCGAGGATACCTCACCCCAAGACTTCAAACGAAGGAATAAAATATTCCTTCTTACAACAAGGGATTATAAAATTTCCCTTCAAGTGTATAAACACTCAATACTCACTTATACAATTGCTCTCTCAAAGAGTAGATATGAGTACAAATTAATAAGCTCAAGAATACAACAACTTTTTCAAGAAATTGGCTCTCAAAAGTAATGAAATGAATATAAAATGATAAGCAAGAGTGTGTAAGCTTTAAGCAATGATAATGATCAGTTGTTGTGCAGAAACAAGTGATTTTGAGGTGTATTTATAGTGTTCAAAATCACTATGACCGTTGCTTAATTGCCAATTAAAAAGCCTGATTTTGTGCTCATACAATCGATTGTATGGTCTGTATAATTGATTGTATGACGAACGTTCAAAAGACAGATTCCTGATTTTAAGCAATATAATCGATTGTATGGACTGTATAATCGATTATCTTTCAACGTTCAAAAATCAATTTAGGAATCTGTTCAAAATAATCGATTGTTTATGAAATATAATCGATTGTATGATAACGTTAAAAAATCAGTTCAAGATTCTGTGCTAACATAATCGATTGTAAGAAGTGTATAATCGATTATATATTGAAGTTCAAAATAACACTTTGGCAACGGTCTTAACAAAATCGATTTTTGAAATATAAAATCTATTGTTTTGTTGTTTTGAAAATTTCGGTAACACACTGTCTCAGCATAATCGATTGTGCAATGTACATAATCAATTATATAGCTATTTCGAAAGATTCATTTAAACACTGTCTCATTATAATCGATTGTTAAAATCATATAATCGATTATATGCTACTTTGAAAAACTTCAAATCATACTGTCTTAGTAAGATCGATTGTGAGAAAGTATATAATCGATTGTTTTGTAGTTTTTGAAAATTACAGTTTTGGCGGTCTTAATATAATCGATTGTAAGGCTTATATAATCAATTATATAGGTCCAGATTTAAAAGACATGTTTAAAAATCATTTTGGCTAAAATGTAAATCATTTTGTTTTAAATCAAGTATGCATGTTTTGATGAAAAATGATTTTATGAGAGAAGCCAATACTTGAATATGTTGTTGAATCAAGATCACAATATAAAACGACTCAACTATAACTTCATTGCTTTGCTTGATCTTGTTCTTGTTTCTCTTGTGCTTGACTGTTAGCTTTCCAACGTTGGTTTGTCAGTTATCAAAACCTACAAAGATCAACACACGTTTAGTTTGAGAACGTGTTTTCAACAATGTTAAGGCAGTGTACACTAGATTTTACAAAGCTACAAGATAATCGATTATGTACCTTATGATAATCGATTATGTTAAGACAGTGTCCACCAGATTTTTCAAAACTACAAGATAATCGATTATGTGCCTTAGACTAATCGATTATGTTGAGACAGTGAGCATCAGATTTTACAATGTAACAAAATAATCGATTATGGCTTTTCTGGTAATCGATTATATTAAAGACCGTTGCCAAAGTAATTTCAAACTGTGAAAGATAATCGATTATGTACAATCAGACAATCGATTATGTTAAGCATAAAATCGGGGATTGATTTTTGAACGTTGTCAGGTAATCGATTATACGATTTGGATAATCGATTATTCTGCTTAAAATCTGGGAATGATTTTTAAACGATTGGCAGATAATCGATTATGCAGAATCAGATAATCGATTATCCTAGCACAAAATCAGCAATTTGTGATTGGCAATTAAGCAACGGTTTTGGGTGTTTTGAGCACTATAAATACAACTCAAATTCACTCTTCTAAGCACAACAACTGATTACATACTTGCTAAAGCTTACATACTCTCTTTGCAATCATTTTATATTCATTTCATAAGTTTTTGAGAGCCAAACTCTTGACGAAGTTGTTGTGTTCTTGAGCGTATTGTTTTTACTCATATCTACTCTATAAAGAGAATCTTGTCTTGAGTGCTAAGTGTTTGTACACACTTGAAGGGATATTCTAATCCCTTGTTGTAAGAAGGAAAAGTAGTTCCTTGGTTTGAAGTCTTGAGGTGCGGTATCCTCGAGCAGGTTGAAGTCTTGTAGAGTGTATATCTACGAGCAAGTGTAACGGTTTGTTAGGCACCCGTAAGCTTAACGAAGTTAGTGTAAAACTCGAGAGAGTCTCTCGGGGACTGGACTAACCACACGTTGTGGTGAACCAGGATAAAATTCGGTGTGTTCTCTCCTTATCTTTTTAATTACTGCACTTACGTTATTCCTGCAATTTTTAATTCCGCAAATTTACATTGTTTTTTATTATAACGCTATTCACCCCCCCCCCCTCTAGCGTTAAGCGTATATTCTAACAATTGGTATCAGAGCCTAACTCTCTGAAAGACTTAACAGTTTGAGAGAAACAATCCATGGCTTCTACTCGTAACATTAATGCAGGACTAGGTGAAGGACAATGCTTCACAAGGCCACCACTCTTTGATGGCACAAATTATACTTACTGGAAGGAGAGGATGAGGATTTTTATTCAATCAAACAACTTCCAATTATGGAAAATCATAAAGAATGGAGAACAACTTCCAACTAAAAAGGTTGGAGATGAACTCGTCCCAAAGTCGGAAGACGAATACGATATGGACGATATCATAAAGGTGGAATATAATGCAATGGCCATAAACATGCTATTTTGTGCTGTAAATCCCGATGACTATCGGAAAATTTCATGTTTCACCACGGCTAAGCAAATGTGGGATAAATTGGAGATCACCTACGAAGGTACGGACCAGGTAAGAGAAGCTAAAATAGATTTTCTAACCCACGAATATGAACTTTTTCATATGAAGGAAAGCGAGAAGATAGACGATATGTTTGAACGATTTTCAAATATCGTTAATGATCTTCATGCTCTCAAGAAGACTTTCACGGATAGGGAGCTTGTCCGTAAAATTCTTCGAAGTCTCACTCCGGAATGGCGCTCCAAAGCCGACGCTATTCAAGAGTCAATCGGCATCACAAATGTCACAATCGACGGGCTTAGAGGTAATCCAAAAACCTATGAATCTACTATTCTTAACCCTCCTTTGGATGATCAAAGGAAGCGAAGAATCGCCCTCAAGGCAAGCACGGCTCAATCTCAAAATGATGAGGATTCAAGCGACGAAGATAACAAGTTCGGACTCGTTATTAGGAAATTTCACAAGTTCATGCGAAAGGAGTTTGAACGAAAAGGTAAGCGACAAGGAGACCAATTAAAGTGCTATGGATGCAGGGAAATCGGGCACATAACATCAAATTGACCAAATGCTAAAAAGGAGAAGAAACCCATCAAGAAACAAAGAGCATACATCTCTTGGGGAGGCGACTCCGGAGACGAATCAAGTGATGGAGAAGGAAACGAGACCGCAAACTTGTGTCTTATGGCACACGAAGAAACTCAAAATGAGGTATGTACTTCTTCTAAGAACTATTTCACTTTAGAAGAAATGCAAGATGCATTTGATGAGTTGTATAAAGAGTTTATTAGTGCTTCTAATCTATAAAAGATTTAAGAAAACAATTTTCTTCAATAGAAAAGGATTTTGAAAAACTCACTCTTGAAAATGAGAAATTAAGAGAGGAAAACAAGTTTTATGGCAAAAGAAGCGCCGATAAACCCGAAAGCTCAAATAAGGATTGTACTTCTTGCAAATCTCTAAAGGAAGAAGTAGAAAGTCTTAGAAGCACTTTGCACAAATTCAATTCTTCGCACAAAAATCTCAATGAAGTGCTTGTAAATTTGAAATCCACTAAGTACGGTATAGGCTTTAAACACGAGCCAAAAGAAAAAGTTGAGTCCATTCCTAAACCACCTAAGACTCAACTTAGGCAAAACAAAATAAATGTCAACACTCAACCTAGAAATTTTAATCCTAGAATTGCAACTCATCCTAGAACAAATGCTAGGAGAAATATTGGAATGTATAGACCACCTAGACAAGATTTTCGAAAATCACATCAAAACTATATTTCTAAAAATATAGTGAACACTAGAAGAAATGTTGGCATGTATAGACCACCTAGACAAGATTTTTGAAAACTACATCAAAACTATGTTCCTAAAAATAGAGTGAATAAATTTAGACCCCCAAATTATTATCATCCTAGAAGAATGCACAATCCGAATGTCATTTGTCATTATTGCAATAAAATTGGACGCATTGCTCCCGCATGCTTCACTAGACATAGACATTTCACTGCAGGACAATCACACCAATATGTTGCACCTAACGCACAAGGACCCAAAATGGCTTGGGTACCAAAATCTCATTAATTTGTTTTGTAGGTGTGTTTGAAGGGATCAAGTGTACTTTGGTACCTTGATAGTGGATGCTCCAAACATATGACCGGGGATGCATCAAAATTCCTTCGGAAGAAGAAGAATCGATGATGCCTAAGGCTTGGAGAACGTCTAAATACCATCCTCTTGACAAGGTAATTGGCAACATCGAGAAAGGGGTAAGTACACAAAACCTTCTAAAGATACTGTAGGACATATGGCTTTTGTTTCACAAATAGAACCTAAAACCATTTCTGAAGCAATTGGGGATGAGCATTGGACCTTGGCAATGCAAGAGGAGCTTAACCAATTCAAATGTAATGATGTTTGGGAATTGGTGCCAAGACCCGATAATCACACCATAATTGATACGAAATGGGTTTTTCGGAATAAATTAGATGAAAATGGTATAATCACTAGAAACAAAGTAGGCTAGTTGCTAAGGGATATAATCAAGAAGAAGGCATTGATTATGAAGAAACCTATGCACCCGTTGCACGCCTAGAAGCCATTCATTTATTACTTGCTTTTTCATCATCTATGAATTTCAAATTATTTCAAATGGATGTCAAAAGTGCCTTCCTCAATGGGTTTATTCAAGAGGAAGTGTATGTTGAACAACCCACGGGCTTTGAAGATTTCACATCTCCCGACCATGTCTTCAAGCTTAAGAAAGCTTTATATGGTCTTAAACAAGCTCCTCGAGCTTGGTATGAACGTCTAAGTAAATTTCTCTTAGACAATGAGTTTGAAAGGGGGAAAATTGACACCACACTTTTTATCAAAAATAAAAACAATGACATTCTATTAGTTCAAATTTATGTCGATGATATTATTTTTGGTGCTACTAATGATTTTCTATGCGAGGAATTCTCTAAGTTAATGACTAGCGAATTCGAAATGTCAACGATGGGTGAGCTAAACTTCTTCTTGGGGCTGCAAGTAAAACAAATGAAAGAGGGAACTTTCATTTTCCAATCCAAATATTGCAAGGAGTTGCTAAGTCGCTTTGAAATGAGCAACGCCAAAGCAATGGCCACCCCAATGAGTACATCCGACCATCTTGACAAAGATGAGAAAGGTAAGGAAGTAGGCACCAAGAAGTATCGAGGTATGATCGGATCTCTTCTCTATCTTACTGCTAGTAGACCGGACATCATGTTTAGCGTGTGTTTATGCGCTCGATATCAATCATGTCCGTAGGAGTCACACTTAACTGCGGTAAAATGGATTATGAAGTATCTTGTTGGAACAATAAATGTGGGACTATGGTATCCCAAAGATTCTTCATGCCAACTTGTTGGCTATTCCGATTCCGATTTTGCGGGTTGCAAATTGGACCGCAAGAGCACTAGTGGCACTTGCCATTTGCTCGGTAGCTCCTTAGTTTCTTGGTTTAGCAAGAAACAAGTTAGTGTTGCGTTATCCACAACCGAGGCTGAATATATTGCCGTGGGGAGTTGTTGTGCTCAAATCCTTTGGATGAAGCAACAACTCTCGAATTATGGTCTTAGTATTGATCATGTTCCTCTTCGATGTGACAATACTAGCACCATAAGCTTGACGAAGAATCCTATTCTTCACTCAAGAACGAAACACATAGAAATTAGACATCACTTTATAAGAGATCACATTCTCAAGGGCGATGTCGAAATTGAATTTGTTGAAACCAAAAATCAATTGGCCGACATCTTCACAAAGCCTTTAGAGAAAGAGTCCTTTTTCCGCATTCGTAGTGAACTCGGAATTCTTGACTCCACGATTATCTAATTCATGCATTGCATTTGTTTTAAATAATTACTAACTTGAGGGTCGGAGGCGCCTAATTCTTTTTTGCAGGTATCGCCCCAAAGACAGGGGGAATTATCAGACATCGGTGCAGAATAATCGATTTCTCTAAAGTCAATAATCGATTATTCCCCATTTACGTTTAATGTTCATTATGCTGCAAAATTGACATAATCAATTATACAACACTACAATCGATTATCTAACAGTTTTAGCTTTGCAGGATTTTAGCTGTTAAATATAAAAATCGATTATCACATATCCCTAATCGATTATGCTGACATTTATTTTCAGGTATTGTGTCACTGTGTGACAATAATCGATTATTTAAAACAGTGTAATCGATTTTCCTATTACCGTCTCGGATGTCTGTTACTACATTTCCTGAAATAATCGATTATCTCAAAAGCACAATCGATTATTCCCCGAGTCAGAAAATCACTGGGCACACTGTGTCAGAATAATCGATTACCATAGTTCCATAATCGATTATTCTCAGTCAGTATTTCAAAATAGTTACCATTTCTGACCGTTTGCTCCTTAAATTTTTGCAGATTTCTTAACTTTAATGCAATTTCATTCTTCACATTATAAATAGGTGCATTATATCTTCAATGTCTTCACTCAAACATCAATCTTAGCTCCCAAATTCTCAAAAATCTCTCAAAACTCTTCAAAGGCTATTACTATTTATTCAAAATGACGGGCAAAACTTCCAAACGAGCTCGTTCCGGCAAAAATGTTGCCTCCTCTTCCGTCACTCGTCCACTAGTTCATTGTTATAAAGATGGTTCTTATTTACGATTCAATAGTGAACCCGAACTTCTGCGCTTCATTGAAAAATTTGAAAATCAAGAAATTCTTCCTCCTCGATTTTCCACGGATCGTTTCCTTAATCACAGCGCCCCTCCATCCACAGCAATATGCTTATGCAAAGCCAACTCCTTGAATTCCTATATCTTCACACTCCTTACATTCACCCTCCTCTAATTCGGGCCTTCTATTCAAATCTCGAGAAGGACGAAGATGGTGAAATTGTCTCGCACGTCAATGGAATTTCAATTCCTCTATCTGAGGCAAATATTCAAGCCCTCACTAAACTCCCGCGCAATGGGGAAGACATTTCTCTCTATACTAGGGAAGAAGGCGCGTTATTTGATGAACAACTTCCCTTCACCCAAATTGGCATCGGTGAATTTATTGCAACTCCGGACCATCGTCATCCAACCATTACAAACATGCTCCCGGAATATCGTCTAATTTTTTATTTCATCACCCGCGTTCTAAAACCGCGAAAATTCAATCACACAACTATCTCTCATGAGGATTCAAAACTCATGCATGCCATTATCACCGGGGCTCGCATCAATTGGTGCAAGTTCGTCATGACTCACTTATATGATGCAATTGGGGAAGATAAGCCACTCCCCTATGCTTTTGTCGTTATGACCATTCTTGTTGCTTCCGGCATCGACACCTCCGTCGGTCCTCACAAAAAGGCGACAAAACATTGGGAAATTCAAGAATCTTCATTTCCCAATATCGGTGAGCATCCGCCTCCTTCTCCACCTCAAAGACGTCGTCATCCGGCCCCGTCCGATGCATCCCTCCAATCTATTTCCGAGCAACTTGCCTCCCTGTCCACATCCATAAATCGTATTGATATGAATGTCAATCGATTGACTCACGAGCTCCATGGATATTTTGATCACGTCCATTATCCATATGCCCAAATTGTCCTTCGGGAAGATGTACCGGATGTCGAGACGGAAGTCAATGATGATAATGGATAATGTCTTGTCTCTTTGTTTTTTCTAGTTTGCATAATATACTGTCTTTTATTTTTATGTATTTGCAATATGGTTTAATCAATAAAGAGTTAGTTATTTTTTTGCTAATGTCAAAAGGGGGAAGATATGGGCTATGCACACTAATACATATTGGCATAAATTGAGGGAGAATTTATAACTTGAGGGGGAACTCGTTGCATATCTATATACTTGTCTTGGATAGTCATTATGAATTAATTAATATGCATATCCCGATATTGTTTTGCCATTATCAAAAAGGGGGAAATTGTTGAAACACATTCTCAAGTCGCTAAACTAAACGTGTGTTCATATTTGTAGGTTTTGATAAATGACAAACCGACGTGAACGGAACATTGACATATGCCGAAGTCCAAGCACAAGAGAAACAAAGATCAAGATTAAGTAAAGCAACAAAGTTATACATGAGTCGTTCTATAATTGTGATCTTGATCCGACAATTGATTCAAGACTTGGCTTCTCTCGTAAAATCATTTTTATCAAACCATGCATCTTTAATTTAAAGCAAAATGATTTTCAAACATTTCATTTTAACCAAAATGAATTCTAAACATGTCTTTCAAATCTGGACAAACAAAATCGATTATGTACTTTATGATAATCGATTATGTCAAAGCAGTGTACACCAGATTTTACAAAGCTGTAAGATAATCGATTATGTACCTTATGATAATCGATTATGTTAAGGCAGTGTACACCAGATTTTACAAAGCTGCAAGATAATCGATTATGTACCTTATGATAATCGATTATGTTAAGACAGTGTCCATCAGACTTTTCAAAGCTACAAGATAATCGATTATGTGCCTTAGACTATTCGATTATGTTGAGACAGTGAGCATCAGATTTTACAAAGTAGCAAAATAATCGATTATGGCTTTTCTGGTAATCGATTATATTAAAGACCGTTGCCAAAGTATTTTCAAACACTGAAAGATAATCGATTATGTACAATCAGACAATCGATTATGTTAAGCATAAAATCGGGGATTATTTTTTGAACGTTGTCAGGTAATCGATTATACAATTTGGATAATCGATTATTCTGCTTATAATCTGGGAATAATTTTTAGACGATTGGCAGATAATCGATTATGCAGAATCAGATAATCGATTATCCTAGCACAAAATCAGCAATTTGTGATTGGCAATTAAGCAACGGTTTTGGGTGTTTTGAGCACTATAAATACAACTCAAATTCACTCTTCTAAGCACAACAACTGATTACATTCTTGCTAAAGCTTACATACTCTCTTTGCAATCATTTTATATTCATTTCATAAGTTTTTGAGAGCCAAACTCTTGACGAAGTTGTTGTGTTCTTGAGCGTATTGTTTTTACTCATATCTACTCTATAAAGAGAGTCTTGTCTTGAGTACTAAGTGTTTGTACACACTTGAAGGGATATTCTAATCCCTTGTTGTAAGAAGGAAAAGTAGTTCCTTGGTTTGAAGTCTTGAGGTGCGGTATCCTCGAGCAGGTTGAAGTCTTGTAGAGTGTATATCTACGAGCAAGTGTAACGGTTTGTTAGGCACCCGTAAGCTTAACGAAGTTAGTGTAAAACTCGAGAGAGTCTCTCGGGGCCTGGACTAACCACACGTTGTGGTGAACCAGGATAAAATTCGGTGTGTTCTCTCCTTATCTTTTTAATTACTGCACTTACGTTATTCCTGCAATTTTTAATTCCGCAAATTTACATTGTTTTTTATTATAACGCTATTCACCCCCCCCCCCCCTCTAGCGTTAAGTGTATATTCTAACAGGGTCGTCACATGAGGTCAAACGAGTTATGAAACAAAACTTTACAAAAGTTGTCACAACTTAGGTTCATGATTTTATTTAAACATTAGGTCAAATGTTATTAAGCTTTTCTCCCAATAAACTTGGAATTACGGGGTGATCTACCCACCAAATTTAATATCTATAAGTCTAGTTTCCGACGCATTAAACCGTTTGTTAATACGACATCGGAGTAGAGAGATCTATGTATTTTTATGAGACTGCGCAAGCTGCTAGGTGACAAGTAGGTGTGTCACCTACTTGTTAAAATTATAGCCCAAAAAAGGGAAATTTGGGGTCTGCTATTGAGCCCATTTAAAGGGTTATCTCCTCCAATATAACCCTCAATATAACTCACAAGTAATCAGACGTAAACCACCCAAAAATCCCACACAAAGCCTAATCGATTTTCCCTCTCTTTCAAGTTCTAATTAATGGTAAAATCAAGAGTTTGAAGAACCAAGGAAAGGGCTGAGTTATCCAGCGAGTAAGGTAAGTTTAATGCACTATTTCATACATTTTTTCTTTTGTGAACTCGTGGTAATTCGTTCAATAAATGTAAGAACTCACGGGATGGTGATCGAAGCTGTGAGTTCGTGTTATTCACTTGTAGCGGACTGTTTTGTGGACTGTTTTGTGTTGCTGTTGGGATGACTGTTTTACTACTATTTTGTGGAGTTTTGGAGGTTGAAGGGTGTGGAGGAACACCATATATATGTAGGGTTGTGGGCTGATAGTTATTCCTAACATTTCCAGGTCGTTTGACACGACTGCGGTAGTCGTCATTCGTATGAAGTAATTAGATTGTGCATGGACTGTTTTGGGAGGCTCAATATGTTTATTATTGATATTTTTTTGGGCTGTTTGGTGATTGTTTTGAATGGTGAGAAGTCATATATATAGCGGAGGTATTTTCTGTTTCATCGTAAAATAGGTTGTGATTAATACATAATAGCTATGACGATTAAATGATAACGATAGTATCGTTTTCTTATTGTAGACTAAGGAGTTGTGACAATTGCATAGATTGAGATTGGGGTAGTATATATATAAGGCATGCGAGGCTATCCCTTTCCTTCTTTTGCACGACTCCACTCGTACATAATGTAATGAATGAGCTTCCAATAATACTCTACTCTTAGAAGCTAGCAGTACTTACATTGTTTCCCCTCTTATGGAATGATTGATGTGATGTTGCTTCTCTTATTCTTATATTATCAGTGGTGTTGGTACTTCCTGATTCTTATAAGGTTCATAGTGAAGAGTTATTCCTAGTAATGTGTACAGGGGATACCGATCTTACATCACTCCGAAAGGTCTAGAACGTGTTTCCATGATTCGAGCATGCATTATATATATATATATATATATATATACATATATATATATATATACATATATATATATATATATATCTAATTTACTCTACCGAGTTGCGGTATAGTCGGCCAGGTACGGCACCTATTGTGCAACCATTGATTAGTTGGGTTAAACCGAGCTCCATGTGGCCGGGTACGATATAATGATGATGATGCCCACAGAGGCGTATGTTTTAACAGTTTATGTATTTATACATATGTATCATGCATTTCATGTCAGTAGCCCTCAGAGGTACTCAGACGTTACAGGTTGTATATTCTCTATTCCTGCTTATATTACTGTTTGTATTTATGGTTCCCTGCCTTACATACTCAGTACTTTATTCGTACTGACGTCCTTTTGTTTGTGGACATTGCATGTCGTGATGCAGGTCCTGATAGACAGGCAGGTGCAGCTCCCCCACCACAGTAGGTTGTCCAGTTCAGCGGTGATTGGCGAGATCCCTTCTCCGGGCTAGCCGTGGTCTTGGTATGCATTTTTGTTATAGAGATAATGGGTATTTTGGGGCCCTATTCCGGCTATGTTGCAGAGCTTATGTTCCTTTAGAGGCTCATAGACAGATGTCGACTCATGTATAGTTTGGTATGCCTTGTCGTCTAGTTTTTATTGTATAGTCTTTCATGGTATCGTGGTAGCTCGTACCATACATATAGTTTCTTGATTGTCTGGCCACCCCATGTTATGTATGTTTATGCCATCATCTTTTATGGTTGGTTGTCCGTGATCCATGGATACCATTTATATTGATCTCGTTGGCCCTAAAAGATAATAAAGAAGGTTAGGTAAAATGTTCGTTGGTGTGCGGCAAGTATGGACGGGTGCTAGTCATGGACTTCCAGTTTGGGTCATGAAAGTACCCTTGAGCAGACAACTCAAGAGGGAAGGCACGGAACTGTTGACTACACCGTTGATTGACTGGTTTTACCGCAAATATGCATTTCCGAATTTAGGGGGTAATAATATAAGAAGAGCACAATCACTCATTATAAGAGTTGCTATGGTATTTTTTTTTTGGCATGAGTGGAATATAATGTTAAGCATGATTATGCAATAATTAAAAAGCATGTCGTCATGTATTTGCATTTTAAGAAAGCGGTAAACACAGCAGTTTATAACATTTAAGCAGCAATAAAGAAAAGAAAAGAAGAAGATAAGTCAATTTCACCTTGTAAAAGTAATTAAGCGCTTAAAATGAATTTAAACAAGTAATTTCATATAAATGGAAAGGTATATATTCAAGTACAATCTGAAATGGTAAAAGCCTAATATCCTCAGCAGAGTCACCATACTGTCGCGCCCCCTTTTTTCCCTCCTCGTGTCGGGAGAATCGTGTTAATGACATTTTGGGTATAAGACAACTCATTCCTTTTGGGAACTTGGTTTTGCATTTTTGAAGAGTTGCCACCTAATGATTTATGGTGCATTAAGACTCCTATAAGGTTTATTTCTAAGTTTGCTTGACAACTAGAGATAGGGAAGGGCTTGAAATTATCCTAAGGGGTGTTAGTCACCCCTTATGATCCACTAGTGAGGTTCCCGGCCAGATAGTTCTTTGTAAATTTGGTACAATTAACACATAAACAGATAAGGTTCAAATAAGAGGGGATTTTAATACACAACTATTTGAAAGAAAAACAACATTTGAAAGAGCAGTTAAAAGGCTTATTTTGAATAAAATTTATAATGTTTTAAAAGGAAAGAAAGGGATGGGGGTCCTAGGTTTATTTATAATATGGATCACATCAGTACAATACCCGGTAATCATTCCTCAAAATAGATGCTACACATGGTATTAGCGCACCGGTCATCATATTTATATCTACCCTTCCCACCCCGTTAAGGTACTTAAAGTACGGATCGGTCTCGACCATTATTATATTCTTTTACACGTCTTGTTCCTATTTGTCCTGGAGGCAATTAGAACTACTCTTCCTAAAAGGTAGGGATATTAGGTTGACTTGGAGTTTCAAAGGTAAACAATCTAAGGTGACATACAAAACATATTGGACTGCACGTTAAATGGGAAGCACATATAACACTGAAGGCTCGCATGAACCTCCTCAAACAAGCAATCAAATAGCATGACTCAAATAAAATTTAAAGTCTGAATTTTTAGAAGTTCTAAAACATGGGATTTTAAGTCAGAGCCAGATTCATCAAATACCTCATATAAGAAGTCCAGATCAGGTCTGCCTGCTAGTTGTAGCAGTTGCTAATTAAACAAAGGTAGTTTCAATTTTATTCAAGTATTAACCTAAGACTTGCCTAGGCGTAGTACTGTCATCCTATGAGCATGATATCTAGAGAGATATTGTAAACAGTGATTAATTAAACAAGTGATTTAGATTCTATGCTTTCTAAAGCCTATTAATAAAGGAGTATCTTGTTTAAGTTGATTCAGGACAGTACGAGTCAAACCGATTTTCTAATTAAACTTATTTTAGATCCTATCGGCATGATCTCTATTATAGCAGGTTTTAGACCTCTATAAACATGATATCTACTTGAGTGATTTTAGCGCTATAGACATGATATTTAATTGTGCAGATTTTAGCCCTATAGACATGATATCTAGTTGTGCAGATATGCATAAGAATGGACATGAAGAATCCTAAACATGAGTTCTATATGCACAACTATGGTAAGAGACAAGGTTTTGGAAGGAATGGCTCTAGTTAGTGACTTTATGACTCTTGACTTGACCTTGGTAATTATCGAGTAGTTTAATTGGACCGTAGTGATCCTTAAACTTGAATGTGGTCGTTGTAGGATCTCGACTCTATCATCTTTTACAATCTAGTTGCATGAGGGGTGAGATGAATTGTTGTAAGTCTAAGTATCATGTGAAGGGTCTAGAACTTGCCCCGAATATGTCTCAAGGCAAAATCCTAAGATTTTCTTGGTTTAAGAAGTGATAATAGGCTTTCCTTGGCACATTTGAGCTTTCTATTGCTAAGAAATATCGTTAGCCCTAGTCAACCCCATTGAGCCCCTGGCCTTTCTCATTTGATAACTATGTTATAAGTCTTTACCCTTTTTCTCGTTACACTCTCTTGGCACCGGACTTTCCTTAACACTCTTGTGAAATAAATGGCTTAAAACGTAAGTTTAGGGAAGAGATGAGGAATTCAAACAAGGTATTAAGGCACAAAAGGAGAAAAGAAATGATCTCTATGAAAGAGAATGCAAGAAAAAGATGCAATACGTGAATAAGTGGAAGGGTTGATGGATTTTAATAAAAGAGGCAATGATCCCAAGCATTGAGAAATCAAAAAAGGAGAAAAAGAATGAAATGATCGAGAAAGAGTGATGTTAAGTCTCTCTAGTCCCCAATGAAAAGAAAGTGCCTCTAAAAATTGGGCAATTGTGAGCTGAGAAATAAAGGATGGAGTGATTAAGGAAAGGTATAATTACCTACCCGTATGGTATCCTACCCTAATCAAAAAACATTCATTTCTAACTGAATGAACTCACATTAGTGGCGATCTACATGAGGGGAAAGCCTATGATGCTTGAAGTCGTACTTGTGATATTCTTTTTTGAGAGTTGTGTGAACCTTTCATGAATCTTCGGACTGAGTGCTAATTTCTCAAGTAAGCTTGGCAAATGGAAAGTAGAGGAGGAAAAGTTTGGAGTCCACCATAGCCTACATGATAGAACAAGAGTTCATGATGAGCAAAAGTCAAATTTTGAAGCTCAAATGTCACATTAGAACTATATGTACATGAATATTTGACTTATCATCTTGTTGATAATGCATGAGTAGTGTGGGTAATTATTGGTTCCAACTTATGTGTGAATGGCTCACCTTTGACTCGCTGAAGTGACCCTTAACTCTAGGAGGTGGGAACTAATTTATTTGCTTGATGACAAGCAAAGACTTAAGTTTGAGGGAGTTGATAAGGAGGATTTTGACTACTTATTAGTACCTTTTTGCTCTTGTCTCAAACTGAAAGTATTGATTTATGTTCTCAAAACTAATGAAAACATGTAAATTGCATGACTATTGGATGTTTGGTCCTCCATGATGAAATTCAACTCAAAAAGAAGTTTTTCAAATCACGGTCACACCTCCTTTTTAACACTACTACCCCGGCGAATGACGTAGACAAGGGAGTTTTTCCAATTAAAGGACAATCAAGACATAATTTATTTATTTAAAGAAATTTAGGTTCTCCACTTGGAATAATTAATGGTGTCCCAAGTCACCGATTTAAATCCTGAATCGAGGAAAGTTTGACTCTGTAATACAGTCTGCGGGCCAGAAATCCGGATAAGGAATTGTGTTAACCCGAGAGAAGGTGTTAGGCATTCCCGAGTTCTGTGGTTCTAGTATGGTAGCTCAATTGTTATACTCGGCTTAATTATTTGATTTTAAATAACTATGAACCTATGTGCAAATTTTAACTTTTTAACCGCTTTTATTTAATTAATTAAAGAAGATGATAGCGTTATTAAAATATGTCTCAAACCATGTCATATAAATGCACCCGTGGCTTTTGACATACTTTAACATCGTCGGGATTTGGATTTGGGTCACATAAATGCGCACCGAGCTTAAGAAGGTAATACTGAAACTAACGCGCCCAAAGATTTTCACGTTTGTAACTTTGCGAGAGCCGTGGAATTTAGCTAAACGGCGCACCTCGTATTCTAAGTATCAAAACAAGAATAATTAAAGTGAGGTCCATGCAATTCGTGATTTTATTTGGCACGGTGCACCTCGATTTTATTTCTTTAAAGGATATCCAACCTAGAATTTGGAGGTCCATAAGTTATGTGTTATCTAATTATGGCTCAACTTCATTAACTAGAAGGACTCGCTGATTTAAAAGAAAACCAAGAAACCATAGTTGAGATGAAAAGGGATTCTAAAATTAAGACTAAATGAGATCCAACATATACCTGTTCCAGAATTTGCCTTGGCCTAAAGCGAAGCTCACTAGCCCAAAGGACGCTTCAGGGTTGCCAAATATTGGATCACACGGCTAACCCTTTTTGGGCTCGAACATGAGGCCCAAATTCTCAGGGTGTGTCGCTCAATTAGATATCAAAGACAAATAAGCATTACAAATCTGAGAATGATATCAACAATTGTATTAATAATTAGAGACGTTGGAAACTTGACGGGAACCAAATAAGCATTCATTTTTTTAATATTCCTTTTAAATTCCAACAACTTTAAGCATTAATTAAAAAAGTACTAGCAGTAGGCTTTTTATTGAACCTTGGGGTTAAAAAAACACATTCATGGTTGAGCCATCATATCCAGATAAAGAGAGGTGAGCAGTGTCAAATTTCACACCACGTCAACCTAACACTTTCATTTACTATTTATCCGCACATTAAATGCTGGCACACTAATGAAACAATTAACTATATGATCACATTTCCCATTGACATGGATTCTGTACAAACATGCTCATTTCAACGATATGAACATCGAGACTAGATGTATATCCTTGTGGACTCATACGAGTTCAAATACCAAGCATTTAAAAGATCTTTACTACACATATGGTACTTCTCTATGAACAATCAAACCAATTTATAACACAATAGAATAAACAGATAGAAGAAACATCATGCAATTAACCTAAGCAAGACAGATTTTCGGAAGTGCAAAAATAGACCAAATAGATATATCAATAAAGACCTCCATTAAAATGCATTATCCTTCATATTTATCCATTCTCATACATTGCGGAATGAAATGAGTACCAGGAAATTGTACAAAAGAACCAGAAGTAAGACAGTAAGCAGCAGCTCAGGTTCAACAGGATCAGCTCAACACAAGGAAATGAGAAACAGCAAAATCACACTTAAACCAACACCAACAGCTTCTTAGAACACTCAATTTCAAACCATATTGAAAAATCAGAGAGAATCCGAGATTTGTTTTCAAAATTAGAACCCCAAAAGACCACAACCAGCCAATAGAATAGTATTCCTTCAAAGTTTAACCTTCTCTTGGGATTTCTTCCACTCTTAAATCCGAGGCAAGAAGTAAAAGCTATACAAAAAAATTTTGTATTTTTCTAGGTTTTCAGTTCTTCAAATCTATGAAATAGTAAAAAAAAACTCAACCGTTTATATTTTTCTAGTTTTTTAGCTCTCTCATTTTTGCCTTGAAAGGCAAGAATGATACCTTTTATAGTCTCAACCATGGGGCAGCCCTCACGACTGTTTATTTACCCTTTACCCCCTTTTGAGTTCTTGTTTTAGCTTAAGAGTCCCTAGAGTTCTGACTTTCCATCCAAGTTAAATAACTAAAAACCCAGAAATTTCACAAAAATCCCCACTAGAAACTTCTGAAATCAGTCCCCCATGTTAGATTAACTATACTACCCCCAAGCAATTGTTATTTACATTCAGAAGTCACGACTGGATCACTTTGACCCAAAACCCCAAACCCAAACCCCTGGGCCTGCATACCCTAGCCCAAACTTACAAACTTAAAACCATTCATCAACGAGCCTAGAGGCTCAAATTAATAAGGTTGCTTGGGCCAAACGAAAGACAGAGAAAAATAAACAATAGAGAAGGAAAAGAACTTAGTCAAAGAACTCAAATGATTCAAGTAAAACAAATAACAATGAGGGAACACTTAACCCAAAAGCATTTGTGTTAAAATCGTAATTCATCAATCTTGAAAGAAAAGGAAAAGGAGGCAAAGAAAAGAAGGGGAACAATTAGACAAACGGAGAAACTAAGGGAGATAGAAATACCTAAACAAAAATGGAGAAGAAAGACTCAAGCTAATCGAACCCCGGCTCCTCTGATTTGAACCAAAAATGGGTGCTAACCGACTATTCTTATGAGAACAGTTGACTAACACTCGTTTCATGCCCAAATTGTCTTTAAAATAGGAGGACATGCACCCGGGCCCTTGCATGATGAGTTCAAGACTGGAATGGATTTAGGGCTGGAATTTTAGATCTAATGTTCGGGATGTTTTAACTGGATTTGATGAAAGATGGTTTGAGATTTAGGGAGAGGGAGTCACGGTAAGTCCATGGTGTATTTTTGGTAGGGTTTGGCGGTGGCGACGCCGGGTTTGGTGTGGTGGAGATGAAGGGTGCTTATCTAAGGTTTGGATTTTGGGGGTTCTCTAAAATGACGAGATGAAGGAGATGATTGAAAGGGGGGAGGTGTTTCGGACACTCTTATATCAAAGAGACCCCTAGTTCTTGTCTGTTGGATCAGGAGAAATCAAGGGCTAGGATTGGTTCTGATTTAAACGGGGTCATTTTAGGAAGTTGAGTGGAGACCGGACTGGGTTGGGCAAATTAGGGCGGGTTTTTGGGGGAAATTTGGGCATGGGATTTTAAAAACAAGAATTTGCCCAACTTTGGGTCTTTACAAATGAGACTCAATTTTTTATTTTCTTTTCTTTTTCTTTTCAAATTAAAACTAAAAATACAAAATAATTCTTAGTAAAATTATACTACCAACTTAGATTAATTAACTCTAAATGCCAATTACCACAAATAATTGAATATTAAATTAAAAGAAAAACTACCACAATTTCAAGATTAAAATTAAAACCAAAAGTAAACTATTTTTTGTGATTTTTATATTTCTGTAAGCTCCTGATTACTAAATATTTCTAAGAATATGTAAAATTAAATCCTAAATGCAATGCATATTTTTGTACTTTTTTTAATGAATTTATGTTAAATTAAAAATGCCCTCAAAATACAAGCAATTAACAGAAATGTCACGAAAAATCCATAAAATTGCAGACACTGAGAGAAATTATTTTCTTTTGAATTTATGGGAGTAATGCATATAGGGAAAAAATCACATGCTCACAGAATTACATCTGTGGCCGCAAACCAAGTACAAGCACCCAACAAAACCTTGGCCAATGTGCAGACCACACATGAATATTGTGGCCGCAGAATAGTGTCTGCGCTGACAAATGATTCCAAGTTCAAATAATGAGCAAAAGACCAAGTTCTAAAGCCTTTCTAAAGTGCAGACTGTACAAGAATTATGCAGCCACAAAAGATACTTTATAGCCACAATCCAGAAATGTGCGGCTGTAGAATTCAACCTCTTGTCAACTGAAGAAATCTGCGGATAGCACATGGAATTGTGCGGTCGCAAAAACTCTCGAGCGATATTTTTGTTAGCGAATTTTGTCCTACTATAAATAGACGAGTTTCACAATTTTAGGTCAAGTTTTTGAAGTTTGAGCTACTGTAACCATTACCTTTCAGCATTGTAGGAAGTTTGTAACCATTTTAGTGTTTAAACATTATCTTTTACCATTTTAATTTTGATATAAGTTTAATTCGTAATTCTTCTTTATTTTCTTCAATTCATATTATGAGTAGCTAACTTTTTATTAAGGTATTGACTCAACCCTAGTGTGTAAACTTTATGAGTTTTTAATTTAATGCTTGTTTATGATTGAATATTGATTATTTAGCTTAGTTTATGCTTCAATTCTAGAATTAATGGTTTCAAACATTGCTTCATGCCTTTTGAACTTAGTCTCTATTTGATAAAGAGGGACATACTCTAAGTTAACTTGGCTAACAAGGAATTGGGTTAATTCAAAGTTGATTATCCTAATTAAAGCATTAAAACTAGAGATAGTGAGAACCCAACTTCAGTTGATATCAACTAATTTGTTTGATACCCATTTGAACTTGAGAAAGTCGAATTAGGCAAAATCACTCTTTATCCGAGAGGTATTGAGTGGGTAACATAGAGTTGAGATCTATAAATTACCCTAATCAACAAAATAAGTATTAACGTATTTAATCTATTAGGCGAACACCTAGCTTATCGTCACATCCCTAGGCCTTTTAACTATTTGAAAAAATAACAAAAACATTCATTTGCTTCTACTTTCTTTTCATAACATATAATTGTTTGAGTAAA
Source organism: Nicotiana benthamiana (assembly GCA_034376525.1). NCBI lineage: Eukaryota > Viridiplantae > Streptophyta > Magnoliopsida > Solanales > Solanaceae > Nicotiana > Nicotiana benthamiana. The sequence continues at coordinate 131,770,278 of CM067335.1, read as the reverse complement.
ATTAAAAGTAGAAATCAAAATCGTTTGTGGAAGTACAGCTTTAGTTAATTCATTCACTCTCATCAAGTGTATACTCCTAACACCCATTATAACTCCCTGTTGAAATTAACCCCGACTCTTGTTGGGTACTATTCTTCCAATGATCGTTTTGACTCACTATTGAGTGCGGCTTAGACGTAGACCATATGTCCAGCCTCTCTAGGCTATGATCTTGCTTGTTAGTGTATCTTTTATCAGACCAAGTGTATTTTGATTCCTTCAAGACTAAGTCAACTAGTCTACGCTGGTTCAAACAGTTTAAAAAATGATTGTTTCTACTATTATTAATATTGTTGCCCCTAAAATTTGTCCTTGAACTTTAGGGCTTTATTGAAGTCTCCTACTACAAGCCAGCTACCTTTATAAACAGAGGTTATGTCCTCAAAGTATTTCCATAAACTTATTCTATCATGAAGGTAACTACTTGCATAAATAGAAGAGAGAAGACATTTAAAGTCATTAGGGGTTACCTTGATCATGACATGCATACCCTGGGGTGTGGTACAGACTACTTCAAGCTTCACTAGGTCATCCTTCCACATAACAGCAGTGTCCCTAGATTGCCCAATGGCAGGGGATTGAAATTGAGCTGTGAACTGGAGCTCTGTAGTCAAATACGTATGGTTTGACATTCTTGTCTCAAGGAGAACAAGAACAGCATCTCCATTCAAGATTTCGGCATCAAGTCCGATGGTAGTGGTAGGATTGACATCGTTAGAAAGTGGTGTTTTGTTGATTGCTAGGTTGTTTAGGTTCTCTATTGAGGGATGTTTGGAGGAGGCTACCGGTTATGCTTGAAAATAGAGGCATCTCTTCAACTGCCTGGTTATAATTCGTTTGGTGGCTATTGGAATTCATGCTGAGGCATTTGAAATCTATGATCTATCATGAAGGATTGACACTTAGTGTAACTTTACAAATGAGATAGTGTGGTTGACTCTTCCCAGGCAATTGATTTCCTTTATTAAGAGAGGCATAGTCAGAGAAAGTGGGGGTATGGTTAGAATGTGGGATTGGGATAGAAGTGCGCTGGGTCATTGAAGTAAAGAGGTGGCCCATATTAGCAAACTTGCGGGTTTGTAAGAGTATAACTACCCAAATCGGGGAGCCTTCTAACTTTGTGAGATTACTTGATTTGGGGGGGCATTGACCGAGATTTAGGTGGGCTCCACCCTTTCCCCTTCTCCGTGACAGGTAGCTTTAGGAGTGTTTAAGGGGGATCCCATTTCCCCAAAAAAGGATCTTTCACCATTAGGTCAGAGACGTGTAATTGTTGTTTTATCCTAGAGAATTTTTGTTGTGGGCTAGCATGTGTGTTCCTCGTAGCGTTGTTAGGTAATGGCCCATAGTGAGACATGTCCATTGTTTGGACCACCTCTTTGCCCATTTTTGTTAGGTTAGATGGCTGCATGTTGGGCCCTATCGTATCTGTATTCCCTCTTATTTTTGGGCTACTTTTGTCGGAATCCATGGCTGATTTTTGGTTGAGATTAAGGTACGTACCTGAGGAGGCATAGAATGTCTTTACGTGGGTATTTTCTTGGGTGCCTTTGGTTGGATGTCGTCTGTATTTAGAGAAGGGGACAGTGTGCCATTGTGAGGTTTGGTCCTTTGTGGTATCATTGCTACTAAAACCGCCGGTGGATGTTGCTTGACGATTTTCTTAAGCTGGGATGGAAATGAACTCGTAGCTTCTTAAGGTGTGGCCAGTTCTCCCACCTCCTGTACATAGTATCATTTACTCTTCGTAAACAGGTGATTAGTTATGGGTTCCAATAGTGACGTTCGTGGTTACTCGGATATCTAATGAAACGTGTACACATATTTTGGCATACCATCCTCTTAGTGTAGAGGAGGTATAGGTATCAATCTTTAGTAGCTTACCCACTATGTTGCCCACCTGTTCCAAATTTGCCTTATCATAGAATTTCGTTGGCAAATGTGGAAACCTTATCCAAACTATCATTATGGCTAATTTTGATTCTGCTGGAACAAAGTTAGGTTCCCATTTAAGGATTGATAAGAAGTTCCCAACTACAAACCATGGCCCCTCGGTTAGGATCTTGCTCATACTTTCCCCCATGCTGAATTAGGCAATGAAAAAGTCTCATCCTAAATCAATTAGGGTGAGTGGTTCGTTTGGTTTCTATTGAGTGGAGAGTTTAGCTTTGAGTATATGGTGTGGGATTTTTTCGCAAATAATTTGATAATCAAGGAGTATTTCCAAGGTTTATAGAGCTAAATTTGTCTTCTATCGACAATGGAATTGGAATGTTCCCCAGGTTTAGCTCAAAAGCATGTGTTTACAATCCGGATTGGTTTGTATTGTAGCTTGTTGAGGAAACTAGATTTTTATCTAGTAAGACTTCTTTGAAATAACTTTTTCCAATATTGTCCTCATCTATAGCAGATCTTGAATCTAAGATTGTTATATTGTGGGTTCCGGTGGTTTTCCGATGGGTGCTCAATTCAATTGCTATACTAAGCTTTATTTTATGCCCTGGAAAGAAGCATTATTCAAAGACAGTAGGCAAGGCACTATAAGGAAGTGACGCCTCTGAAAGCGTCCTTCCTTCTCAATGTCCGGGCATCCATCCAATGCATTCTTTTCGATCTTGTACCATATGTAGGCTTGTAAAGCATAGGCTAGACAAGCGGTACACTGAACACCAACCTATTTCCACTTGCTTCAACCTTTTCTTTGTAGTTGCTATATTCTATTAGTGATTCGAGAAAGAATTCATGAGTGACTGATCATATTATGGAACTAGTCTACTTTAAAGGATGTACACCTCTTCCTCATGAGTAGATGGTGCCGTTGTGCTGTATAAAATCCTCTGTTTACGATTTCAAGAAGTGAGATCACCAGGTTAGAAGATGCTGGATCTAGAGGACTTGGAAAATGCTAGTAAGGAGGCTAGTTTGCTAGGTTGTAGATCTTCTCCCTTATTCTTTATAGAGGAATCTCCTAAATTAAAATAAGATCTTTCTCCGCTCCGTCAAAAGCTTAATTGATACAAATCAGCTCTTACTGTTCTCCGGTCTTTGCTCTTAAAGATCCAGGAAGTCATTCAGTCTGTTCTTAATAAGGGTAAGCCGGTACAGTAATCCTTCTTTCTAAAAGTCCTCAGTTCTAGGGTCCTTGTAGTCCATTAGGAAGAGGGGCCTTATGCAGTAAACCCCCTAAGGGCAGTCGTTTGTCATCCTAAAGTAGTCCTCGCGAAGCTTTCGAGAAGAGGGGTTTTGGAGTGGCGATGTGGCGGGTGGTTAGTGTCAAGTTAGAGAGAATTGAGTCTTTCTCTCTCTCTCGAATTGAATTTGTAGGACTTACCATTTTTTATCCTTCATTTTTATATAATAACTTTACTTCATACTCAACTTTTTTTATATTACAAATTTATTTGTCATATTATATACCTTATATTTTTTAAATACAATTCATCCAAATATTATCTTCATAAAAATAATATAATATAATGCAATACGATCCTTATGAAACGAATAGAATAACCATTCAAATAAGCTATCCGATTTAACTTCGAAAATTAAACAAATTAACCCTGAACAAGCATAAAATGATGACTAATTTAAAAGAATGTCAAAAGATTATCCTACTTATTACTATATAGGAAAGATATATAAGTACCCCTCTAATCTATACCTATACCCGGATTCTCAACTACACTTTTTTTTTAGGGGAATCCTATTATCCCCTCCCCCTAAACTTATTTTAAATATAATTATTTGCACCTTTAACGCTGACAACCAAACTCTTGGCAAGTGGTGAGCTGCACATGCCCCCTCATGTATTTTTAGTACTTTTTTATTCTTTCTTCTTTTTTTTATCTTTTTTTCTTAATTCTTATTATTATCTTTTTCTTTTGTTATTTCATTCTCTTTCTTTTTTTTTGGTCATCAGCGACATAAAATGATGGTCGTCCAAATTTCAGAAATATTATTTTTTCTGGCGAATTTTTTTCCGACGGATTTTATCCCGATCTAAGTGTGTGTATGTATGTATATATATATATATATATATATATATATATATATATATATATATATATATATATATATATATTCTTGAAAGTGTAATTTATGTATGAGAGGAAAAGTAATAGAAATAAAAACTAATATAAGCTGACAAAACTTTTTCCAGTTAATATTTCAATATATTATTTTTTTTTGGTGTGGGAAGGTTTTCTGATTATGAATTTACCCCTCCCCAAATCTGAGTGTATTTTGCTTTGCTTATTAATAAATCTTTTTGAAAGTTTAATTTATGTGTAAAAAAATAAATGGAAGAAAAATAGTCGGACAATGAATATTCGTCGTAATTAGAGAAGAAAAAAAAAGTAAAAGAAAAAAGACAAAGAAAAAGGAAAAAGAAGAGGGAAAAAAAGTAAGAAAAAATAAAAAAAAAATAAAAAGTAATCTGAATATCATTTTTTTCTTTTTTTCGTTCTCTTTTCGGAGAGCGAAATATACAAACGTTAGAAAAAGGGTGTAACTGAAAAATCGAATATATGTGAGCATAGTTGTGCATTTTCGCTACTATATATATTAACTTTCTTAATTCCTAAAGATTCCTCTTTTTCTGGACAACTTATCCTACTATTAGATTGCTATTATCTTCCCAAAGGACAAAGCTTCTACAGAAATTCAAGGGACCATGTTCTTATAAAGTTGTAAATTGACATATATTTTTTTCTCAATTTCTCCAATTAAGATCACGACCACATTAAATGTCAGGTTTATTTGTTGGAATTCTGTGCATTACAAAAAGGGGTTTTCAGCTCCGATCAGTCGATTCACTTTCCTCTTGCGCTTCGTCCCAGGTATGTGTACCCAAATCTTGTGAATTTTTTTTATGTGAATTTGGTTAAAAGAATAAATTCATATATTTCTTACTTTTTGCATTTGAATGAGCAGAAAGAACAAAGAATTAGTGTAGGAAGCCATGGATACAAGGATGAGAAGCTAGGTGAAAAAACTAGAGAAGCCAAGCAAAGATTGGATCACAAGCTAAGAAGGTAATTTCAGCTTATCTGTGAGTAATTTTTCTTATTTTGCTTACTTTTAGTTTACTACGTAAATTTAGGTAAAAGTATTCATTTCACATGTTGGACAAGAGATCTAGGTTAATTGCTATGCAAATCATGGAACTGTATAAAGAGAGTGATATGTATCTGCTCTTTTTTTTTTAAAAAGAAAAACCTTTTCTTTTTGTGTTTGGTTCTGTAACTCAAAAAAATCGTGGAACTCTATTTGGGTAATTTTTAAGGAAGGTTATAAGCGTCTCTCTGTACTAAATGTTAACTCATAAGACTCCAAAATCTAATTAGGAGCAGAGGTGGACATATGCTTGTAGAATAGGGATCACCAGACGCTGTTAATTCCGACAAAAATTCTGAATATATGTGTATATATTTTGAAAACGCTCATATATTTTGGTTGGAACCCCTAAGATCAAAAGTATGATGTGGGCTCTGATTGAGCAGTTCACTGATATATCTCCGCCACCTTAAACTCCTAGGTCCCCCTCTAATTAGGAAAGCTCATTTTGCTTGTCTTATAGAGATTTTTCTATACGGTATTTTTATCTTTTTGATTAACCATTTGGTATCCGGAACCAACTGGTTGGACTAATCTGAATACGCGTGACATATAACGGGAAGGCTCTCTACTCAATGTTAGCTTATAAGACTCCAAATCTGATCAGGAGAACATATTTTGCTTGTATTCTAGATATTTTTCCCTACTCTAATATAAAGAAAGAACATTCTTCTCGCTTCTTCAAGATAAAGTAAAACTAAGCTTTTAGCTCAAATTCTCCCTTTTGTTTGAGTAGGTAAAAAGGCGTCATCCATATACAACCTTGGGCCCCTTTTAACCTTTAACTTCCCAAAACTTGAGCGGATTTAGTTCGAGTAATTGAATGAACTAAAGAGATGCTAAAACTGATGGAGAAACCGCAAGCGACTTGCCCATGAGAGGCGATAACAAGTTTCGTCCATTCTAAATTTTCATTGATATGGTTATTTTCAATAACAGGCATCTATGCATAACTCAGCTTGTCAGTTTGATCAGGCTATTCTACCTCTGTAATGAATAGAGATTGTGTATACTCATATGATGATAGATTTACTTCACTCTTACTCGTCAACTTTCTGGTGACACGGCAAGGTATTAAAAATTTATGTGCAGTTGTGATCCTCTGTTGGAAATCACTGGTTTGATCTTCTTTATATAAAGTCCTAAAATGCGTTTTCTGAGGGAAAGTTGGCCTCTTGATGCGAGTGAATTCTAACTTGTGGGATTTGATAAGCATCTTGTTTTGAGCTTGCCTTGGGAACTTATCCACTGACGGAAGGTGGGATAATGTCAAAAATGAGGATTTTGGTGGAGGTTTTATCTTTTTTCCACATCAGACTACTGCCCTTAAAAGGAACTTCTCTTTTGTTAACTGACTTAATATGTTGTGCTTAAGAAATATATATAAAGATTCTGTTTGATCATCCTCCCAAGTGCAAAATCTGCATTCTGCATTCAGATAATTTGTTTCTCCTAGTCATGAGCTCATAAATTTTATTTTACTACTTACCTCTGGGAGACAAGAGGGGTTGCTCTGATGGTAAACAACCCCCACTTCCAACTGAGAGGTTGTGAGTTCGAGTCTCCCCATGAGTAAGGTGGGAAGTTCTTGGAGGAAAGGATGCCGGGGGTCTATTTGGAAACAGCCTCTCTACCCAAAGGTAGGGGTAAGGTCTGTGTACACACTACCCTCCCCAGACCCCACTAAGTGAGATTATACTGGTCGTTGTTGTTGTTGTGCTTACCTCTGGGACGTCTAGGAACCTGGGGTGGTGGGAGGCGGAGAAGATTTATCATCAGTTCACTGTTACGTAGCTGGTTGGATTTCATCAGTTGTATGGGATGGGGTGAAGTACAGAGTTGGGCGTTCTTTTTGCCTGTCATGTGGCTTTTTCATATGTGAGCTGTTGTTTCTTTGCCAAGTCTGTTAGTTTTCTTCAAAGAATTGGACCAAATCCGCGCAAATGTTTCTTACCGAAAGGGTAAAGGATGCTCAGAATTATAAATGGAGGACTATTTTGACCTATCTTTAAACATAAAGGTAATCTGGCTAAAAATTGAAGTAAAACCTGTATGTCGTGCTAATTAGAGGAATATTATTGAGCGAAGTTTCACTCCTTTTAGCTTTGTTATAAAATGAAATTATAGATACCCAAGCATTTATAATATTTCATTGATAAAGGATTCCATCGCATATTGGATAACAATAATGGAAAATACCTACTCACACCCGTTGTTTGACCCTGAACTACATTTCTTTATCATGGTTATTTGATATTTGATAAATTGTACTATGTGAAAAGTATATGTCGTGGATTAGTTGATTCAGTACAAACAACACCGGGTGTGAATAAGTTTTTCCTCTACCAACAACCATGTGATTGTTTTTCTTAAGGCATGCATCTCAATATTAAATTATCATATTAGATGCGTAGTTGAATATGTTAATGTGACATCGGTGAGTTTATACTTCATTGTGGTTACGGAATACAGAACAAGTAAAGAAGAAAGAGTTAATGATGTCGAAAACGGGCAACTAGAATCCAGTACTTTGCAGAAGAATTCAGAGATGTTTGGATTGAAGCAAAATGGAATAAAGACATTTAGCAGGGTAGTAAAGCAATTGAAGGATTCAGAAAAGGTTGAATGCACCATTTGCTTGGACCACTTCAAGGTTGGAGATAACCTAATGCATTTGCAATGTGACCACAAGTTCCATTCATGTTGTTTGGTTCCATGGTTAGAGAATCATGCCTATTGCCCTTGTTGCAGAGTGGAGATTGCCACTTGAAAAAATGGTTGTGCAGAGTTTGTACTGATAACAACAATAACATCAACAAACCCCGTGTAACCCAAAGGTGGGGTATGGGGAGGGTAGTGTGTACTTGGACCTTACCGTACCTTATGAAGATATGAGTTTGTAAAGATGAAGTTTTAAATAAGAGGATTGATCGTCCAACCATTTGTGTTTTAAATAAGTCAAAGGTTGATTTGTCGAGAAGTGAGATTCAGTGGTTCATTAACATATTATACTAGATTTAGAAATTATGTCATTTGAATCCTTGTGTTATATATAGTAGTGTTTGCTGTTGTTTTGGTAATATTGCATTTCATCTTTCTTTCTCTAGCATCAGTCTTGATTTCTGCAGGTTTCCACTAGGAAGATGCAGAAATCTACACTGAAAAGGGCAGTGGGAATCTTCTTGCACCAAGCAGTGATCTTGCCTTTTTCTTGGCTTTTGCTGTGCAATTCTTGTAGTTGTATCTTGTGAAAGTTTAAATGACCAAGTCCAGTGTACTAAGTTCCCGTTATGTATGGAGTACAGGAAACGGTCGGACCACAAGGGCCTATTGTCCGCAGCCTTACCCTGCATTTCTGTAAGAGACTATTTTCACGGCTTGAACTCGTGACCTCCTAATTACATGACAACAATTTTACCTGAAACGTCTAGGCTCCTCTTCTATGATATGGATAGAAGGAGTTGACACTATTAGCTGATTTTAAATTCTTTTCTCAATCACTTTTAGTAATGGTAGGTTAACTTAAGCTTATTTTTCCTGCAGTTGCTATGTTATTGATTTTGGGTATCATTCAGATGGTGCGGAGCTATAAATGAGCTTTCTGTCTTGCCTATACTTGGGGTCTTAATTAAAATGATTAATGTTCTTATTACACTACAAATACATAATTCTTTATTACAGATTTAGGGCAGGGTAGGAAAAGGCATTTTATGGTCTCGTCAACGGTATATTGTCATAGTACCTTGCAATTGTTAGTTGTTACTTAATATTGATATTGCTTTTTCCATTTATTTTCTGGTTCTTACAATGCTGGTATTATCTTTCTGGTCTTTGTTACTGTTATTGACCTATTTTCTCTTTTCGTTTTCTTGAGTCGATGATCTATCAAAAACAACTTCTATTTCGCCGGGTAAGTATAAGGTTTATATATACACTACCTTTCCCAAATTCCACTTACGAAATTATATTGGGTTGTTATTGTATCAACTGTCTATCTTCCACATATTAATGTTTACCACTTAAGATATGTGTGTCTAAGATCAAACGTTCATATATATCATTAAAATGAAAAGTTGTGTCTGGCTCATCTTTTAGAGTTCTCCTTTACTAGAGCCTAGAGGGTAATTTGCATTGTTGGTATGGTGCAAATATATTGTTAATAAGTTAATCGTATGACAAAAAGAAGGGGAATAAATTGTTTAGTGAATGGCCTCCTTTTTATTATTCTTGCAACTAATGGACCTTTTAAACTTGTCTACAGATTTTTTTTGAGCGAACTGAAAATTTTAAAAGAAAATACTAGATTACTGTCTAAAATTTTATTGGTTATTACAAATCTACACCATACTCTAATGTTTTATAAGCAAATATTAGACATAAGTTTAATGTTTTCCAGAAGGGAGAATTTTCCAAGGGTTATATTTGTACCAAGTTTTTAAAATATGGAAAAAATTTAATGGGAAAATGACATTGTATAGCCGCTCTCAGAATAATAGCCAAAAGAATGTATATTTTTTGTTCCAAAAGAATGTATATTTTTTTATATATATATTATGTATGTTATATATAAAAATCATATAAATTTTATATACTTTTTCTAGTACTGAATGCAAATAGTTTTTCTTGCGGGCTAGAAATGATAATAGAAAATCTTTTATAAAGCACTATCTTTTAGTAGTAGTTAGCTATTTATACCACTTGCTATATTATGGATTGTAGATACGTAAACTGTTGTTATAAGATGTATTAGATGTATTTAAGCTATTGTATTCATGTAGCAAAAATAGGCGTGAACCAGGAAAATCCAGTTAAAATAAATAAGGTATTAACTTTTATTGTAGGAGGTAAAAATTACATAATAATGCTCCAAATCTAAACATTAACATAAAAAGAGGCATTTGCGTAAACCAGCCGTAATTGTCCATAAAGGTAAAAATTGCATGGGATACCATGTTTGGTCGCTCCCATTTAACCTATATGCATTTTTTTAAAACGTTTAATTTGTACCCACTTTTTAAATAACATTAGTCTCATTTCTCCTCCTCCTTCTCTTCCTTCATTTTTTTCTTCTTCTTCTTTTTCTTCTTCTTCTTCTTCTTCTTCTTCTTCTTCTTCTTCTTCTTCTTCTTCTTCTTCTTCTTCTTCTTCTTTCTTCTACTATTGTTGGTGCTGCTATGGAACTTCAATTCATGGGATGATTGCCACAAATATGTTTATCAGATTATTGAAATATAAATTATAAATAATTACGTAAGTCGATAGACAATAATTTATGAATATTTTTACGTAAGTAAGTTAGTAGACAATGATAATTATGTTATTTTCAAGTTTATTGCTTCCAAAATTTATGATTTAGATACTGTTGGCAATCTGATTATTTATCTAGTATGTTAGAAAGCTTTTTCAAAAACTTCAGCTTATATTGTGCTGAAGTTTTTACAAATGAACTAAATAACTTAAGCTCTAGAGCTGAAGTTCACCAGTTACAAGACAAAAACTTCAGCCCAAAAGCTGAAGTCCGCCAGTTATAAAAACAAAAACTTCAGCTCTAAAGATGAAGTTTGCCAGTTTCAAAACAAAAACTTTAGCTCTAGAGCTGAAGTTCGCCAGTTACAAAAATAAAAACTTTAGCTCTAGAGCTAAAATGCGCCAGTTACAAAAACAAAAACTTCAACTCTAGAGCTGAAGTTCGCCAGTTACAAAACAAAAACCGCCAGTTACAAAAATAAAACTTCAAACAATTACAAACAAAAATTTCAGCAAATAGAGAACAAAACTTCAGCTACTATGCTTAAGTTTAACAATTACAAACAAAAACTTCAGCACACTTGGTTCAGTACACTTGCTATTTCAGACCCGTCTACTAGAATGATGAAATTTTGCATGATTGCCTTTGTTATTTCAGCCCCGTATGCTAAAGTTATGCAAAAAAGCAGGTACGCTTGTAATTTTTTTGCAAAGCAAGTACAAGTTAAAATGTGATAAAAAACGTATAAATGCAAATGTGTTAATGCCCCTCCAAAAAGTGTACTGCGCTTACCATGATTTGGCGTATAATTTGTCCAAACAGGGGCCCAAAATGCATCCAATAAATCAGAAACAGTTGAAACTTTAGAAAATGACACGACATCGTTCTCATACTAGCTCAACGTTTTAAAACTTCAACGGCTAGTTTTGCCACTGACCGTTTGGAACCTCCTTCATTACAACAAAACCTTTCACCATCAAAACATACAAGAAAATTTGCACATTCAAAATACAAATAGGATCAATTTCATACCTTAAATTCTCAAATCAAATCCTCACATACAAAAGACTTCTTTTTTTGAATTCAAGAATGGTTTATTCATACACACCAACATACTACAGCTCACTCCATGATTCAATCGCTTCTCTTTGCAAAACCATTCTCCCATTTCCATTCAAGAAAAGGCGATTACCCGCGATTGTAGCTGCTGAGCAGAGGTTGTCGAAGCAGCAATCCGATAACCTTAAATGGCAACAAGAATCTTTTCATCAAATTCTTAACTTGATGGGTCTTTGTAAAGAAGGAATCTTGGCTGAATCTGAGGTTTCTGCTTTCAGATCACATCTCCTCGATATCCTCATTGTGTCTCCTGCTGATCATGAACATTCTTCCATTTTAAGGGATAAGTTGATCTTCTTGCAGGTAATTTCTCCCTTTTTCACTTTGCCTCAATTCTTTCAATTTGTGTCATTTGATGGGAAAAAGAAGTAGAAAACTCAATTTATTTGTAATATTAAGCACATTTTCCAAGTTGAAATGAAATTTCAGCATTTTAGAGCTGGGCTATTTTTCTTTTTCTTTTGGTTGTTTTTATTTTTTATAAAATGTTGGCTTTTCATCTATACCTTAAATTTTTATATAGTTGTTCATATTTAAGGAATTAGTACATTTTCCAAATTAAACTGAAATTTGAGCTTTTGGGAGTTGAATTTTTCTTTTTATTAAGGTTATAAGTTTTTTATTTATTAATAATTTTTTGGTTTTTCTTGTAAAGCTTAAATTTTTCTGTAAAGTTGAGATTTTTCTTTTTATTTGGTCTCAATTCTTGCACTTTGTGTCCTTTGGTCAAGTGATTGTTGATTTTTTATCATGATTTTTTATCATGATTTAAGGATGCTTAGGTGGATGTGCGGACACACCAGGCTAGATAAGATTAAGAATGAAGTTATTCGAGAGAAGGTGGGGGTGGCCCCGGTGGATGAGAAGATGCGAGAAGCGAGGCTGAGGTGGTTCAGGCATGTGCGGAGAAGAAGTCCCGATGCCCCGGTGAGGAGCTGCGAGCAGCTGGAGATTGTTGGCGGTCGGCGAGGCAGAGGGAGGCCTAAGTAGTATTAAGGAGAGGCGATTAGGCAGTACATGACTAGAATGCAGGTTTCCGAGGACATGACCGTTGATAGGAAAGTCTGGAGGTCTAGAATCAGGGTTGTAGGATAGGGGCTCCTAGAGTTTTTCGTACGCCTCATCTGGGGTTGGGTGTGGGTCAGCAGGGTTACCCATAGTTGATTTGTGTTTTAACTTATGTCCCCCTATGGCTGTTAGTTATGGTAGTTACTGTATGATATTATTGCATGCGATTGTATTTATATTTCGTATCTTTAGATAATTATTTACGCTATTTACGCTATTTCTGCTGGAGTTACTAATACTTTATTGTTTTTGTTTCTGTCTTTGTTTTTGTTTTACTGCTGTTTTTCCTTTTATCCTATGAGCCGGGGGTCGATTGGAAACAGCCTCTCTGCCCTTTCGGGTAGGGGTAAGGCTTGTCTACATATTACCCTCCCAGACCCCACCTGGTGGGAGTATACTGGGTAGTTGTTGTTGTTGTTGTTTCAAAATTGAACTGAAATTTTAGCTTTTGGGAGTTAGAGACTTGGAGTCTTTTGTGTTTATTTTTTTTAATAAAATTTTGTTTTTCCCGTAAAGCTTTAAACTGAAATATCAGCTTGTGGGAGTTGTTTTTTTTTCCTTTTGCTTTTGGTTGTTTGTTTATTTATTTATAAATATTTGGTTACTCATGTTAAGCTTAAATTTTTTATGGTGTTTCTTCTTGAAGGAGCTACTGTATGCAAAATGTATATCAGAGGAAGAGTATCATACATCAAAGAGGCCATTATTGCAAAGGCTAGCAGTTCAAGGAGCTGAGATTAAGGCAAAACATGTAGTTGTTGGATCAAAGAAAGAAGGCACAGATAAGGAATGGTCTGTTATAGATTTGAAGGATGAAAAATCCTATCTTGGCAAAGAGAATTCGAGTTCGAAGCAAAAGCAAAACTCAGCTATCACGCAAATCAAAGGAGGGGCTGCTTCAGTTTTTGGCTTTGCATCGTCGAATAAAAATGGAAAGATCAAAGAAGAAAGAGGCATACTTAGTGAAAATTGTAAGCAGTATTCTAAATATGAAAGAAATGAATTAGGTGTTTCAACAGAAAATCCCTTTTGGAATACTCATTTGAAGGAAAAAGATAGTGAAACTAAGTCTATTCTTATGGTAGAGAGCTTACCTAATGAACCAATGAAGGTAAAGAAGCAAAGTGGAGGTGACAAATCAAGAAAGAAAGCTTTTAAAGGTCTGCTTTTAAGAGAACAAAATGAAGGACATGGCGATGATCATCAACGTGCTGAGCCAGAATCTGAAGGAAAGAGGAAATCAGGGAAGAAACAGTGGGGATTTGATGGATTCAAGAAGTGGAAGAAAAATGATTGCGAGGATGAAACAGCTCCATTGTCGCTTGATGAGAAATCGGATGGTGGATCTTACTTAGGCCAGCTTGTTGCAGAACCTGTTGGAGAAGGTCCAGATACTAAGCAGATTAAAAGAAAGCTGCATCCTAACGGTGCACCTTCGGATTTCTTTGTCGATAAGGTCTCATACAAACACATCTATTGAAGAAAAGTAGGTTCTTTATACTTATCTGTGATCCTGTTTGAGATCTAATCTGCCATTTTTGTTGCATATTTGCAGATTTTAGGAGACAGTATCAAGAAAGAGCTATCAAGAATTCAAACAGAACTTGGCGCCAAAAATTCAAGTGTTGCGTTAACGTAAGTAAAAATCTGTTTCGTTATGTTACTCTTACTAGTGTTTTTAGACTTGTTGAATAGAGTTGGATTTTTACTAATTGGTATCACACAACAGAGATGATCAGATTGAAGCCATTTCAACTAGGCTTCCAGTTGACAAGGCTGACCTTAAAAAGTTCTTCCCTAAGTAAGCACACTTTTTATACTGCTTTGTGTACGCGAAATCAGACATTACTTAAACTAATTTTTCTGTACTTATTTCTTTGACGATTTCAGAACATGGTGTGATCGATATGGAGACGTTGTTTTGGATGTTGTAAGGAAGGAATTCAAGAACCATGTTGGAGAAATGGGAAATTTAAGAGGAGGTGGTGGTATTATATCAAAGGAGAAGAAGAACAATTCAAAAGGATGGACCACATTTGATGAAAGTGATGATGATGAAAATTGCCATCCAAATCTATTTGCACCTCAACAAGATCATCATCATACATTTCCTTCTAAACAAGCCAAACTCACTTCTCCTTTGAAGAGTGGTCAAGTTTATGTTAATCGTAGCATTGATAAGGGCCTCAAATATAATCCTTTCTTTGATGTTTAAAAGTAAAGTCATTTGGACAATGAAAGAAAGCTGAGAACTAATCAGCTTTCTTTGTAATGGACTCTACTTCTTGCTGTAGCCTCCAAATGGTTGCTCTACCAGAGATATGTTTATTAGTTTATTCCTTTAGTCAAACCTTAAATATGTGATTAACATTAATGTAAATCATCTTCGGATGGTCTTTTCCTGTTTATTTATGTTGGGCATGTTGCCATTCATAACAAATGTGATTGACAACCATACTGAATGGTGCCAAAACATAAGTTATAACACCTTTGTCCTCCTTGTCTATACTTCATACTATTTGAGAAAACTTTCTTTAGCTACAACTTTTCAATCATGTCCTGACTATGTATGCAAGTGTAAAAATTTGTTGCTTGGAGTTATGTAATAACTAATTTGCATATTTGATAATACACACTTTGCACTATAGTCACAAGTACACTCCGCCTAAGACCGAAACTGATCTCACGTTATTTTCGCCATGTTTCATTGGTAGGTCACATCCTTGGGTGTGGTATAGATCTGTCAAAAACCGAATTCATTGTAAACATTAGACGTGTACTTTTGGATTCAACCAAAATTTGCTTTTTACATAGAATTTTTGCAAAATTTACCCCTCTCGGTATGTTGGGAGGGTGTGGTGGAGGGAAAATTGTCTGCTGACATTACTTTACAGACTTCTGCATCAATATATGACTTCCCATCTCAAAATGATCAAACAAAACAAGCAAGGATTCCAATTGCAGGCAAGACAAGCCAGATCTTGGCTATGAAAGTGTCTACTATAATAGCATATATAGATATGGAACTTCCCCTATTACAGACATATCCTGTATACATTAATGAGAATACATATTTTCACCTATTTCCTAAGCCTCCAAGTTCAGTGGCATGTGCATTGTAAAATATTATCTGTTCGATAAACATTAAAATGTGCCTTCTTAACAAGGGTGCATTGCAGAGCGAAATCTACCATATACATCTGTACAAGCTCTCCACAAAATTGCATGGGGCAAAGTCAGAAAGAAGAAAAGGAAGAGGCCCTTATTCTCTCACTTTGTGTTGAGAATAAGGCGAACAAAGAAAACTTGGGGAACTGAAGCTACCCATCATCCGATCCTTCTACGTTCAACGTGCTCCGATAGGTGATACAACAGTCTTTCCTTTGCTATATTTACCAAATAACAAATTATGAAGCCAGGTTTTAGCCTGCGTTCCTTTTCCCTATTCCCCTCCCTTTCCCTCTCTATTACACTAGAGATACCTCAAAGAGAAGGTGCTGCTGAGTTAGAAACTGAAGCTTCAACAAAACCATTTCGGACATCTCCTCTGCAAAGTGGACATACACTGTGAAGAGGTAACATATGGAAAAACACCATGTTAGTAAAGCTGTGAGAGAATAGAACTAATGCATAGAAACATAAATCAAGAGTAAGGTGCAGTTTCATGTTACCCGTGTATCTCTTTGAGCCATTTATCCACACATGATACATGAAACTCATGGTGACAAGGTAGAACTCGTATTTTATCTCCGTCCTCATACTCGGCTAAGCATATGTGACACCTACAAATTGTATAGCATGATCATAAATTACAAAACTAGAACCATCAAAAACCATGATAGCCTGACATATAAAATTACTACCACATAACTACATCATATCAGTTGTCAGAAAAAAACTTGCTTGAAATCATAACGCCTTATTGCACATAGTAACTGGTTTTAACTCGTCTTCGTACAATGCTACTCCTTCCAACCCATTTTCATTCACCTGCTTTAATTAGTTCGTCTCAAGAAATGCTTTTTCTTCATGGATGTTCGTGCCAAAAAGTTTAACCTGTTTCCTTAAAACTTTTTTTTTAAAGAACCTTTTGATAATTCAGGTGACATATTCTCAAACAATATCTATGTTTTTTCTCAGAGCAAACTCCTATTTGTAAACACTTTCTACCATACTCAATGCGGTAACTAATCCAAACATTATCTCTTTGTCTCTACAATGCCAAATGGTTAAATGAGATTGGGGTTTTCTTTTTCTCTTTTGGGGGGTGAGGGGGGAGGGGGGCACAATACAAGGTAGTTTTTACAGGTACAGAGAACGGAATACGCAAAAATAGAAAACTAGTCCAACAATACCAAAAATTTTTCTGTACAAAGCAACATAAGTTCTCCTTTTACAAGAATAAGGCAGCAAAAATGTGAAACATAGAGATAGAGAAACTCACTGTGGGACATTGTTGCCAGTATCTACTTCCTCTGATTTTGAGTAACTCTTCACTGGGAACGAGTCCACAATTGACTCTGGAGCTGGAAGTGATAACACAGATAAGGACACTGACATCGGTTGCCGATGTATTTCATCCAGTACCTGCAATTTGCCATTAGTGTCAAATAGTTGATGACTTCCACTAATGAATGGAAAACCACTGCTAGAACATGATGAATCTGTCGAAGAAAGAGAACTTAAATGTAATATAATGTATCTCTAAACCATGCAAATTAAGGATATTTAACAGGTCTACATACCAAGCATTGGGTATTACGTATAGCAAGAGATTAAGCAGACCTATGTAGATATTAATCTAACATTACAACAGCTTCCTCTCTCCCAACCTCATTCCACTCATCTCTGTTAAAATATCTTGCTTAGACTCTTCAAGAATGTTGTCGGGTTTGTGTCAGATCCTCCAAAAGTGGTGCATTTTGAAGGAACAACACTGGTGCAACAGCGTATTTGAAGTCTGGGCAACATAGTTAGAAATAGCTGACTGTTGAGCTTCTTACGATAGCATTTACAAAAGATAATTTCACATAACAACAATTGGGCTCCCCATTTTTAAATTTTATAGCCCATATTTCAATTAACAATCAACTAGCCCAAAAATAATAGGCTAAGATTCAACGTCCACCTCCAATAGGTTCTCAAAATTACCATTTAATTTTTAAAAAGTATTGCTAAAGCTTTTAAAGTTAATTTTCGAATTAGTAATTGTGACTCAAATATTAGTTCAACAAACCAAATTCATTTGGGTGGTGAAAATTAGATTTTTAACAAGCTTAAATATGTGGGTTTAAATTCCGAATTTGATTTTGTGAGAAATTTGGAGTGGGTGTTATTTAGACTTGTTAGAAATAGTATAAGGAGATTGTATATAAAATTTGAAGTCATTTAATGGAGATTTGGGCTGATTTTGAACAGGAATTGCAACTGAAAATCGTGGAAGAAGTTCGCCTACAGACGTTTGTATAAAGGTTTATAACTCATATACGTTATTTATACAAGATTATACATAATTATACAAGAGGGATTGCTCTGATGTTAAGCAACCCCCACTTCCAACCGAGAGGTTGTGAGTGCGAGTCTCCCCAAGAGCAAGGTGGGAAGTTCTTGGAGGGAAGGATGCATGGGGTCTATTTGGAAACAGCCTCTCTACCCCAGGGTAGGAATAAGGACTGCGTACATACTACCCTCCCCAGACCCCACTAAGTGGGATTATACTGGGTTGTTGTTGTTGTTTGTATACATAATTATACAAAAAATTGGTTTCGTCTTCTTCCTAGCGTTTTTTCTGAAATTTAACTCAAATCGTGCTCAAATCTACTCCAAATCACTTCAAATTTAAACTTTGAGCTCCTTTTGATATTTTCAATCAATTGGAACAACACCCAATCCAAACAACTAAGAATTACAAGAAATTTTATTTTCTAAAGCAAAGTTTTGAATGCCCTTTAATGGTGGACTTCTACTCTTTAATTTTTTTACATTGCAACTAGTTGATATAGGGGGAGAAGCAGTGATGGCGGATGGCCCCTTGAAGCATATGTAAAAAAAAAGTGAGAAGAAGAGAGTGAAAATAATGGTTGTGAGAACACAGATTTAACTCCATAGCTTTTAGAAGCAATGGTTGTAAGAACACATATTTTGAATTTACAAGAGCTTGTGTTTACAAAATATGTACAACATAGGCTAGGTGGGGTAAAACTTAAAAACATGGGCTATTTTTTGTTATGGTGTGAAGTCATGTGTATTTTCTTGTAATACCTATCATTCATTGTGGTCTTTCACAATTGTTATCTTGGCTTCGATTTTCTTTATATCTTGTGTTATTACTGGGTGTTGCCACTGCTTCTTTCATCTTTTTCTTTAGCTGAGGGTCTATCAGAAATAACCTCCCTGCCTGCCAGAGTAGGGTAAGGATGCGTACATCACACCCTCCCCAGCCCCCACTTGTGGGAATTCACCCGGTTTGTTGTTGTTATTATGGCCTTTCATAAGATTTTACCATTCATGAGAACCTTTTATATACTCACTATTGGCTTAGTTCTTTAAGTTGGATGAACCTTCATTTACAAAGATTTACTACCAATGACCCATTTCTACATGTACTTCTTTCGATCCTTCCAACATAAAAACTCTCTCCCTCCCTATTTCTAAGACCCACTTTCCATTGTGAGACGTGCCAATTTAATTCAACCTACACATAGTATACTATCAGATATAATTCTTATTTCTTCCAACAACTCAAATTCATTTAAACAATTAAATTTATACAAAGACGTGTTGTTTTCGCATCACATAGCTTTTCGATCATTAGTCTTTTGCTCTCTTCTACCAATTCAATCAACAACAACAACAACAACCCAGTATAATCCCACTTAGTGGGGTCTGGGGAGGGTAGTGTGTACGCAGACCTTACCCCTACCCTTGGGTAGAGAGGCTGTTTCCAAATAGACCCCCGGCATCCTTCCCTCCAAGAACTTCTCACCTTGCTCTTGGGGAGACTCGAACTCACAACCTCTCGGTTGGAAGTGATGGTTGCTTACCATCAGAGCAACCCCTCAATCAACGAGTCAAATTACCTTATTAAGCTTCATACCTAGAGCCTGTTTGGATTGGTTGAATTTAAGTAGCGTTTAATTAACCAGGTGCTTAAAAGAATTTTTTTAGTGTTGGAGTTGGTTTTACAAATAAGCAGTTATGTGTTTGAATATAAATGCAAAAACTGAAGAAAAAAAAAAGTTGTTGAAGTGTTTGGTAAAAAGTGTTTATCAATATATTTTTGGTTAAAACAACTAAAATATCCTTAAAATTGTTAACTCTATAAATGAGCTTATTACCACAAAGACTTTTAATTCTAAACAAATTCAAATATAAATTAATATATATCTCAATCCATTTTCAATATAAATGGATTACATAAATTTTAAATTTGTTTTATTTACATTTCTTTATCAAATCAATTTTCTAGGATTAAACTTTATATTCCTTCCATTTTAAATGAATAGAAGCCAGCGAAATGCAGTAGAAGCCATTGAAATGAATAATTAGAGTACTAAATACTTGAGTTTCTTTGATGAAAATTGCATACTGCATCAAAATATATTCCATGCGACATTTAGCTCGTATTACAATAAAGATATATTCCAACTCTATGCTAGGGGACAAATCGATAGATATTACAGCAGGTTTCTTCACACTAATTTTCTTGAGTATAATGTTATTGGGTGATAGTAAAAAAGGAGCCCAGAAGTGCCAACAAATTCCATTAATAATTACTCAGTATACCTACCTGGTTATGCTATAACCAAATTAAAAAATCATCCTAGAGGAAAGAAAGAATAAGCCACACAAAAGAAGAAACAGAAAGATACCATAGAAGGAAGACAGAGATGAGATGGACAAATGACATAGGAAAGACGACGAACGAGGAAGAAAGATTAATTTTGGAATTATATAAAAGATAAGGAGGAAAGTAAATTACTTGGCCAAACATGGACAGCTTTAAAGCCAAAAGGCAATAAATCGGGCACCCCCCAACTTATGTCTTTAGCTTGCTTAAAAGCCAAGTACTTTTAAGCACTTTTTAACTTGCCAAACACAAAAACAAGCTAAAAAGGGCTTAAAAGCTAGTTTGACCAGCTTTTAAGCCATCCAAACACCCTCCTAGTCAAATTGCATTACATGAAATGGAAGTGTATAACGTGGCAAACTGAAAAGAACAATAGTACTAATTGTTTCCACCAGTCATAATACGTGATGACCCTAAACCGTAGTAGAAAGTATATTCCTACTAAGTAGGTGACAATCTTAACCGAAACAGCCTTTTCCTTAGAAAGTAAAATGAACTTTTATTGATAATGGGGGAAACAATGGACTGCTGAGCATTTAATAGGGAAAACTGCTCCACGTATTAAACAATACTGGAGAGGCCATAAAGAGACTAAAAAGTTACAACATGAAAAATTACCTCAAACAATGCCTCAGCAAGCATAACTATTCGTGATACACTTGCACGACTGCCAGTTTCTCGACTCATCAAAATTGTCTCACATGAACATGGGCTATCTGCGTGAATCCCGGTTGGACAAGTGGCACTTCGATGACCACTAGCAATAAGACCACCAGGAAGTCTTTCCCACATCTGCAAAGAGATAATAGCCATAACTTAGTGGAGCAGCAATCAGACTTTCCACTCCAGCAAAAAATAAAGTGCATCACGTTACCTCAGATCTGGAATGCCGTCGCCGTTCATTACTCCCACTAGTCTGACTTCCATTTGAT
Organism: Nicotiana benthamiana; assembly: GCA_034376525.1. Lineage (NCBI taxonomy): Eukaryota > Viridiplantae > Streptophyta > Magnoliopsida > Solanales > Solanaceae > Nicotiana > Nicotiana benthamiana. Next base: position 131,748,908 of record CM067335.1, on the reverse strand, counting down.
GGAAAATTACCTCCAGCCCCCTCATGAAGGGAATTATCGCTGAAGTCCATCAGTAACCTGTCATGAGATGCTACATCATCTGAATAATCATTTGGAAAACGAAAATTCCGAGGATCAGCCCGCCTCCTAGGACTTCTCCTTGAAAAAGAATCCCAAAAAAGCCTTCTGCTATTCCGTGTTGCTTCGCGACTAGTTATTTCAGCAGGACTATTAGAGAAAACATTGGGAGAGACATTCGCCATATCAACGTGAAGAATACTTCCATCTCTTAAATTCTCTTCCCTTTCTGACACCAGAAACTCGAGACCTGAAGATGGTGTATCCTGACGCAAATCATCTCCCACCAAATGTGGTGTAAGTGAAGAATCCGAAAGAACAGATACAGAACCAGAATCGGAATTATTGAAGATAAGGATTTCATTTGTATGATTTACAACAAAATCTTCACTTGATGAAGATTCTCCGTTTCCGTGATACAATGGACTGCTAGAACGAGAGGACCCGGCAAATATTTGAGAGACATCTCCATTCGCTGTAGTATCGACATTATTTACAACATCATTTTCTGTCCTTTTGTTTAAAGAAAGTGGATAGGGAAATGGTCTGTCGTCTCGAGATGTACTAGCAGTTTCACAACCTGTACTTCCGGGTCGATATCGAGTGACTAATTCCGTGTCTTTGGTTGAGTTTTCTCTTTCATGACCTCCCTGAACATTAGCATCTCCAGATGTAGATTTTTCACTATTTACCAAATTGCTCGCAGATGAAGCTCCACGTTCAGCTCGGGAGGGAATAACATCAGCTGACGGGTCCTTCTCACAGTTTTGGAGCTTTCCTTTGTCAGCGTGTTCTGCAGAATCCACCAGCAATTCAGCTGGGTCATCTTCCATCTACAGATTTACAAATATAAAATATGAATTGAATTTAAACACCTAAAGTACCTAACTCTACGTCAAACTTCTCGTTTAAGATATCTAAGCACATGGCCCAGACGGTCGTGTAGCTTTAAACAAAATGAGAAATACAAGAACCCTAGATATCAGTTCCTTGTCTGATAAATATATTCATCTTTCAACGGACAAAAGAGTATGAGACCACATACTAAGCTGAAATTTGAACATGGTCTCCAAGGGTTTCACCCACTTCATTGACCGCTAAACCACACCCTCGGATGCCAATTCTCGTAATAATATTTCATTATCCAAAACATCTATCAATTTCTTTAAACAATTTTCCTTTTCTGCATGTCATCCAATTTTATGGGATTTTCTCAAAGGGACCAAAACATATGACTATGATGTACCTTTGAGGAACTGAATAGAAATGCAACAAAACAAGCCTTATAAATCAATTAAATCACATAATATGAAATCAAGCATTAAAGGGCAACTAGAAACAAAATCAAAATTCTGGGGTCTATCAAGAAATTCGTAACAATCAAATAAACAGGATGCTTCAGAAATATCAAAAGGCAATAAAAATCAAATCTTCAAATTGCATTTAATATATAATCAAAAGGGGTTCTCTTTTTTTCATTTTTCGGCAATAAAAACAAATCTTGAAATTGCATACCTCAATGGCTGAGCGAGAGGGTGAAGCCCCACATATGAAAATGGATGAAAAATTGCATTTGGTGCGATTTGGGCGACTTGGGTGTGACCCCAAACGGCTACTGCTTGAACCCATTAGAACCAACCACCCCTTCTCTTCTTCCTCAAGAGAGAGAAATAAAAATAGATATAGAGAGAGAAAGAGAGAAGATGGAAAGTCACTCTCCCATTCAAGTTCTTGAAAATCAAGAATCCATTTTTATTGTATTATTTTTTCCTCTTTGTTATGTTGTAGTTTTTTTCTAGAGGGAACAATGTTTTGTTTGTATGACACGGCTAATAGTCTAATAAGGTGATGACTTGTTGCTTTCAAAATGATTTGTGGTTAAGACCTAATATTGAATGTGATGGTTGTAATTAATTCTTGTGGTATGTTCTTTTCTACAGGAATTCTTGTGGTATGTTACCTATTATTAATCTTGTCTTATTTGACTTGTTTTGTATAGCTTCCAGAATTCAGAAATATTATGCTAGGACAAGTAAGATGCTGACTATTCTGAGTACAAGTTCATCAAATTATTATTTTGTTATATTTTTTGGTAATTAACAACTACTTTGAAATAAGACTACCAATCATTCCTCTCCTTTTGTTATAGCATAACTTAAATTGTCATATGGGCCTCTTGGAACAATAGGTCACCAAATACATAGAGTTAAAAATAATACGGGCTAGCCAGTTTTCAAATTGGTCATTCAAATATAGTCAGCGTTTACAAAGTCATTGAAATATCAAAACTATTTTGCTGCAACATAGAAAGTTCCAACATAATATACTGGAGATCAGTGCACATGTGTATGAATTTCCTGCATATTATGCTGGAACTCCAACATGCGGAAAGTGCCACTATAATATACTAGATATTGGAGCATCGGTGCTCTAATCTCCAGTATATTATGTTGGACCAATATATTATCATAAAACTCTAATATACTATACTGGAGTATTTTTTGGATTTTGAATAGTATTTGAGTTCAGATTTATCTTTACATGAAAAATGGCTAAAACTCGATTACTTGTGAAACTGTGGCTATTTTTGAATGACCACTTGTAAATCTGGTTATTTTTTAATTTCTCTTGCTACATATTATATGATCCGATCAAAACCACGTGAGCAACTTAGAGCTAGTGCTATTTGGAGTAAGATTGAAAGGATGATTGCTTGAGCTAGAGCCCTAATTAATCATCTCTGTCATCACAACCATAATAATAATAATAACAATAATCTCAATATAATCCCACAAGTAAGGGATGAGAATGGTAGTAAGATACAGCCATACGGTCTTACCTATACCTTATACACTTGTTTCTGATAGAGCATCGGCTCCAAGCAAGAACAACTAAAACACAAACAACACCAAGTAGCGATAAAATTTTAAGAATATGAAATACTAGAATAATATTACTACTAGAATATGATCCAAAGTACTCGAAACTATCTTTTTAAGGATGATTTGTAAATCCAGCCTCACTTCCATGTTAGCCTCATTAGTAACATCATATAAAAGGATAATTGAATACCCAAATACTACTACTATTGACAAAAAATAATCGTTACTAAGGACAACTAAAGATAACCTAATAGTCATACGTGAATCATATAAGGACTACTAGTGAAATAAATGTTGGACGTAACCCAACCTCAAAAGTTAGTTCATGAAGTAGGAGTCCATATAGGAAACTGAAGCATGGATAATATAATATGAGGGTCCAACATTGAGTAAACCAAGAATTAGAATGAGTCTTACTTTAATACCATGATAAAGAAATAGACATTGGGCCTAACTTAACAGGTCACGAAGCGAGAATTGTATAAGTTCTTAGAAAGAGATTAAGACTCCTTTCATTCTCCTTATCCACCATTGATGTAGGACTCATCAGTCCCCTCTCGCCTCTCAATATTTCTAGACTTGTCAATTGAAGCGTGGACAATATAATAAGAACCTTTAACCATTAATATGGGGAAAGGAAAAGGAACAAGGGAGCATAGTACTTGGTAGTGCAAAAAGCAACAACATTGATAAATATATTTAATAAGTATTTAATAATATTTCAACGTTCCACACATGAGTATGTACTTATGATACTAGGCTATATAGATGATGGTTACACCTTAATATGACCATGCTTTATTGTTGTTTTATAGGTATATTTCCAACAAAGTGCTCTAAATGGTGTTCTTTTGTTTCGCAGGGAATGTTCTAAGTGAGGAAGCACCACGAAGTATTTTGGAGGCAATAAGGTGAAGAAAACGCCCACTCGAGAAGTACCCGAGCACAAAGAAGCGGGAAAATGGCCTTGGGGAAATCCACCGCGACGCGGTGGAACCGCGGCCGATTTAACTCGAGGCAGAAAGATCAGCTCCCACCGTGATCAAGTTGTGATTTTGCCGCGACCGCAGTGCACTATTCACGCGTCAGGAAGTTTGGGGACCAAAGTGTAAATTCGGAAAAACTTGTTCCAAACCCTTATAAGTTTTAGAAGCTCGCCCATGATTATTTTTAAGTTTGTTTTTAGACTACTTTGGAAAAGGAACAATCGTGAGAAGATCAACCAAGCATTAAAGTTTTTTCTATCTCTTTTATTTTCTTGCAATCACCCATTATGAATAATTTAGTATTTTTATCTTATTTTGTCATGAGTAGACAAATCCTTAGTCTAGGATTTTGATGGAACCTATTGAAGGATAAACTTTTTGATTATATTAATATAGTTTTCCAGATTAATTTCTATTTATTCAACTACGTGTTTGTTGTAGTTAATTGACAGGATCCTCAATTAGTTGTGCCTATTTAGTGTGCATAAGGGAGAGAGTGAATATTTAGGTAATCGTTTAACAACACCACTTCCAAAGTATAAGAGGGATTTATAACTGCGGGTTTAAAGGCAGGATTAGGATAATGAAGCCTTTGGTGCAATCTAAAGTGAGCTGTAATAATCAAAGCCAGCTAGCGTATCTTGGGAGAGTGCGTCTAGTAAACTATCATAGTTACTCGGGAGAGATTTACGATAAGAGGAGCGCTCATGATTGAAATATATGATTTGTTGATTCTATGTGAAGCATAACCGGAAGGGATTTCATCAATAGGGGAAATCATAGCCTTATAACCTTCTCTTTATTGTTTACACTTTAATCATAGTTAGTTTTCAGTTGTTTATTTATTGTCATTCGTAGTTAGCAAAAATACCATCAAGTGTTATTGACAACGTTTGGGAAATTGATTCCGTAGAATCTAGTAAGTCCAACAAAAGTAATTGATAGGTTAATTCCCTGTGAGTACGACTCTGGGCTAAATACTCAGATTATATTTGCAACGTCCGCGTGTCCTTTTTATAAGGCATAGTTGAGCGTGATCAAATTTTGGCGTCGTTTCCGGGGAATTAACGGTCTTATTAATTACAATTGAAAGAAATACAAAAATTCTTAGTGTAGTCAGTTTTATCTATACCCAATAATTACATTGAAAATTTAACATTTGTTGACTGGGTTGTACAGGTGCATGCCTAGAAACTCATCGAGAACTGGTGAAGTACTTGAAGCATTATCAAACCCCGAGAGAGTTTTCAAGGCCTTGAATCGGGCCAATCGGGAAAACAAACAACAACAAATAACTGAACAAGTTGAAACAAAAATGGGAGATCACGAAGAGGAACCAGATGTACAAATAGTGCCAGAAGTTGCTCTCTATGTCTGGGCACAACCCACAGCTAAAAATCTGGCCACAACAATTGTCGTCCCGCAGATACTGGCTGAGTCATTCCAAATCACGAATAACATGTTGCACTTGTTTCAAAACAAGGGACTATTTTCGGGGTCACAAGTCGAAGATCCTCAGCAGCACTTGAAGAATTTCCTGTCTATCTGCAAAACCTAAAGGCAGCTCAAAGTAACTCCGGAAGCAATCAAGTTATTATTGTTTCCATTCTCAGTGACATGAGTTGTCCAGACCTTGCTAAACTCACTCCCTATAAAATCCATAACAACTTGAGAAGAGTTAGTCAAACAATTTCATAACAAGTTCCACCCACCCAACAAGAATGCTCAACAAATTGATGAAATTTTGAGTTTTAAACAGAGACCAATGGAGACAGTACATGAGACATGGGAACGTTTTAAAGGGATGTTGGTTATATGTCTGCACCATGGTATTCCAAATCTGATTTTGGGGCAGCTGTTTTATATGGGATTGTCAGCTAGTGGGAAGAACATTATTGATGCTTTAGTTGGTGGAGCATTTTTTACCAAAACATAGAGAGAAGGATAGAGTCTGCTTGATAAGATGGCACAGAATTCAGGATGGACATCCAGGAATGCGTCTATCACTCTATTGGTTCACTCAGTGCCCTTCCATCCATCCAACTCTATAGCTGAAAATATGGCCACCCTATTGACATAGATGAGTATACTCACCAAAAAGGTGGAAGAGTCGGGGCAAAAGCAGTAGGTACACATCGTAGATACTACGAATGGGTGTGTGTGCACACCTTGCATCAGTCAGCTAATTGGTAACTAGTGGAATGCAGAATTTTATCATCATCACTACCTTAAAGACATAAACTATGTGTCTAATTATGGAGGCCAGAGACATGGTGGTCAGAATTGGGGCCAGCAAAATCAGCAGCACAGGCCACCCCAGCCACAGTTCAACAACGGGAACATGGGAGTTATGATACCCCCTACCAATATGGCATCTTACCCAAGGCCACAAGGATATAATAATCAGAATCAGCAGCATGGTATCACCCTCCTCAGCAGCAACATGGTGGAAGGCAAGAAGATGGGTTTGCTAGACTTGAAGCAATAATGCATCAGGTTATTGGGTTTAATGCAAAAGTTAGTGAGAGAGTAGATGCACATTATTCAGCTATCAAAAATATTGAAGTGCAGATGGGCCAAATTTTGATATCTCTGAAAATCATCCTCATGGGACATTACCTGCAGACACCCATATAAATCCAAAAGACCAAGGGTCGAAGCAGTTAATGGCTGAAAATCTACGTAATGGCAGAGATTTGGATGTAGAGCAAGAGAGAGCTCGAGAAACTAGACAGGTTGAGACACTCATACTAGTGCCCTTTAAGCTGGATGACTCAACGAAACTTATAGAGCTGACAGTCAAGCCTGCCTAGGAAGAAAATAACATTCATATTGAGACTGAAAAAGAAGTTGAGACAGCTCATAAACCAGTAATTGAGGTGGAAGATGATAAAGATCAATCCCATATCATTGGGAAGAAGAGACCTCATGCACCATTTCTTCAGATGCTAGCTAAACACCAAAAAGAGGAGCAATATAAGAAGTTCTAGGAAATGCTGAAACAAATTCATGTAAATATTCCACTGGTTGATGCTTTGAAAGAGATGCCTGGGTATGCAAAACTGCTGAAGGACTTATTGTACCCAAAATTTGATTTTCAAGACTTAGCCACAATTACTATTACTCAGACCTGTAGTGTAGTGGTAACTAGACCAATTGCTGAGAAGCGGTCTGATCCAAGGAGCTTTACAAATCCATGCACAATTGGTAATTTTTCTTTTTCTAAGGCACTGTGTGATCTAGGGGCCAGCATAAATCTTATGCCCCTAGCAATTTATAAGAGGTCAGGGATAGGAAGAGCTAGACTCACCTCCATGTTGTTGCAGCTGGTCGACAAGACTGTACAAAGACCCTATGGTATCCTGGATGATGTATTGATTTAGGTAGGGAAATTTGTGTTCCCTGCAGATTTTGTAATCTTAGACTGCAAAGTGGATGAGGAGATACCCATAATTTTGGGAAGGTCGTTCTTGGCCATTGGGAGAGCTCTCATTGATTGTGAGATCGGGGAGCTCAAGATGATATTGAACGATGAAGAGATAACATTCAATGTGCAAAAATCTATGAGACGGCCAAGTGAATTCGCCAATTGCACTATGATTGATGCCGTGGATGTAATCGTAGAGTCTGATGATGAGATGCTAACTATTGAGGACCCTTTTGCTTCATGTTTTATGAATTTAGATGAGGTGAATGGAGAAGAATTGGCAGAATGGGTGTTGGCGTTAGAGGGTAGAGGGTTCTGGGATAGAACTCTTGAATTTGAGCCCTTGCACTTGGAAAATAGAGAAACTCCTCCAGCCAAACCATCCATCGAAGAAACACCAAAGGTGGAGTTGAAGCCACTGCCCGCCCATCTCAGGTATGAGTTCCTTGGACATGACTCCACATTACATGTTATTATCTCATCTAGTTTGTTAGATGTGCAGGCACAACAACTCTTGTAGGTACTCAAGGAGTGTAAGACTGCCATTGGGTGGACCATGGCAGACATAAAGGGGATCAACCCTGCCTACTATATGCATAAAATTCTGCTGGAAGAGGGACACAAATCTTCCAAAGAACACCAAAGAAGACTGAACCCCAACATAAAGGAAGTGGTGAAGAAAGAAGTGGTAAAGTGGTTAGATGCGGGAATCATTTTCCAAATCTCTGATAGGAGCTGGTTAGCCGGTTCAATGTGTACCTAAAACGGGTGGCATGACGGTAGTTAAGAATGATAACAATGAACTAATCTCTACGAGAACAATCACGGGTCGGAGAATTTGCATGGATTACAGGAAGTTAAATCTAGCCACCCGGAAAGACCACTTCCCACTTCCCTTCATTGATCATATATTAGATAGTTGGCATGAAAGTCAAACTTCTGTTTTCTGGATGGGTACTCAAGGTACAATCAAATATCCATTGTACCAGAAGACATAGAGAAGACTTCATTCACTTGCCCGTATGGCATTTATGCCTTTCGGAGGATGCCCTTTGGCCTATGCAATGAACCAGCCATATTCCAAAGGTGCATGATGGCCATCTTTACTGACTTGGTAGAGGACATAATAGAGGTGGTAATGGATGATTTCTCAGTGGTGGGGAACTCATTTGATGAGTGCCTGATAAATCTGACTCGTGTGCTGAAACGGTATATCGAGACTAACTTGGTTCATAATTGGGAGAAGTGCCATTTCATGGTACAAGAAGGCATAGTCTTAGGGCACCGAGTGTCAAGCAAAGGAATTAAGGTGGATCGTGATAAAGTGGATATGATAGCAAAGCTTCCCCCTCTAACTTCAGCTAAGGCAATCAGGAGCTTCCTCGGGTGTGCCAGTTTATACCGGAGATTCATAGGAGACTTATAAAAAATTGCCAACCCTTTTTGTAAGTTGTTAGAAAAATATCACCCTTTTTTTCTGATGATTGCAGGGTAGCATTTGAGGAGATGAAAAAGAGGTTGGTCACAACACCTATCATTATTGCCTCTGAATGAGAGCAACCATTCGAACTCATGTGTGATGCCAGTGAATATGTAGTGGGGGAAGTGCTGGGATAGCGTAAAGAAAAGTTGATGCATCTAATCTACTATGCTAGTAGAATGTTGAGTGGAGTCCAGTTGAAGTACACTGTGATTGAGAAGGAGATGTTGGTTGTGGTAGTTGCTTTCGACAAGTTCAGATCATACCTAATTGGCTCTAAGGTAATTGTATACATTGATCATGCAGCTCTCAGGTACTTGATTGAGAAGGAGGAGTCTAAGTCGCACCTGATTCGTTGGGTGTTGCTACTGCAAGAATTTGACCTCGAAATTTGTGACCGTAAGGGCACTGAAAACCTAGTCGCTGATCATCTATCACGACTTGAGGGAGTTGAAAACTCGGTTGAGGTTGAGGATATACTGGAAACCTTTGCAGACGAGCAGCTGCTCGTTACTAGTCTTGAGGAAGCGCCATGGTATGCATACTTTGCAAATTACTAGGCCAGCGATATAGTTCCCTATAACCTTTCATCTGTACAAAAGAAAAAGTTTTATCATGATTATCGCATATATTATTGGGATGAGCCTTATCTGTTTAGAATATGTGTCGACAATATGATCAGGAGGTGTGTCCCCGAGATACAACAATCTTCTATTTTGCAGGCTTGTCACGCATCAGCATATGGAGGACATGTTGGAGGGGTCAGGACAGCTGCGAAAGTGCTAGAGGCCGGATTCATTTAGCCAATAGTGTTTAAATACGTGCACCAATGGATGAAAGGTTGCAATGAATTTCAGCGGACCGGGAACATTTTCGATCGTCATGAGATGCCCATGAACCCGATTCAAGAGGTGGAAGTGTTTGATGTCCGGGGGATTAACTTCATGGGTCCTTTCGTCAGCTCATTTGGTAATAAGTACATACTCGTTGATGTGGATTACGTGTCTAAATGGGTAGAAGCTGCAGCATTGCCCACTGATGATGCAAGATCGGTGGTGGGATTTTTTAAGAAGAACATATTTACCCGATTTGGGTCACCAAGAGCTATCATTAGCGACAGAGGCACCCACTTTTGTAATCGAGCCTTTGAAAAGTTACTAGCAAAGTATGATGTGCGTCATAAGGTGACAACACCATATCATCCGCAAACAACTGGACAGGTGGAAGTGTCTAATAGAGAGATAAAGAGTGTATTGACCAAGATGGTAAATGCCACAAAAATTGATTGGGTGAAAAATCTAGATGATGCACTCTGGGCTTATAGAACTGTTTTTAAAATACCAATTGGTATGTCACCATATAAGTTTGTGTTTGGAAAGGCCTGCCACTTGCCAGTGGAACTTGAACATAAAGCACGGTGGGTAATGAAACAACTGAACCTAGACATTGAGGCTGAATGCACAACAAGAATCACTGAATCACATGAGCTCGACGAGTTCAAACATCTTTCTTTTGAGAGCACAAGAATGTACAATGAGAGAATGGAGAGGTTGCACGACTATAACATTATTGAGAAACATTTCACACATGGGGACATGGTATTGCTCTACAACTCAAGAATACGATTGTTCCCTGGTAATCTTAACTCACGATGGTCTAGTCCATTTCGGGTGGTAGAAGTATTCCCTTCAGGGTCGGTAGAAATTGCCTCGGAGAAATACTCTCACACATTTAGAGTCAATGGGCAGAGACTAAAGCAATACATAGGCATAAAACTACCAAAGGAAATGTTAGAGATTCAACTGATGGAACCTCAGAGGTCGAGTGAGCCTTAAATACGCCTGTCTACATCGTGCCGCAATGTTAAATCAGGCGTTGCGTGGGAGGCAACCCACAATTGTGTTGTTGGTATATTCTTCTGTAATGTTATCTGATAAAATTTAAAAAAACTGAGAAGCACGACGGCCGTGGCAGAACCGCGGCAAGACCGCGGTGAGAGGCAAATATTCTGCCTCGGGGAATTTACCTCACAGCGCTCGCGGTAGGACCGCGGCAACCCGTGGTGAGACGTAAACATTCTGCCTCAGATTTTCAGACCCACCACGGTCGATCTCGTTGGGTACCAGGTATTTTTATTTTTTTTAATTTTTTCCCCATATTCTTCCAATTCTCAAATTTCTCTCTCTAAACCCTAAACCCCCAAATCCCTCTCTTTTTCTTCTTCACTCGTCCCACTTTCCCCATTTCCATTACTTTCACCATTCTTCCATTAAGGTATGCTACTCACCTCTCGCCTCTCTTTTCTTTTTATATTTTATTGTAGTTTATGCTACTTTAATGTTGTTATGATCTAGTACTTGTAGTATATTTTTGTTTGTTTTTTCTTGTTTTTTTTCTATTGAATTTCGTTTTTGAGACTGATTGGTGAAGGGGCTGTGTGTTTTATTATGGTGGAGAGGTGTATGTTAGTGGGTGTTGCTTGACGTATTGTTGGGTGTGATATTGTAGTATTATCTTTGATGTGGGCAAAGTTTTGATATACCCATGTAGGCTATATGTGCTAGGATAGTACCTACAAGGTGTTTGGGAAATTGCATCAACGGAGTTATAAGGGCTAACGTGACATGGTTGTGGTGAAGTCTGAGTAACCACCCATAGTCACACATTTCAACACACTGACTAATAGGTGTTTCTCTGTTTGACATGTACAATGAGTTCATCTAGGAAGAGGCACACCACCGAGCCCTCCACTAGTGGACCAGGGAGCTCCTCGAGAGTTAGGGGCAAGTCAATGCACCACAGTTTGACAATACTAGGTTTGTCTCCCAAGTGGCAGAGGCCAGGTACAATGCAAAGGCGGAAAAGAAATTGCTACATGAGGTGCATATTGCCCGCCAAGCCTTAGAGGTGGAATGCCCAAATATCTTCACTGAGTTGTGGAGGTATCAACTGGACATCTTCTTTGAGGTACCGGAGGAGGCCAATGTTCGTATAGTACGGGGGTTCTATGCGAAATTCCCGGAACATGAGGAGGGAATTGTTACTGTTAGGAATACATCGGTAAACACGTCCATTGAGGCCATCTGCACGGTGTACCGGGTTCCAGTGTTCAGGGGAGATACTGATGATTATTAGACTTATAGCTCAACACGAGCCTTGTAGTAGCCTACTCTTGAGATTATTTGTGTGTCTGATAGGGAACATATTTAGATAAATCCTAGGATCACACTTTTCTCCCAATCTCTTAATTGGGAGGTTAGGTGTTGGCTCACCATTATAGTCAGTTGTTACCCTCCAGCAACACCACTGATGTCAATCTACCAAGGGCGGTGCGACTGCTATTTACTATTTCATGGCACACAGGGATTTTGATGTGGCCAGGCTTCTCCATGACGAGATATTAATTAGATCACCTTAGTTGCTCAAAGGCTTCTACTTCCCTTCACTAGTCACCAGGTCGTGTCGTCTTGCTAGAGTCCCTGAAGACCTTAGAATCGATGGGAAGTTAGCACTGAAAGCCCCGCTCCTCGCTAGAAAAATCAGAATTAGGATGGAGCCAGTGGCGAATGTTGATGAGTCTGATGATGATAATGATGATGATGTTGAAGCAGTTGTGATCTCCCCACCTCCAAGAGTTGACGAGGCAGGCCCATCACAGCCCCGTCGGAGCACCCGTACGACAGCTTTGGTGCAGGAGATGGCTGGCTTGCATACCTCAGTCACTAATTTGGGTGCACTTGTAGACGCAGTGGCTGACCGGCAGGTGAAGTTGGAGAAGAAATTCCTGGGCTGGCTGAGAGTTCTGGGTCGTGATTGCAACGTGAACCCAGACACCATGTCCGATAAGGAGTGATCCTTTAGGGAAGTTCTTTTACCTTACTGTTTTTAAAATTTTTAAGCCATGGGGACATGTCTTCATTTTAAGTGTGGGGTGGGGAATACTTCATTGTATGTGTGTAACTCTAATAATTGACAGTTTGATTTTATTGTATTTTGTTTGCTTTGATTATTTGGTGTTTTTGAGTAATAGTTCATTAGGTAAGTTCAAATAAGTAAGTGACTTGTCCCAACGATAAATCTCTTTAGGCGGGGTTCTTGAGGGACTAAGTCGGGGAAAAAACAAAAAAAAGGGGAATATAAAGAATCTTCCTGATGACGGATCCTTTAGACAATTTTCTTGAGGGAAGTTAGTCTAGAGAAAATACCAAAAATATTTTTTATTTTATTTTTAGGTAGTGTAGTAACTCCCACTTAATTTTTCTTTGGGCCACGGTTCTTTTCCAAGGGTTTAGCTTGAACCGGGTGTAGGTAGTTTTTGTTCATTTTATTTCTTTTTAGTTTTTAGATTAGGATTAATGGGCTATGAGATAAAATCAAAGGATAAACCCTGAGCGTTGATACATCTGAACACAATAGACACTATAGTGTAACACTTAGTCTCAATGGTTAAACCTTGCTGAAAGTGCCTTAAAATTGTATGTTTGCATCTAATTTGAACACTCAAAAGAGAATGTCTTGATAAATCAATCCGGAGTGAGTCATTTGCTATGTGTGTGTGAGTTTTACAACATTCCATGATTCGCATTTGAAGCCTAGAACTTGGCCGGTATTTTTGCAAAGCGAAATAGTAGTTTCACTCGGTTTTAGAAGTGATATAGGCATTTCTTTGTTGAGCGAGACATATAAAGTATATCCACATGAATGCAATATATTTTAGCTAACCCCGTTGAGCCTATAAGCCTATTTTTTTGGCAGCCACATTGAGAACGTTACCCAAGTGTTTGAATAGCCTATTGTTTGAACCATTATGCCTCCCATAAGCACTTAAATGGTATTGAAACTATGCAAAAGCAAAAGTGTGGAGTGGTGGTTTAATTTTTGAGTGGAACCATTGAAATAGAGAAAAGGTGCAGAATTTTGAAGAATAAAAGAAGAAGCAAAACTAAAAAAAATGTTATGAATAAATATAGCGGTTGATAAGTTGTAGCTTGATGCAAATGCAACTAATAGATGTGGATGTTTTAAACAAAAAGTGGTGGAATGTTTGATTGATATAAGTATGGTTTTGAAGGTTAATATAATTGTATTAAAAGTGCTTAAGGAGGTTAGTAACTATTTCCAAATATATCATACCCGTCCTTTAGCCTACATTACAACCAAGTGAAGTCCTATTGATCTTGGATTGAGTGGGCTTGATTATTAGAGTATATTACACTACGGGCAAGCTTATGGTGCACCTTTATGGCATGTGAATGTTCTTTTTTTAGAGTGAGCGGATTTTGTCTATCTAAGTTCCTAATTGCTCTAAATATTATCATATGTGGAACTACTCTCAAGTGTGCTATGAGGGCATGTGATTCATAAAGGAAAAGTAAGTCTTGACTCTTGTATAGAGTGGTTTGAGCAAGTGTGAATGTTGCATGGTACGAAAGATTTGACTTTTGAGGTAAAGGTTGTTCACTACTAGGTGCAACGTTGGTAAAATGTTCAAGGTGTGAGTCGTTAAGGGAAAAGCTTAGGGAATGAATTTTGATGGAGTGTGATGGATTGCTTGAAGACTAGCAACGATTTAAGTGTGGGGTGTTGATACTAGGTTATATATATATGATATTTACACCTTAATATGACCATGCTTTATTGTTGTTTTATAGGTAAATTGCCAACAAACTACTCTAAATGGTGTTTTTTTGTTTCGCATGGAATATTCTAAGTGAGGAAGCACCACAGAGTGTTTTGGAGGCAATAAGGTAAAAAAACGCCCACTCAAGAAGTACCCAAGTACAAAGAAGTGAGAGAATGACATGCGAAAATTCCACCGCGACCGCGGTGGAGACGTGGCCGATTAAAACTCGAGGCAGAAAGATCAGATCCCATCGTGGTCGAGCCGCGGTCTTGCCGCGACTGCGGTGCACTGTTCACACGTTACGAAGTTTGGGGCGAAAGTGTAAATTCGAAAAAACTTGTTCCAAACCCTTATAAGCTTTAGCAGCTCGCCCAAGATTGTTTTAAGCTCTTTTTTAGACTACTTTGGAGGAGGAACAATTGTGAGAATATAAACCAAACATTGCAGTTTTTTCTATCTCTTTTATTTTCGTGCAATCACCCATTGTGAATAATTTAGTATTTTCATCTTGTTTTTTCATGTGTAGCTAAATCCTTAGTCTAGGGTTTTGATGGAACCTCTTAAAGGATGAACTTTTTGATTACATTAATATAGTTTGCCAATTTAATCTCTATTTGTTCAACTACGTGATTGTTGTAGTTAATTGACATGATCCTCAATTAGATGTGCTTATTTAGTGTGCATAACTCGGGAGAGAGTGTATATTTAGGTAATTGTTGAACAACACCACTCCCAAAGTACAGGAGGGATCTATAACTGCGGGTTTAAAGGCGGTATTAAGGATAACGAAGCCTTGGGTGCTCTAAAGTGAGCTATAATAAACAAAGCCAGCTAGCGTATCTCGGGAGAGTGTGCCTAGTAAATTATTATAATTACTCGGGAGAGATTTATGGTAAGAGGAGCGCTCATGATTGATAGAGATGTTTTGGTGATTCTATGTGAAGCATACCAGAAGAGATTTCATCAATAGGAGAAATTATAGCCTTAGAACCTTCTCTTAATTGTTTACACTTTAATCATAGTCAGTTTTCAATTGTTTATTTACTGTCATTCGTTGTTAGCAGAAATACCATCAAGTGTTTTTGACAAATGTTTGGAAAATTAATTCCATAGGATTTAGTAAGTCTAACAAAAGTAATTGATATTTGCAACGTCTGCATATCTATTTTATAAAATATAATTGGGCGTGATCAACTTAATCAAAGATTTTATCTAAAAGAATAATACTTATGTACTCTCTCATAATTTTCCCTCATTTTTGTTCCACGAGGCCTTACCTTTGAGTGCCATAAATATTTTTAATAAAACACAAAATGCATCAAATAAAAAGTTTCTACATCTAAATAAGATGAAAATCGCTAGCCAGTAGCCATACCAGGACTCAACTTCAAATAAAATAAAAAAAAGGACTCAACTTAAATATACCAATGGAGAATTACTGAAAATATATTATTTCTACTACAATCGCTCAATTTAAATATAAGACTACAATTTTTATAATTCATAGTCATGGGGTCAGTTTGGTTGCAAAGTGGGATATCCAAGGGATTAACAATCTTAATTCTTAGGATTATAATTCTGAATTGTTATTTATCTCATATTTAATGTGGGATGGTTAACACTATCAATTTGCTATAAAAAGATTAGTTAATACTCATTAACAAACATAAAATGAATACAATCTCAAATTTTATCCATAGATTATAATGAGATATTATCACTTTTGGCACATAAACTATTTGGTTACAAATTTTGTATATTTTTCTGACTATTATTTTTACAGCGGTTATACAATGTTATTTTTCTAAATTTTCATAAAGCACTATCTTTTTGTAGTAGTTAGTCATCTATAGATACCATTTGCTATATTACGGATTATAGATACATTTTCTGTGGTTATAAGATGTATCTGATGTATTTAAGCTATTGTATTCATGAATACAGTAGCAAAAATAGGTGTGAATAGGGGAAGTCCAGCTAATTTGTTGTTGTATTCGAGTGTATTCAACTGTATTCATGGAGTGAAACATGGGATTACAGCTGGACAAATTATTATATTCGACTATATGCGACTGTATTCACGGCGTGAAATAGGGGATTGCACTGTTTTTAAAACGAAAAGTGAATCAATTAACATAATACACTCCGAATATAACTCAATAAACTCCTTTATAATACACAAATTATATCTTTTTCAGTTATAAGAAAGATTTTCAATGAAAAATACCGCAAAAATGTAGCAATTTTCAGAGAAATTATATAATACATCTGAATACATAAATTATATTAATTAAAAAAATATATGAATACATTCATGGCATATAGAGAGACAGTGAATACAATAAAATACATAAAATACAGCGGGATACATCGAAATACATTAAATACAATAAAATACATGAAATACAACAAAATACATTGAATTACAATGAAAATAAAAAAAATAGTGAATACAATAAAATACATAGAAATACAGCGAGATGCATTGAAATTCTCTTAAAAAAAGTAACAAAATCTTCAAATTGCTCAATCCTAAACTTCATACGACCTATTATAGTTGACGATTTTGCGACGACCTATTGGATTCCGACCATGATTCCATAAGCAGTGATGAGAGAAAGAAGAAAAAAATGAGAAAGACCGCTGAAGAAGAAATTGCTAGCATCCGTAACGCATCTGAATAAGTTAAAGTCCCAGAACTGGATTTGGCTAGCACCCGCTGGTAACGAATCGGAAGAAATTGCTAGCACACACTGAAGAAGAAATTGCCAAGAAGTTAAAATCCTAAAAAATTCTTGTTGATTATAAAGAAGAACAATATACTTTTGAAAACAATCAAAATCGGAAAGGAAGAAGAAGAAGAAGAAATATAATGGAGTTGGCCATGGAAATTTTGTTGCCTTCATTAGGGTCAAAGCTAGAGAGGCAACGTATTTTATGAGAGAGAGAGGGCATCGTATTTTATGGCTTAAGGGTAGGAGGTGATCATAAATAGGTATTTGGCTATAAAAATCAAAAGACAATTATGCAATATAATTTTTTAAAAATGGTATTTATTGAAAATAAATAAGGTATCAACCCTATTTAAAATAAATAGGTAACTAATCCTTATATAATCCTAATCTATATGGGCATAAAATGCGGAAAATCAAACTTCGAACCGAACCGAATTAATTCGGTATTTCAGTTTCGATTTTTTCAATTTTTGGGTCTAATTCGGTATTGTAATTTCGGTATTTAGGTACGGTCCTCGGTATTAAAATTTTAAAATTTTAGTATTTCGGGATATACCGAAATACCGATTTTTAAAAGAACCCAGCCCACTACCCCAGCCCCAAGCCCAAGCCCAAACCCTTCTTCATTTAATTCCCAGGCCCAGCCCATCTCCCCAGCCCACTCTGATTCTTAATTTCTAAGGGTTAGCTACTTAGCTTACTGCTTAGGTCATTAGTATTTTAGCAGCCATTTATCAATTTAAACTTAGAGAGAGCACAATATAGTCTTGAGCGACGATTTGGGCATTAGGCGATTTCCGACTTCCTGGCGATTTCTGACTTCCGAGCTCCGACTCCTCACTCCTTAGTCCTCACTCACGTTGTTGTTGCGACTTGCGTCAAAGGTATGTTTTTCCCTCTTTTCTTCTTGGATGAAATTCGTGATTGTGCAACATATTTATATAGCCTGAAAGAAACAACAAAGAGATGACACAGTGTAAAAATATTTTTTGGGCAATTTGGTAGTTCCTGTTGTTGTTAAAATTATCTTTTTAATGCAAATATTAGAATTTAGCTGGGTCTATTGAAAGACACCTTCCATGTAATGATGGACAACTTTTACAGATACATTTTTTTTTGGTTTTAGGACAATGTTGGAGTGTATGTGCATATAAATTATAAAGAGAAGGGTATTCCGACCTTTCTCAAAAAAAGGTTGATAAACTGTTGGATGGAGAAGTCCAATTAATTGCATAACATGTTTCTTTCCTCATTAAGAACATTAATAGGAAATAATTTTTTAATATCAATTTGTTTTAAAATAGTATTTCTTGACATTGTCTATATTTTTTACACTATATTCTGTGTAGTTTAATAGTATATGATTGAAAGTAAGTTATTATTTTTATGAAGTTATCAATTATTATAATATTTATTTAAAAATTTACCTCTAATTACTTATTAAACATTTTAATATTGTGAGTGCATAAAAATGAAACTCGTAAAAGTTAAAAGGAGTGTGAGCTGAATAATATAACTTATGTATATTGATTGTTTAGACAAGAGGGGCTTGCTCTGATGGTAAGCAACCCCCACTTTCAACCAAGAGGTTGTGAGTTCGAGTCTCCCCAAGAGCAAAGGTGGGAAGTTCTTGGAGGGAATGATGCCGGGGGTCTATTTGGAAACAGCCTCTCTACCCCAGGGTAGGGGTAAGGTCTGCGTACATACTACCCTCGCCATACCCCACTAAGTGGAATTATCTGGGTTGTACTTTATGTATATTGATTGTTAGCATAAAGAACTGCTAGTGTTACTATTAGCATCTTTCAGCTGATTGTTAATTTACGTTTATATTTTTTTAATTTTGTATAGATGACAGATACAAGTAGAGTAAGTGATGTTGGTTCAAGCGAAAGTTTACCTATTACGGTAGATAGTAATACCAACATCATTGATACTCAAGATTCCAAGAAAAGAAATGCTATGGAACCTAGGTCTGGCATTTGGAACCATTTTGATAAATTTGAGGTTAATGGATTGGGAAAGTATGGTGTCGATATTGTAAACAAGCTTATGCCGCTAATTCATCTAATAATAGAACATCAGGATTGAAGAATCATTTGCTTAGATACAAAGAATTCCCTCTTAGCATTGCTAAAGATAGTAGTCAAACAAATATAAATTTTCAATCTTACCAAAATGATGAAAGATCAATTTGAAAATTTGATCAAACTGTGGCTAGAAGGGCCTTAATTTAGATGATAGCTACCATTTAGCTTTGTAGAAAAGGTAGGCTTTATGAAGTTTATGAGAAAAACTCAACCACTATTTCGTCTTCATTCTCATAGAACAATAACAACGGATTGTTATGAAGTTTACTCTGAATTGAAGCAAAATCTAAGAAGTTCTTTTAGAGAAGCACAACCAAAATTTGTCTCACAACAGACACATCGACTTCATTACAAAGAATAAATTATATGTGTTTGACAACCCACTTCATTGGTAGAGATTGAAAGTTGCATAAAAGAATACTAAATTTTTACCGTATCACTAGTTATAAGGGTGAAGAAATGGCTAAAGCTATTACAGATTGTTTGCTTAAACGGAAACTTAGCAGAACAAAATTCCTAAAACATCTTATCAAGCTATTTCATTGTTAATTTTTTTATTTTTAAGCACGTGATTTTTGCCATAAATGAATTACTCATAATCCCAAAAAAATAGATTTTCTTAATTATTTGCCATTTTTAGGAATTTTTGTAGAATTTTATTTATTTGTTTGCATTTTTGTACATGTTTAAGTTTTATTAAAATCATGAAAAATATAAAAATAGCATGCATTGTATTTAGGTTTTTTTTTTTATATTGTTAGAATTAACCAGTAATTATTTGCTTTATAAAATTTAAAAAAACACAAAAATAGCTCATCTTCACATTTTTGTCTTATTTTTAGCTTATTGATTTTTCCTCTTTTAATTTAGGATTAAGTAGTTTTTATAATTTTTATAATTAGCTAATTAGTTTAATTTCACAATTTTGGATAATCTAGGATTTTTAACTAAAAATTAAGAAAAGGAAAGTAGGAAGTGTTATGAAATAGAAGATTCTTACACTTCTATTTAAGGTGAATGTCTTTAATGTATTTAATTAGAGAGATCTTAGAGTCCTATTATTGGTAGCAAGATCTTCCTCCTCCCTATAAATAGAGGTGCTCTCTACCATTGTAATTCACCCCTCTCAACTCAATAAGAAGAACTCTCTCCACTCTTCTCTCTATTGCTCTTGCTCTTGCATAATTGTTCTTGTCTTTACTTTAGTTTATAACACGTTATCAGCACGAGACTCTACCGTCTCAAGTACCATTCTCGAAAATCCAAGGTATTTTCCCTCTTCCTAATTTGATTTCGAGTATGTCTGACATTATGAAAAGAAAGTTCGTTGCCCTTGAAATTTCGGGCAAGAACTATATGACATGGGTGTTGGATGCTGAAATCCACCTAGATGCTATGGGTCTCGGAGACACCCTCAAAGATAAAGAAAAAGCATCCACCCAAGATTGTGCGAAGGCCTTGATTTTCTTGCGCCACCACCTTGACGAAGGTTGGAAGATTGAATATCTCACCGTCAAGGATCCACTCGTTTTGTGGAACAGCTTAAAGGAGAGATATGACAACCTGAAGTTGGTCACTCTGCCACAAGCACGATATGATTGGGCCCATCTGAGGCTACAGGATTTTAAGTCCGTTTCTGAATATAATTCTGCTATGTTCAGAATTACTTCTAAACTGAAGCTATGTGGAGATAACATCTCCGATTACGATATGCTTGAGAAAACGTTTACAACGTTTCATGCCTCCAATATGGTACTGCAGCAACAGTACCGAGAGAAAGGCTTTACGAAGTACTCTGAACTGATTTCTCTCTTACTAGTGGCTGAGCGAAATAATGATCTGCTCATGAGAAATCACGAAAGTAGACCAACTGGGTCTACACCACTGCCTGAAGCAGATATGGTGCACTCGCATTATGCCAAACATAAAAGGGACCATGATCACGGTCATAAACGGGGTCAAAGCCAAGGACGTGGACAAGGAAGAAATTCCAAAGAAGTCCGTCACCCCCCAAAGAGAGATAACCACCGAAAGCAGAAACGGGGTCCAGAAGATCCTAAGGCAAATAGTTCAGAAACTATATGTTATCGTTGCGGTGGAAATGGGCACTGGTCTAGGACTTGCCGTATACCAAGACACTTGGTTGACCTTTATCAAGCATCTCGAAAGAGAAAAGGCCCTGAAACAAATTTTGTCTATGACGACAATGAGGATATCACCCACCTGGATGTGGCAGACTTCTTTGAGCAACCCGATGGAAAAATAGACACTTGGTTGACCTTTATCAAGCATCTCGAAAGAGAAAAGGCTCGTATTAGTTAGTTCATAAAGCAATGTTAGCAGTAGTTCTTTAAAATATCTTCAATATGTTCAAATATCAATAAAACTTTTATTTTCCAGTGGGGGTAATCGACTAGCCTGAAAAACTAGTCGATTATCAACTATTTTCGCATTAAAGTTGAAAAACAATTGATCAACAATCGATTGTCTTTGTCTAACAATCGATTGTCTTGAAACAGTAAGGTCTGGAATTTTTCAAAAATCATCCACAATCGATTGTCTATGCATAACAATCGATTGTCTTGAAACAGTGAGGTCTGGAATTTTTCAAAAATAGCCAACAATCGATTGTCTATGCATAACAATCGATTGTCTTAAGACAGTGTGCTCTGAAGTTTTTCAAAAATAACAAATAATCGATTGTGTGTGTTTAACAATCGATTGTCTATGTTCCAACAATCGATTGTGTGTGTGTTTAATAATCGATTGTCTTATGAAAAACGCTGAAATTTTCAAACTGCATAGTAATTGATTATGGACAACATATCTTATTTTGTTTGTCAACTGTTAGTAGCAGATTTTGAAAATATTATGTGACACAAAAGAATTGAACTTGTTTATTCTTATGTTCGTATATTTTCTTTTGTATGTCAAACTATGGGAAAGCAAATATGGATATCTCACAAAGCGAACTTGGATCAACATCCAACTGTAAAAGTATTTGCCTAGTTGATTCATGTACTACACATACAATACTCAAAGAAAGGAAGTATTTCTCTCAACTGAATATGTGTAAGGCAAACATTACTACAATCTCTGGAAGTAGTAAATTGATTGAAGGCTCCGGAAGAGCTATTGTAACTCAGCCCAAGGGCACGATGTTAATCATAGAGAATGCAATGTTCTCCTCCAAGTCTATGAGAAACTTGTTGAGCTTTAAAGATGTACGCCGGAATGGCTACAATATTGAGACAATGGATGAAGATAATCTTGAATATCTCGTCCTCACTTCAAAGAATGTCTCCGGCCAAAAGAGGGTTATTGAGAAATTCCCGTCCTTATCTTGTGGCCTGTATTGGACAAGAATTAGTGCAATTGAGGCACATTCAACAGTAAATCTAAAGAATACTAAGTCCAATACATTTGTACTTTGGCATGATCGACTGGGTCACCCAGGATCAACCATGATGAGACGGATTATAGAAAGCTCATATGGGCATCCGTTAAAGAATTTCAAAATTCTCTCAAGTAATGAATATCCTTGCACTTCGTGTTATCAAGGCAAGCTGATTATCAGACCATCCCCAACAAAGGTTGGGACCGAGTCACCCCAGTTTCTGGAACGTATACAAGGGGACATTTGTGGACCTATTCACCCACCTAGTGGGTCGTTTAGGTATTTCATGGTCTTGATAGACGCATCCTGTAGATGGTCTCATGTGTGCCTGTTGTCATCTCGCAACCTGGCGTTTGCGAAGTTAATGGCACAAATCATTCGGCTACGAGCACACTTTCCAGATAATCCAATCAAGTCCATTAGACTGGATAATGCTGCTGAGTTTACATCCCAAGCATTTAATGATTATTGCTTATCAATCGGGATAAAAGTTGAACATTCTGTAGCCCATGTTCACACTCAGAACGGTCTTGCAGAATCGTTAATTAAGCGCTTGCAGTTGATTGCAAGGCCATTACTGATGAGAACGAGGCTGCCCACTTCAGTGTGGGGTCATGCCATATTGCATGCAGCAATGCTAATTCGTCTCAGGCCGACGAATTACCACAAGTATTCTCCGTTGCAATTGGTTTTGGGTCATGAACCCGATATATCCCATTTAAGAATATTTGGATGTGCCGTATATGTGCCTGTAGCACCGCCATCCCGCACCAAAATGGGTGCGCAAAGAAGGTTAGGAATATATGTTGGGTTTGATTCGCCCTCCATCATTCGCTACCTTGAAACATTGACAGGCGACCTGTTTACTGCACGATTTGCAGACTGTCGATTTGATGAAACACTTTTCCCAAAATTAGGGGGAGAAGTTGGTGAAACCAAACGGGAAATTTTGTGGAAAAATGAATCATTATCTCATCTTGATCCACATACCTCTACTTGTGAGAAAGAGGTACAAAAGATTATCCATTTGCAAAGAATAGCAAATCAAATGCCTGACGCATTTACGGACTTGAAGAGGATAACGAAATCCCACATTCCTGCGAAAAATGTTCCGATCCGTATTGAAGTCCCTATTGGACAATTATCTAGTGTCATATCCAATGAGTCAAATGCACGCCAGAAGCGTGGCAGACCATTAGGTTCCAAAGATCGAAATCCTAGAAAGAGGAAAAAGAACGATCTAAATGACACTATGAAAGAATCACATGAGGACGCTCATGATTTGATTAATTCCGAGATTCACGAAGAATCTATTGAGCCTGAAGCTCTTGAAAATACGGAACTACTCCCAAATCCAATTAATATTGAGGCAAATATTAATCGAGTGGATGTTGTGGTAGATAATGTCTTTGCTTATAATGTAGCATCTAACATTATGAAAGAATGTGAGGATCTCGAACCTCAATCTGTGAAAGAATGTCGAGAAAGACATGATTGGCCAAAATGGCAAGTAGCAATTCAATCTGAATTGAATTCGCTGGCAAAACGTGAAGTTTTTGGCCCTATAGTTGAAACACCTAATGGTGTTAAACCCGTTGGCTACAAGTGGGTCTTTGTACGCAAACGAAATGAGAAAAATGAAGTACAAAGATACAAAGCACGACTTGTTGCACAAGGTTTTTCCCAAAGGCCTGGTGTCGATTATGAAGAGACATATTCGCCTGTAATGGATGCGATAACCTTTCGTTATCTCATAAGTTTTGCTGTCCATGAGAAGCTGGACATGCACTTAATGGATGTCGTTACTGCCTATCTTTATGGCTCACTTGATAACGACATATACATGAGAGTTCCCGAAGGACTCAAGGTGCCAAATGCGCACAATTCCAAATCTCGGGAAATGTTTTCAATCAAATTGCAAAGGTCCTTGTATGGTCTAAAGCAATCAGGACGAATGTGGTATAATCGTCTAAGTGAGTACTTGTTGAAAGAAGGCTATATAAATGATGCCATTTGCCCATGTGTGTTTATAAAGAAAACAACATCGGGATTTGTTGTACTTGCCGTATATGTTGATGACATAAACCTTATTGGAACCCCTGAAGAACTCCAAAAGGCAATTGATTATCTAAAGGATGAATTCGAGATGAAAGATCTCGGGAAGACTAAACTATGTCTTGGTTTGCAAATTGAATATTTGGCAAACGGAATTTTTGTTCATCAATCTACCTATACAGAAAAGGTATTGAAACGGTTTTATATGGATGACGCACATCCGTTAAGTACACCGATGGTTGTTCGTTCACTTGAAGTGAACAAAGATCCATTCCGACCTAAATAACGGAATGAAGAGATACTTGGTCCTGAAGTACCATATCTTAGCGCAATTGGCGCATTAATGTATCTTGCAAATACTACAAGGCCGGACATTTCTTTTTCAGTTAATGTCTTAGCAAGATTTAGCTCGGCTCCTACGAGGAGACATTGGAATGGGATCAAACACATATTGCGGTACCTAAAGGGGACTACCGATTTGAGCCTATTTTATGGAAAGAATTGCAGCCCGGATCTTGTTGGTTATGCTGATGCTGGATATTTGTCTGACCCACACAAGACTCGATCTCAAACGGGTTATGTGTTTACCTGTGGAGAAACCGCCATATCTTGGCGATCGACTAAGCAATCAATTGTGGCTACTTCATCTAATCATGCCGAGATAATTGCTATTCATGAAGCAAGTCGGGAGTGTGTGTGGCTAAGGTCGATAATACATCATATCCAAGACAAATGTGGTTTGAAATGTGATAAACTACCCACAACTTTATATGAAGATAATGCAGCATGTATAGCTCAATTGAAGGGAGGATTCATAAAGGGAGATAGAACGAAGCATATTTCACCAAAGTTATTCTTCACACATGATCTTCAAAAGAATGGTGATATCAATGTTCAACAGATTCGTTCAAGTGACAATATGGCTGATTTATTCACAAAGTCTCTACCAAAGTCACTTGAAGCTAGTTCACAAGATCGGGATGCGAAGACTTAAGGACATAAATTGATGTTCTTATCAGGGGGAGTTAATGCGCGTTGCACTCTTTTTCCCTTACAAGGTTTTGTCCCACTGGGTTTTCCTTGCAAGGTTTTTAACGAGGCAACCAATAGGCGCATATTCAAACATGTGTACTCTTTCCTTACTTTAATTTTTCCCATTGGGTTTTGTTTTAAGGTTTTAACGAGGCACATCATTGAATAGACATTCAAGGGGGATTGTTATGAAATAGAAGATTCTTACACTTCTATTTAAGGTGAATGTCTTTAATGTATTTAATTAGAGAGATCTTAGAGTCCTATTATTGGTAGCAAGATCTTCCTCCTCCCTATAAATAGAGGTGCTCTCTACCATTGTAATTCACCCCTCTCAACTCAATAAGAAGAACTCTCTCTACTCTTCTCTCTATTGCTATTGCTCTTGCATAATTGTTCTTGTCTTTACTTTAGTTTATAACAGGAAGAACATATTTTGGTCTTCTTTCTTTTAAAATTGGGCCAATTCCTAAAGGCACAAATTAATTTTTTTACCCGTAACCTAATTTTCATACCAATACTCAAATACTCATTACCCTTTACCCTTCCTCCTACTTATAAAAACACACCTAAAAACATCTAAAGAAGGGATCAGATCCTTCAACTAGAGAGCAAAACGGCGCATTTGGAAAAAAAAAACTTCTCCTCCATTTTTGATCAAAAAGCAGATCCCTCACTCTCTCCTTCTTCATTTTCCTCAAAACAACAGAGAATAGACCCCTCCCATTCGAAGAAACAGGGCAGCGGCGACCCCTATTTCTCTTCTCCTTCATTTTCTCGCTGGTATCAGTCAAGAACCAAACAAATGACCTTCCATTGTTGTCCAACGAAACAGAGCAAACCCAACTGAAATAGTAAAAGAACAACGATAAATGGCTCTGAAAAAGGATAATAGCATGGTTAACTTTCTAGGTTCGAAGCTCTATTGATTGTTGTTCGCTTCTGCTGATTTTGCTGTTGTATTGTTGATTTGCGGAACTTCATTTCCGGGTATGATTATTCGTCTTTGAGCTACTGTTTCAACTCGATTCGGAATGGTAAAAAAATTTAATTATTGAATTTGTGAAACTATTGAACTTTGTAACGTGACTCAAATTCGATGTCAATCCGATTTGGTATTTTATGTTCTCGCTATCTATGTTGTTTTTTGGTTCTTTTTGTTGTTTGAGGATTTTGAAGGAAAATGCCGTAGGTTCGATATTCAAATTGTTAAATCTAGCACGTCTATTTGCTAAACTAATTTTTAAATAATTCCTTCTTTGATAAGCTTTGAATTTTCATTAGGTTGAAATTAGATATTTGAGTTGTTAGATGTTAATGGATACTTTGGTGTTTGTTGTTGGTAATTAGTCATTGTTAGAATCTCATTTGCAAAGCTACAGATTTGTCGTTTGAGCGGCTTGAATAATTGAATGTATTCATGAGCTCCGAAACTGAAATATGCACTTCAGCTATATTGTTCCATTTTGTGTGTTCTACATTTATTTTATCTCTTCTTATAAGATAGATATGTCAGTTCCTTTGGGTAATTTTTAAATATGGATGGCGAGCTTGAAGGTCAGTTTATTCGGTTTGTCTGGTTAGTTCCGAATTTAATTTAAAATTAAGTGGTGTTGAATGCGCAATTGCTAACAGGCCGCAGGGATTTGAACTTGTTAACGAATCAATAGCTAATCCATATTTCACAATTAACTTCCATATCTCATGGCCTTGAAATAATCTCAAGTCGTTTAGAAGAATTAAAATAGAAGCACCTCTAATTTGCCTTTAAAATATATAACCATTTTTTTTAAAATAATTTGAGGCGCCAAGCCAGATAAAATCTCAAATGAATGACCCTCACTTAATCAATTTTAGTTCTTTAGAAATCGAGGTATGTCATTTAGATGAATTTTTCATGGCCCTTGAAAAGTTGAAAATGCGTAATTGCTTTAGGCACGCAATTTAAGTTAATTTCCTTAAACTCGGAGCTGCATTTCATGTGACCTAAATCCCAGTCCTAAAATGTTGAATAAGATGTGTTCTGGATCGCCAGTGCATTTCATGTGACGCAATCCAAAAACTTATTTTAAATGATATTCATTCTTCCTTAAAATTAATTAAAAGCGATTAATAATTTTAAAATCATACCATAGGCTAAAACATGTATAAGGATCAGATAATACGCCAATTATACTAGTTTCTTGCAAATAATGCAAGAAATTAATTTTGTTTTGAAATTGTGAGAGTAATCCATATAGGGAAAAAATCACATGCGGAAACAGCCCTCTTTGCTCAGAAATATGAAATGTTTTCGTGCAAAGATAATAAGCATCGTTCGTGCCACTCGTGCACCTAAAATAATAGACCATTTTGATGCATCTTGCGTGCTAATTGTGTATTCATTCCGGATTTGCATGCCGACCGGCTTTTGAAAAAAGAGAGGAGAATTTGACAAAGAAAATAACGTTCTGAGGGACAAGGAAGGTAATTACCTATTTCAAATACTGATATTGAAATTCTGCCAAAATTTTGAAAAGAACAAAGAAAAGGATTTTGTTTTCGAAAAAAGAGAAAAAGAAGCTGATTTTTAATTCTGTCAGAATTGCCCGAACTACGCCGGTTTCATTCTCACAGGCGTGAGATACGTAGGCAACCCCCATCAGGCCCAACTTCATTTTTGCAAAAATAGCTTCAAAGAACCAAATTTATTTGTGATAAATAAATAATGTAGTTCTTGTCAAAATTAGCCGAGTGTCCCCAAAAGGGCACGAGAAGGCTGCTTTAGCAAGAACATCCGCCTTGGATGCTTTTTCAAATTTTGGTCGATAGCAAGCACATCCTTAAAATCTTTCCGGGGAAGTGCTGAAAGACCGTATTTACAAAGCTAGACTCGTACTCTTGAAATGAAAATTTGAAAAATGATATCAACCTTGTTTTAAGTTAAATGAATCATGATTTTTTTCACCCTAATAAATGTGCAGAATGATCACGAATCAAAATTTGCCAATAACAATCATGAACAAGATCTCTTTGGAGTTGCACATCTGGTGGGGTAAAATAATGTCAATACGCACTTGGGAGGACTCACCGGGTTGTTGAAAATTAATCCTAGAGGAGATATCATAAAGGCGTTGGTTACATTCTGGGACCGCCCCATAACGTATTTCATTTCCAAGACTTTGAACTCACCCCAACCTTTGAAGAAATAGCCTGATATATCGTGGGGGGCCAATTCCTCTGAGACACCCATATTTGATTGCGCCAAGGACCATCGTTGTACACAAATTCTTGGATTCACTAAAGATAAGCAAGGGGTTCACAATCCATATTTGTTAGCCGGTTTTTGTACTCGACAGTTTATATACCATAGATATGGAACATAGGGGGGTTTAACGACCCAAAAAATAAAATTTGTGGCGAGGAAAACTATCTCAACTGGGAAGAACATAGGTAGTTTGCATTTATGGAATTCTTCTTGGATGGGTATTGATGTACGAATAGCAAGGGTTGTCGGCACCTTGCTCACTCAGGAAAAAGCACCCTCGCACCCATGATATTATCTGAAATCTTCCATGCCCTCACAGCCTATAAAGCCGAATGATATTTCTTTGAAGGAAGCAATTTGTTGATACAGATGTAGATGGTTGAAAACCTGTGCCACCGATCTCAATTCATGAGTTATGGGTCAACGGGAAAGAGCTGCATAGACGAATTTTATACCATAGTTTTGGGTATTATATCTCCGTACCATAAGTATGAGTCAAATAGAGTGGACGTGCGGGTGGCTCCCCATTGATAAAATCATACATATGCCAGCTACCGAGCCTTATTTCCTTTTGATGGGTCTCCGGAGAATCCAACCTTATGCTCCGTATAGGGTGCTGAGACAGTTAGGGAGGTGCAAATGGTTCCCAGGGATAAAGACATTAGTCGCTATGTGGTTGAGATTGGTCCTAATCGTCAGTTTCACAAAGCAACAGTCTGTTAGATTTGGAGCGAGTGTCAGTACTTGACGGCGAACACCCGAGTACAAGACTTGTCTAAAGGTGAGGTTGCACCAGGGTACCTGGCTTGGTACAAAAGGGAAGTGGAGTTCGAAAGACCGGCAAAAAGAACACATCTTCAGGAATTTGTGAGGCGTCACAAGAACAATGGAATTGGTTAGCCAAGGAAAACGAATACAGGGCCACAATAGGAAAGTTGGAAAAACAAGTCAAAGACCTTCAATTCGAGAATGATTTGCAAGTCGCACCAGACGAGGGGGAAAAGAAAAGACTAGCCAAAGAAAACGAAGCTTTGCGAGCCCAAATTCAAAAAATGAAAATAGCCGTAAAGAATTCCACCAGAAGTGCAAAGGATGAGAAGCTCATAGACAATCTAAGACAGAAAGTAAGAGAATATGGTTTTGACTTTAACAAAGCAGAGGATGAGCTAGCCAGGGCCCGAAAACAATTGGCCAAAAATACAAAGGAACGAGCACGCATAATCAAACAACTGAAAGAAATGTATGACAATGCGTATGCGGGGTTGAAGAAGAGGGTCATCATGGTTGAAAACAAAATGGTTAAGCAAGCAAAACTTCAAGGATGAAAGAGAGCATTGTTACACAGCCATAGCACGACTCGAGAGAGATTTGCAACAATTTCAAGAACTGAATCGCGTAGCCGAACAAACTTTGAAGGCCTGGGCTCAGCAGATTGGACGATTGTTGCAAGAAAATGATGCTATAAGGGAGAGAGTATGGATGATCGATGATTAAATCATCGTAAAGTGTAGCCACTGTAAAGATATGACAAGATCCATATTTTTTCCACCGCAATGACCTTCGTTCGTCAAGTGATGGAAGACCTCCACCACCTCCAAGGGGATTTAGCACGCAGGCCTACGGTGAGACCGAATGATGTCACGTAGGCCCCAGGAGCATTAGAGGCCTTAATGTACTTATGATTTTCACTCAAGTCTGTTAGTCCTTTTGCGAAGTCTGTAATAGGTTGTCAAGTAAGTTGTTTTCATCTTTTTGTCAGAGTCTATTGGTTTCGTTTGAGTCGGAGTCTGTTGATTTCTTTTCTTAAAAGCTGTAAGTGTTTTACTTTATGAAAATTAAAAATTCCCAAAATATTTTTGTACTTATCTGCCAGAACTACACTCTGTCTGATTCATGCGGGGTCATGATACGTAGGCAATCTCAATAAGATTTGACCACAACCAAAATAAGAAAAGGGAGAAGAAAAGAAAATCATAAGAGAAACAACTGAAAAATAAATGGAGAGAATAATAAACTAAAAAAAGGTAGCAAAATAGGTTGAGCAAAAGAAAGGGGGAAGAAGAAAAATAAAACAAGGAAAGTGGCATAGGATAAAAGTCGGGATGACGCAAGCAGCCAATCCATGTGCATAATAAAAACCGGTAACTGTTTAGGTGCATTCATCTCCGAATATGTGGCTACTTATATGTTAAATCCTAAACATTAACAAGTTTTGGTGTTGTCTATCCAATACATACAGGTGGTTAGCTTTGCGGCATTCTGGCAACCTACCCCTATAAAACTCGGTCCAAAACCAAGCTGACTATGGCCAATCAAGAACCTGATACAAGTATCATTGATCCCTCAAAAGAGGTGGAAGAGTTGGATATCAACGCAATGTAAGAAGAGATGTAGAAACTGAAACATCAGATGGTTGCAATGTATCAGGCATGGGTAAAGGGGCAATCACCACCAGCTTATCCCGCCAACCCGACCTCAATCCCACCATTATCCCAGTCACATGACCACCCTGCCATTGATCCACCCCAACTTCACAGACACCTCCAGCTCCACCACCCAAAGTTGATCCCTATTCCCCTCCACCTGTTGTTCCTATCTTTGTGGCACCTCATCCCGCCGCACTCTATAGATTATCCAGTGAACCGTTGCTCCAAGTTCATGACAACCAATATTACCCACCAGAACCCACTTTCAAAGACCACGAACCCTACCCTTGCGCTCCACATTTTGAAATCCCTACAGAGGCTGAAAAGCCAGCCAAAAATCCCGAGCAAGAGGAGGTGCTCAAGAAAGTAAAAGGTCAAAAGTCTATAGCAATCATTCCGAGATATGCGAGGGTTGGGAGGCCAAGTGAATGTAGCATACAAAGACCTATGATTTTTCCCAGATGTACAACTACCATCGGGCTTATGGATGTCTAAGTTCGACTTATACGACAGTCATGGTGATCCGGTGGCACACCTAAGGGGTTTCTGCAGCAAGATTAGAGGGGCACGCGGGAAGGATGAATTACTGATGGCATACTTCAGTCAAAGTTTAAGTGGTTCAGTGTTGGAATGGTACACCCAACATGATCATGCTTGGTGGTACACATAGGACGATCTAGCTCAAGCCTTTGCCTGCCATTTTCAGTACAAACTTGAAATTATCCCGGGTCGTTTGTCTTTGACGAAACTAGAAAAGAAGCACAATGAGAGCTTCAGAGAGTATGGCTTCCAATGGAGGGAGCAGGCAGCAAGGATCGACCCGCCAATGAAGGAAAACGAAATGGTAGATTACTTCTTGCAAGCTTTGGAGCCTACATACTCTGGTCACTTGGTATCGGTAGTAGGTAAATCCTTTAATGATGTGGTAAAAAATGGGAGTATGGTAGAAGAGGGACTCAAATCTAACAAGATTATGAGTTATTCAACAATCAAAGCAACCACCCAGGCTATCCAAAGCGGGACCGGGGGAGCAACCGAAAAGAAGAAAAAGAAGAAAGAGTTAGCGACGATTGACTCAGGGACTTGGTTTGGGCCCTGGGGTCCATCCCATTACAACCAGCCCAGACCTTATCATCAAACCTATCCATACTCTCCATATAGCCCACCACAACACGACTACCCACCTCGTGACCATGTTTTCCCGTCCATCATGCACAAATATATATTCAACCTCCCGCCCATGCACAATGGCATGCACCAACCCCACAAAATAATTACCCAGCTCCACAAAATAATTATCCACCTCGAAGAGCCTACCAAAACCCCCCAAGACCAGCTTTCCCAGCCAACCAAGTTTTAAAAAAATGAGAGAATGCAGAAGAGGAAAACTTTTACCCCATTGGGAGAATCATATACCGGCTTATTCCACAGGTTGAGACAGTTAGATATGTTGAGGCCGATCGAAGAAAAATTGCCAAATCATTCTCCGAGGAATCTGGACTATTCTGTCAGTTGTAAGCATAGTTCTGATGCCCCGGGCATGACACAAAGAAATGTTGGCATCCGGAGAGTGCTATTTAAGAACTCATTGATTCGCATCGGATTAAGGTGCAAGCTCCAAGAGCACCCAATATTAATCAAAACCCGTTGTCTGCTCATCAAAAGACAAATATGATTAAGATAGTGCACAAAGAGGAAGAGCCCAAAAAGCCTTCACAAACTGTCATGATGATCCAAGCCAGTGATCGAAAGACGATTGAGAATTTAACAAGTGAGATGTTGACGCTTATGTTGAGTGGAGAAAGCAGTGAGCCTTTCTTTATAGTTAAGAAAGAATCCCCGAGATACGGGATGGTGAGACAAGAAAACACAAAGTGGTTGTACCGGGGGTGGCAGGCATGCATGTGGTTATCGTGGAAGGTTCTCGCATAGAGCCTGTCATTATCAAACCTGTAACTTGGCTACCAGTGATCAGTAGCAAGGTCGTATCCTGGAATTATGACTGAGTAATAGTGTCTTACAAAGGGAAAGAGGTTAGAGAAGAAGTTTGTGAGACCCATGGATTGACCCGATCAGGTAGGTGCTTTGCCCCAGAGGAATTGAGAAAACCCAAACCGACCAAGAATAACTCAGTGCTGGTGAAGAAAAATGCGAGTGAAGAGGAAGCAGAAGAGTTTCTGAAGAAGATGGAAATGCAGGATTATTCTATTGTGGAACAACTGAGAAAACTGCATGCTCAAATCTCACTATTATCATTTGTTGATTCATTCGGACGAGCACTGTCGAGCATTAATGAAGATCCTAATTGAGGCCCACATTCCTGATAAAATCACAGTCAATCACTTGGAGAAGATAGCCAACAAGATTTTTGATGTGAATAGAGTCACTTTTTTCGACGGTGAATTACCCGTAGAAGGCACCGAACACAATAGAGCACTCTATCTCACGATAATGTGCGAAGATTATGTAGTTACTCGAGTGTTGGTTTATAACGGTTCAAGTGCAAATATTTTCCCTCTTTCCACATTAAACAAGTTGAAGGTGGATGATGCAAGAATCCACAAGAACAACATTTGTGTACGCGAGTTTGATGGCAGGGGAAAAGATTGGGTTGGTGACATAGTGGTCGAACTGACAATCAGGCCAGTTGATTTTACCATGGAATTCTAGGTGCTGGATGTGGCTGTCTCATACAACCAACTATTGGGACGACCCTGGATCCATGCTTCTAGAGTTTATCCCCCGATGGGAGAAAAAGAGATGGTTGAGTACTTTCTTCAAGCTCAAGATCCAACTTACTTTGGGTATTTAATTACAGTTGTGGGTAGGCCTTTTAATGATGTGGTAAAAATCGGAGAAATGGCAGAAGATAGGCTGAAGTCGAGCAAGACCGTGAACTATTATACTTTAAAAGCCATAATACAAGCAATTCAGCGACGCGGTAAGCTCGCTGGGCTAAAGAAATACGATGATGTTGCCATGGTTTTTTAAGAGTCGCGACATGGACCAAAGGGTCCGCCTCACCAATATACCCAGCCTCAACTCCAACCCTAAACCTATCCCCAAATTCTACATAAATCCACCTTAGTATTATCCTCCGAATCATGTACAATCATCTGTCCAACCACCAGGTCACTCCCTATGGCGAGCGCCAGCACCGCATAATGCATTCTTGCCTTCACAATATTTTCGAGCACCCAACAACCCTAGAAAATAGGGTCAGGGAAGGGAACAAATGCAAAGAAATAGTTTCACACCAATTGGGGAGTCCTACACAAGCTTGTTTGAAAAGTTAAAGCATTCCGGCCTAATTGAGCCGCTCCTCGGCTATACTCCAAACCCATATGCAAAAGGCTTTGATCCTACTGTACGATGCATGTACCACTCTAATGTTTAAGGGCAAGACATTGAAGATTGTCGTGCTTTAAAAAGGGAAATAAAAAGAATGATTCAAGAAGGGGTAATTGTTATCAACAACAACGACAGGGAGCATGCGAATCCTCTTGGAACTTGCTGACTGAAGTTAATGATAATGAAGTTGTTAATGGTTTTGGCAATATTGATGTGGAACTCAGTGGCTAAGATGCCGTGCTCGGTAGTTGGAAAGACGCTCCATTTCTTGGTTAGACGGAGAGGAGTTTTGGTGGTTGATTTTGTTGTCATTTCTGTTGCCGGGGTTATTTCCAGGGTTGTAATCCGAATATTGTCTTGTGACTCAAATCCTTCTATCCTCTTACTTTGCCTAGTTTGCTTAGTCGTACTAGCTTGTTTAGTGTTGTTTAGGTTTGTTCCAAGGTTTTAACCCCAGTTTTAGTCTCCTTGTCTTGTTGTTCGAACCGTTTTACCGTCCCTTAATGCAATTTCCTTTTTTCTATTATTTCTAGTCATTTTCTTTTATTTAGCTCTCTTCTCTTTTATAGTTCTTTTCATGCTGGTTTTAATGACATGACATGCACACATAACTTTAGGCCTGATCTTAAAGTTTAGCTCAATCATGAAGCAATTTGGAATATGATTGGGGCACTTGAGGGAATAAGAACATATTTGGACATTTTGAGATCATTTGAAGCTTGAATCATGTGAAACTGGGGCAGTTAGAACATAGAGAAACACTATTGAAATGCATCATGCCGCATCAGGTTGAAGTTAAAGGCAAGTCTTCGTGGTATTAAGAGTGTTGTCCAATGGTGCTTCGTATTTAACAGATGTAGAAGGCAAATATATGGATATGGCTATCAAATCTAATGTAGTCAAAAGATGTTATGTGTGATTTCTATGGTTTGTTTAATTGTGTTTGTTTGTACTTGGCATGTTTTGAAGGTTGGACTGACAAAGGCATTTTATTCTACTATCTAAACACTTTATCCTTTGTCACTCCTTTGAGCCTTATGTATTACCTTTCATATCCCTATTTTGGAATCAGTAGCAAAGATCAGAAATGCAAGCGCAAAAGATAAGTGAAAATTTAAGTAAAGAAAAAAGATAACAACAAAACAACAGAAACAAAAAGGAAGAAACAAAAAAAAGAAAGAAAAAAAACAACAAAACAACAAAAAGAAAAAAAAACAAAGGAAGAAGAAAAGAAGAGGAAGAAAAGAAAGAGAAAAGAGAAAATCACAACAAAACAAAGCAATTCTTATGACATGAACTATGTTTGACCTGATTCCTTTTAAGGATACATAAGCAGCCTCACAGTTCGGTCCCATCAAAATATAAATCCAAAAGTTCCCAAGCAAGAAACTGGGGTAGAAGTTGTGTTTGTTGTAATAAATCTG
Organism: Nicotiana benthamiana; assembly: GCA_034376525.1. Classification (NCBI taxonomy): domain Eukaryota; kingdom Viridiplantae; phylum Streptophyta; class Magnoliopsida; order Solanales; family Solanaceae; genus Nicotiana; species Nicotiana benthamiana. The sequence continues at coordinate 131,712,696 of CM067335.1, read as the reverse complement.
ATTCCAAAAGTTGTAATTTTGAACCCCGTTGAGTGGTTTTGAGCCTTTTGATACCCTTTTCTTTCCAACCCCACCCAAAAGCCCACATAATAGTCCAAAGAAAGACCTTCCGATCAGTGTTCGAGAGATGCCAAGTCAAACAAGTAGAGGTGATTCATATCAGGGGCAACACTCCAGTCCAAGCAGGAAAAATAATGAAAATGAGAGAGTCTTAATGTGAAAACCCTCAAAGGCACCGTAGGGCGACGGAAGCTGAGAGAAATAAAAAATAAGAGAGTCCTATTGGTGAAAACTTTCACGAGCACCTTGAGGCGACTGTAAGTTGAGAGAAAGAACAAAATGAGAGAGACTTGATGGTGAAAACCCTTCGAACACCACAAGTCAAATAAGGATCGTGAAACAGATTGGAAAATCGGAGCATTGACCCAGTTTCATGGCAAAGAGGCGCAATTGAGTTGAATATTAGACTTTCTTGATAATCCAAAGGTGCATGGCATGGTCATTAGAGTTGGTATCCACATCTGATAAGTGTGTAGTTCTCATGTTAGGGATTATCTCTTTCCATTGTCCCTTACTCTATTCCATTTACTTTGTTTACTCTCTCTTCTTGAGTCTATTTGGTCAAAACAAGTGAAAAATGACTTCAATATCTGCCACCATGTTTGAACTCACAAGTTTTCTTTGCCTGAAACATGGGACAAAAGTTGTGTTCATATCAGAGTTTGGAAGCTTGAAATTTTTAGGTATAATGCCCTTATTTTGCTTACGCAAATGTAATTGAGAAGATCACACATCACCCCAAGGTGATGCACTTCCTAGTCTGAGCAGTTGAGGTTGTATTTTTGTTTTAGGAGAAACACTTCCTAAATTGAGAATTCATCCCTAGGAGATTCACATCTTAATTGGAGTCATTAAACTTTTGCCCGTTAGGAGACACACTTCCCGGTAGGGGTCTTTTAAGATACACTTGTAGGAGACGCACTTCCTAAATTAAGAGTTCATTCATAGAAGACGCATTTCCTAATTTGAGTCATTGAAGTTTCACCCCTAGTAAACACACTTCCTAAGTTGATTTCACCTATTGTAGACGCACTTCCTAAATTGATAGTTCTTGCATAAGAGACGCACTTCGTAGTTGAATCATTGAAGTTTTACTTATATGAGATGCACTTCCTAACTTTGGTCATTTAAATTCATTCATAGGAGACACACTTCCTAGTTTGAGTAATTGAAGTTTTACCCATAGAAGACGCACTTCCTAAATTAAGAGTTCATTCATAGGAGACGCACTTCCTGTTTTGAGTCATGGAAGTTCCACCCCTAGGAGACACACTTCCTGGTCTGGCTTTTTCCGGTTATATTTCATTTCATGAGACGCACCTCCTGAATTGAGATTTTACCCCTAGGAGACGCACTTCCTAGTTTGAGTCATTTAAGTTCGAACCTATGAGATGCCCTTCCTAGTCTGGTTCATTGAAGTTTTACCTATAGGAGACGCACTTACTAATCAAGGTCTTTCAAGTTATTCTTTTAGGAGATGCACTTCCTAAACGGAGAGTTCATTCATAGGAGACACGCTTCCTAGTTTTAGTCACTGAAGTTTTCACCCCTAGGAGAACTTCCTAGTCTTGGTCATTTAAATTCACCCATAGGAGACACACTTCCTAGCCTTGGTCATTTAAATTCACCCCTAGGAGATGCACTTCCTAGTTTGGTTCATTCATGTTTTATTTTAGCAGACGCATTTGCTAGTTAAATCCTGGTTTTACTCATAGGAGATGCACATTCTAGTCGAGTTTCTAGTTTCCTCTCATCATTGAATCAATGGTATAAGTGGAATACAATTTTGCTAGCAACTCACAAATCTTTCTAGTGCAAACTTGGACAGAAAATTTCGTTTGTTGTGCTTATTTTAATTGCAAGACTCTCCTGGATAATGGGATTTAGTTTAAAATTCAAAACAATTACGGGTAGCGTAATCTAGCATAAATGTTCCTCAAAGAATACAATTTGGTTTCAATTTTGTTCTAGAGATAGGATTCATGTAGGAGTTGTCAGGACCCTCCTGGAAAGTCGTACCTTCAATAGATATAATTTAGGTTAATACTATCTTTTAACTAGGATTTTTCAGGACCCTCCTGGATAATGGGACGTAATTTTAAGGCCGTTTTAGGTAATAAGATGTAGTGAAAGTTGTACCTTTAGAAGATATATCTTAGTGTTAAAATTGTCGTTAGTTAAGAGTCGTCGGGACCTTCCTGGATAATGGGACGTAGCCTTAATATTTTCTTAAACAACAATACATAGTGGAAGTAATACCTTAAAAGATATAGGTTAGCTTTTAAAATTATCTTTAGTTAAAAATTGCCAGGACCCTCATGGATAATGAGATTTAGTTTTTAAAATTTTCAGGACCCTCTTGGATAATAAGATTTGATATAAAATTTTCAGGACCCTCCTCGGTAATGGGATTTGATTTTAAAGTTTCAGGACCCTCATGGATAATGGGATTTGATTCAAAATTTTCAAGACCCTCTTGAATAATGGGATTTAGTTTTAAAGTTTCAGGACCCTCCTGGATAATGGGATTTAGTTTTAAAATATTTCAGGACCCACATGGATAATGAGATCTAGTTTAAGTTTTAGCGTAAGTTATCCCTTCAAAAAATATAATTTAGCTTTAAAATTATCACTCTCAATATGAGATATAATTTGAAGTTTCCAGGGCCCTCCTAGATAATGGGATTTAGCTTTCAAATTCTTAGAGCTCTATAGGTAACATGACCCGACTAACACTCACAAATATGCCCAGATCCCATCGAAAAATTTCTTTTGTTTTGTCTATTTTGTTGAAATGACAAGCGCCCACCTAGATAACGGGGGAATACAGTTCGAGTTTCTAGCAATCAGGCGTCCATCTGGATAACGAGGGAATACAGTTTCAAGTTTTAGCAATCAGGCACCCAACTGGAGAATAAGGGAATACAATTTGAGTTTTGGTAATCAGGCACCCACCTGGAGAACAACGAAATACAGTTTCGAGTTTTGGTAATCAGGCGCTCCTGGATAACGAGGGAATACAGTTTGAATTTTTAGCAATCAAGCGCCCACCTGGATAACAAGGGAATACACTTTCAAGTTTTAGCAATCAGGTACCCACATGTAGAACGAGGAAATACAATATGAGTTTTGGTAATTAGGCACCCACATGGAGAACAAGGGAATGCAGTTCAAGTTTTAGCAATCAGGCACCCACCTAGAGAACAAGGGAATACAATTCAAGTTTTGGTGATCCGGTACCCACCTGGAAAACAAGGGAATATAATTCAAGTTTTGGTAATCAGGCACCTACATGGAGAACACATGAATACAATTGAAGTTTTCGGTAATCAGGTGCCCACCTGGAGAACAAGGGAACACAGTTCAAGTTTTGACAATCAGGCGCCCACCTGGAGAACGATGGAATATAGTTCAAGTTTTGACAATGAGGTATCCGTCTAGAGAACAAGGGAATACAGTTCAAATGTTGTCAATTAGGCGTCACCTGGAGAATAAGGGAATTCACTTCAGAATACAATTCAAGTTAGAAACAAAAGAAGTTCGTGGCAAGAATACAAGTCAACAGTCCGAGGTAATCAACATAAGTTAGTCACAATAAAGAGAAACAATTTTTTTTTAAAAGGCAAGAAGTTAATCCAAATAAAAAGCAGATGAAAGATGTGAATTTCTCAAGGCATAGTTGAGGCCGCAAGAACTACATGTCCGGTCTTAATTTGAAAAGATGAAGAAGAACGAGCCAGCACCTGCAGCTAACAAGCGTCAAGGTTGAAATCTAAAGTTTGAATGAAGAACCACTCAAGACTCAAGATCAAGCTTAAGAAGACTTATAGATAGGAATCTTGTAACTCATAGTTGACAGGTTTAGCTACTCTTTTTCATTCTTTTGATTTTGATGTAATAACAGGACCGCAGACCGGAATCTCGACGTAACAACACCTCGACCGTATCATCACCTCGGCATATTCCATCATCTCACATACTTCTGAACTACATTGACCTCATTTCATTATAGCCAAGGATATGTAAGCAACCTCTGAAGCAAAGTTCAGTCAAAACTTTCAAAACTGATTTCCACGGAGTATTCAAACAGGCAAAAATTTATTTTTGCACGAAAACTCTTCGGGTTTCCAAGCAAAGAGGGGCGGCTGTGAGCACAGTGATTTTTGTCCTACATGAGAATAACTAATATAAATAGATCAAAAATAATTTTAATTAATTGAAGGAATTTTTCTGTGTTTATTTGCATTCAATGCGTTTTTAACACTTTTAAATCATAGAAAAATCCTAAAAATTATCATTTTTACATATTTATCTTTTAGACTTTAAAATTAACATTCTTTTTCTTATTTTAAAGTTAATTAATTGTTTTAATTTTAAAAATAAATAAATAATTTTAATTGCTACATGAATAGATTAATTTAGGATTTTTTGTTATTTGTGATTTAAAAAAAAAAGAATAATGATTTAATTGTAATGGAGTTTTAAATTAAACAAGGGGATTACCAGCTATGTCCATTTATAAGTAGCTCGTTATAAAAATTGGCCAATTAATAAAATATTACTAATATTAGCCAAATTAGCTAATTAGCCATTTGTAGCAAAAAAATATTAAATTTTTGCTATATTTTGAGTGTGTATTATTCGAATAGATTGGACGCAACTTAAGGAGCTTGAATATCAGTTTTGGGATAATTTGGTAAAGTTTTGAGGTGATTTGAATTGAAAATTCGATGTAAAAGCTGAACATGAAAAAAAATGATATGTGTATCACACTGTGTATCATTTATGTATCACACACGTATCAATTGTGTATCACAAATGTATCAATTGCGTATCACATGTATATCCATGTATACTTGTGTGTGAGATACATGCTTGATAAATGTTTGATACATGTGTAGCAGAGGACTTTTTCGAACTCGATTTAATTACGAATTTTGATACAAAACCAGTCCAAATCACCTCCAATTTTCCTCAAATTTTGTATATTGACTTATTTAGATATTTTCAATGAATTTCATCTATACCCATTAAAAAAATTCCCTTTTTGTTTAGATTTTTGGAATATTATTCCTTACCTCATTTGCTACCCCGTCTATGAAATTTCCTTTCCGTCTTGTATCTAATGTTGCTATTCACGCTTAAAAATATGGAAGGTGATTTTTGCATGTGATTCTTTGATAGAAAGAATTCTATTATTTAATTTTTCAATTTTATTTATTAATTTTGGTAAGTCTATAATTAATAACTAGATATTGGTAAGTTAAAATTTATTTGAAATATTTGTATAAGTTTTTCATTAAAAAAGTGAGCCATTTTTAAAGTAAGAATCCGCCCAAACCACAAATTTTCTACCAAAACCCATACAACCGAGCCCATTCCGTTAAACCTAGATGTGGATATATATACACAAAAAATAACGCTGGGAAGGCTGAGGAGAGCTGCGCCGCAGAAGACCAAAAGAGACCCACCCCATCCCCAAACGACTTAAGATCATCTTCTTCGAACCACCCCACCCCCAAACGACTGTCCCTCTATCGACGCCTGCTCTACTCTCTTCAACAACTGACGAGCCAGACCACCCTTCGATTCCACCTCTCATCAGACCGGCGACCAAACGGGCCCAGACCTCGTCACCAGCCGCTCCCTCTACACTCAAACTCGCCGACCACCCCTGACCTCGACCACCAGCTGCCAGATACACACGCAAAAACACACGAAACAGAGGCTGGAAACGAAAAAGCAAGGGTCGCACAGTAATCAGTGAACAAAAAAAAAAAATCAAAAATAGGTCTCAATGGTCTTTACTGATTCGTTGTTTTGTTCTTTAAGATACCAGAAATCAATCAAATAGGTCTCGATGGTTTTCTCTTTGCTTTCAATTTCTGTCTCGTTTGAAGTCAGTGTTCGAGTTGTTTGAGGTTCAATTTTGATCTCCTAGCAGATTCGAGGTCGCCGGAGGTGCCGAGGTTCTGTCCGTTGGTTTTCCGGTTTGAGTTCTTGTTTTCGACTGAAGTTTTCCAGTCCTAAGCTCTTCGGATTCAAGTGTTATTTGCTCTTAATAGGTTCAAGTTCGGGGTTGTTTTCCGTTCCAAGTTGTTTTCGGTTTCCGATTGAGGTCCGTTTCCACTTTGTGTTTAATATTTTCTCCATGTTCTTGTTTCTTTGATGAATATGGCTGCCGTACCACTATTTAGTCGTTTTGTATTTTGTTTAAAACTTTCTCTTAATTTGTTTTGAATATGATATATTAGATGAAATAGAAATGAATTGGTTGGTCAGTTTTAGGGTGATGAGCGCATGATATGTTTGGCTTAATAAATTTAGGCGAAATTCATCGAGAGCACAAAGTAAATCATGACAGGGAAGGAAATTAAGGGTAGTTGTATTTGAATTAATTCTGTTTGGTGATAATTGTGTGAAGGAACATTATTTATATTTGTTCATATGTTTATTCGAATTGGATATAGCTGGACGTGATATTGTCACAATATAGATATTGGATTGCTATTCATCAACTGAACTACGTAATTAGATTAAAGGAGTCATTGGGTGCATTTCATGTGACCCGACTCTAATTTCCAACAAGGTTAAATAGAACGTGTCGTGAATTGCGGGTGCATTTCATGCAGGTGGCTCGTGATATGTTTTAAATAACTTTGAATTAACTCTTTAAATGAATAAAATCGGTTAAAGGTTTAAAAATGCACATAGGTTAAAAAATGTACTAAAGTCAGATAATAAGCCAATAATAACAGTTGAGTGACCGTACTAGAATCACGGAATTCGGGAGTGCCTAACACCTTCTACCACGTTAACATAATTCCTTACCCAGATTTCTGTGTTCGCGGACTGTAATACAGAGTCAATCTTTCCTCGATTCGAGATTTAAACCGGTGACTTGGGACACTATAAATTATTCCAAGTGGCGACTCTGATTTTTTTAATAAAATAATCCCATTTCGATTGTCACTTTAATTGGAAAAAACTCCCTTATACACCATTCGCGGGGGTGTAGTGCAAAAAGGAGGTGTAACAACTCACACCTTCCCTCGGGTTAACAGAATTTTATATTCAAATTTTTCGTTCGTAGACTTCAAAAGAAAAATCTAATTTCCTCGATCTGGGATTTTAAAATAAACCGGTGACTTGGGACACCAAATAAACTATCCCAAGTGGCGACTCTGAAATAAATGAATAATCCCATTTCGAATAATGTCACTTAAAGTGGAAAAACTCATTTATATTTCGGGTGGTGGTGTGAAAAGGAGGTGCGATATTATTCCAAGATGGTTTAAGTTATTTATGTGAATTTTAACCTGTGATATAGGTTGGTCATAATTTTTACTAGGTTACCAATTAATTTTGTATATTTGACATTATATGTGATAATAGTAGGGGTGGCAAAATGATTTAAAGAAAACAGTTAACAACTCATATTATTCACTAAAAAATTGGTTGGATAATGAATTTTTTAAAACGGATCAAATATGGATAAGAACCATATTATCCATTTAAAAGATGGATAATCAATGAGTAACCAATCGATAACCAATGAGTCTAACTTTTACATTTGTAAAGCCTCAAATTGGAGGTTACTCAAGTTAGGGAGACTAAGACTTCTCCCAAAAGTGATCATATACAAGAAGTCATGGATAATACCCATATTATCTGCCGGTTAACCCGTTTTTTTATCCGTATTAAATATGCCGCATTTCATATAATTGATCTGTTTTTTCATTATCCATTTTCGACCCGCAGCATATCCGATCCGCATGTTTGCCACTCCTAGATAATAGGTTAGTTACCATTTTTACAAGATTACGAATTAATGACTATCATATAGATTTATCTATAATAACCTTATAAATGACCTGATTGTATAAATACTTTTTATATCCCATATTTAAAAGTTGAACCCATAGGATTTAAATTCTGTATCCACCGCTTTTGGCAGTATAAAAAGTATTTATACAATCAGGTAATTTGTAATGTGATATACTTAAACCCATCTTGGAATAACAAAATTAACAATGAAATAGCTTGATAAGATGTTTTGGGAACTTTGTTCTGCTAAGTTTCACCTGTGTATAAATGCTCCATGGCATAGCTTGTTTTGGTGAAATTTGTGTTTTTTCCGTTGATTTTTTGTTTGCTGTAGTTGGACAATTATAAGATGGGTGATTTTTTCTTCTAATCAGGTAGTAAAGATCCATGGATGAAAGTTTATATGATGAATTTGGGAACTATATCGGTCCTGAAATTGAGTCTGATCAGGAAAGTGATAGGGAAGAGGAAGATGAGGAGCTCCCTGAGAGAAGTGATGATGAGAGAGCTGCATCTGATGGCGAGCAACCTGGTGCATCGAATGGATGGCTGGCCACTCAAGAGGATGTTGACATGGATAACCAAGTTGTCCTTGCTGAAGACAAGAAATACTACCCAACAGCCGAAGAGGTTTACGGTGAAGAGGTCGAGACATTGGTGATGGATGAAGATGAACAGCCTCTTGAAATGCCGATAATTAAACCGGTGAAGAATCTCAAGTTTGAACTTGGGGTAAAGGATTCATCCACCTATGTTTCGACTCAATTTCTCTTAGGTCTGATGTCGAACCCAGCATTGGTTCGAAATGTTGCTTTAGTGGGACATGTGCATCACGGGAAGACTTTGTTCATGGATATGCTGGTGGAGCAAACCCACCATATATCTACTTTTGATCAGAATAGTGAGAAGCATATGAGGTATACAGACACAAGAATAGATGAGCAAGAAAGGAGGATATCAATTAAGTCTGTCCCTATGTCACTCGTCCTGGAAGACAGCAATTCAAAGTCTTACCTCTGCAACATTATGGATGCTCCTGGCCATGTCAACTTCTCGGATGAGATGACAGCTGCTTTGAGACTTTCTGATGGTGCAGTTTTGATTGTTGATGCTGTTGAAGGAGTGATGGTAAGTTCCTTCTTATTTCTATGATTAATCCACTTGCAGACATACAGGACAGGTGATTATCTCTCCGTCTTGATGTAAGCTGCTAAAGCTCTGTGTGTTTCTGGGAAGCTTTGCAGTTTAAGCAGATGTATTATCAAAATTTTGGGGCTCATAGGGGGGATGGGTGGGGTTTAGTTGGATTCACTTAATCAGGTAGACGAGCTGGGTGGGGCTGTTGTATCGTTTCTTCTTTCGATTTATTTTTTGAAAGCTGTATTCCTATCATTGAGCTCTATTTGGACTTTATCTTGTATATGCGCGCTGGATAGGTAGATCACTTACTATTGTTGCGTGTGTCATGGGTGACAGGTAAATACAGAACGGGCCATTCGGCATGCGATTCAAGAACGCATTCCTATTGTTCTTGTGATTAACAAGGTATCTTGCCTATTTCATAAAACTAGTGAAAATATTAAGTGTCTTGCAATGTTGAGATGCAGTTTATTTTCGTCTGATAATTTTTGTGCATTTAGGTTGACAGATTAATAACTGAGCTTAAATTGCCTCCAAAGGATGCCTACTTCAAATTAAAGCACATAATTGAAGCTGTCAACAATCAAGTTACAGCTGCCTCGTCCATAGCTGGAAATGCACAAGTATTCGATCCTGCGTTAGGGAATGTCTGCTTTGCAAGTGCAACAGCAGGATGGTCGTTCACACTGCAGTCATTTGCCAAACTGTATGTTAAGCTTCATGGAGTTGCATTTGATGCCAACAAGTTTGCTTCGCGCCTTTGGGGGGACTTCTACTTTGATCCTGACACTAGAAGTTTCAAGAAGAAACCGCCTGCAAGTGGGGTTGAAAGATCTTTTGTGCAGTTCGTTCTTGAACCCCTTTACAAAATCTATAGCCAAGTGATTGGAGAGCACAAGAAGAGTGTTGAAGCAACCCTGGCAGAATTTGGTGTGACGCTTAGCAATGCAGCTTACCGCCTAAATGTTAGGCCTCTTCTGAGGCTGGCTTGCAGTGCTGTTTTTGGCACTGCCACTGGCTTTACTGACATGTTGGTTCATCACATTCCTTCTGCTAAAGCTGCTGCAGCTAGGAAAGTGGAGCACATATACACAGGTCCAAAGGATTCAGCAATTTACAAAGCAATGGAAAATTGTGACTCCGCTGGCCCTTTGATGGTTAATGTGACCAAGCTGTATCCCAAATCAGATTGTAGTGTTTTTGATGCTTTCGGTAGGGTCTACAGCGGGGAAATAATGGCAGGGCAGACAGTACGCGTTTTGGGAGAGGGCTATTCACCTGAGGATGAAGAGGATATGACTGTTAAAGAAGTCACAAAGCTGTGGGTATATCAAGCTCGATACAGGATACCCATAAGTAAGGCTCCTCCAGGTGCTTGGGTGTTGATTGAAGGAGTGGATGCTTCAATCATGAAAACTGCTACTCTTTGTAACTCGGAATTTGGCGAGGATGTGTACATATTCCGGCCCCTTCAGTTCAATACTCTTCCCGTGGTGAAAACAGCAACTGAGCCTTTGAATCCTAGCGAGTTGCCCAAAATGGTGGAGGGGCTTAGGAAAATCAGCAAGAGTTATCCTCTTGCCATCACAAAGGTTGAAGAGTCTGGTGAACACACAATATTGGGTACTGGTGAATTGTACCTAGATTCCATAATGAAGGACCTTAGGGAGCTTTACTCCGAGGTGGAAGTGAAGGTGGTGCTTTATAGCTCTCTCTTCATACATTCACCTTTGTCAGTTCTCTCCTTTTTTCAGGACAAATCCAAACTTTATTGACATTAAGGATTCATTTGTTAAACTTTACTGATCTCGAGGTGCATTTTCGTTGTGTGTGCAATATTCAGGTGGCTGATCCAGTTGTTTCATTCTGCGAAACTGTAGTGGAGTCGTCTTCAATGAAATGTTTTGCTGAAACACCTAATAAGAAAAATAAAATCACCATGGTGAGACAGTCTGTTAATTTTTTGATATGTGCAAGCTGAGAAAATTGTTTCCCTCCTTGCTCACTTATATTGTGTGTAGATTGCGGAACCATTAGAGAGAGGACTTGCTGAGGACATCGAGAACAGTGTTGTAAGCATAGATTGGCCTAGAAAGAAACTTGGTGACTTTTTTCAAACCAAATATGACTGGGATTTGCTTGCAGCGCGATCTATTTGGGCATTTGGACCTGATAAGCAGGTCAGGGTTGCATCGGCTTAGATGCTTTACCACTTGGTTATTTTGAACATTTTCCAATGGATTGCTTCTATTGTTTAGTTGAACATAAGTTCTCCGTTTTGACACTTCAAATGTATTTGCAGGGACCTAACATCTTATTGGATGATACACTCTCCAGTGAAGTGGACAAGAGCTTGTTGAATGCTGTTAAAGATTCTATTGTTCAGGGGTAACTTGATCTTAGTTTTATGCTTTCTTTCCTTCGTGAGATATTGGACTAACAAAATTTTAACAGGTTTCAATGGGGAGCTCGGGAAGGACCCCTATGTGATGAGCCTATTAGAAATGTTAAATTCAAAATAGTTGATGCAAAGATTGCACTTGAGCCACTTAATCGTGGAACAGGTCAGATAATTCCAACTGCACGACGTGTAGCATACTCTTCTTTCCTTATGGCGACACCCAGGCTTATGGAACCTGTGTATTATGTGGAGGTATAACCCGTGTATCTGAAGTTAGTTTTTTTTTTTTTGGGTATCGTTTGGAGCACACTTTGATGAATGCATTTATGATAAACTGTTTATTATGTTCTTCAGATCATCATATAAGAAAGAAAGCAAAAGGGGTTTAGAACTGGACCTATAGCTGTATAAAACACATTATTTTACCTATTAGAGCTGCTAAGCTATACCCATTTATATCATGAAAAAAATTAATAGTGAAACTGTCATGACAGGATATTAGCAATGTTCTTGCTGGTGTTTTTACAATGTTCAAATGATGAGATACTAGGTTCAACTATTTACAGAAATAGGGATGAAATTTGAACAAAAAGATAGATTTTAAGATGTTTTCTTATGTGAAACTGGGGTAACTTTCTGGTGTCCTGATTCAGATCCAAACACCCATGGATTGCCTCTCTGCAATATACACCGTGTTGTCTCGCAGGCGTGGACATGTGACTGCTGATGTTCCTCAACCTGGGACCCCTGCCTACATCGTCAAGGTTTGATTTCGGAATATAGATAGCACCTTGGATTTTTTGTATAATCTTTTCATGTTATAACATAAGGTTTTAGCCTGTGCACACTTGTTCCTTCTCCAGGCATTTTTACCTGTCATTGAGTCCTTTGGTTTCGAAACCGACTTGAGGTATCATACCCAAGGGCAGGCGTTTTGTCTTTCAGTTTTTGATCATTGGGCTATCGTTCCTGGAGATCCTCTTGACAAGAGCATCGTTTTACGACCACTAGAGCCTGCCCCAATTCAGCATCTGGCTCGTGAATTCATGGTGAAGACAAGGCGTAGAAAGGTATATATTCTAGCAGGGTTAATTTGAGATTATTTACTCTTCAGGTTTCTTGAACAGCACTTGATTTGAAGTGGTGCTTGCCCCCTTCCAGATGTCCCCTGTTCCCCCTCTTCTATTATGATCTTGGTGCAAGCCCCCTTCCACATATCCCTTGTTTCCCATTTAAGGCTTCAACGCTCATCTTTTTCGGTTTTTTCAACACACATATAAGGGGAATGTGGTAATCTATGCTGGACTGACAGGCCCTTACAAAAAGTAGCTATTTAGCTCTATTGACCAAGAGTATTGTCTTAAATGATGGATCTATCCCTTTTCTTTTAGGGAATGAGTGAAGATGTGAGCATCAACAAATTCTTTGATGAGGCTATGATGGTTGAGCTTGCGCAGCAGGATGCTGATCTTCACCTGCAGATGATGTAGATATCACATAGCTGAGGTGGTTTTGTATGTTATGTAGCCGACAGCCTCTTGAAAGATATTGTAGCCGACAGCCAACATCCTCTTGAAATATGTAATAGTCTAGTACAAATTTGGCATACCAGGAGCATGAATAGTTCCTGCGTAACTCTCCCTTTGAGCTCATCTATTTGTTAGGATAATCCTTTGCTCTAACATTCGAGTATCTGTGGTGATTTCCTCTCCATCAAAGGGTAGATTCTCGCACGACTGGCATTAAGTATGAGATTTCTGTTAGCTCAGGCGTATTGAATTACTGGGCACTTGTTCAAGTTCTTACTTTATCCTCTTTTAGCACGTTCTTTGGATTCTATATAGCCTAAAGGTTGAACTCATTTTAGCTTTGCCAGAAGTTCCTTTTTTATTTTAGGTGAGTTTTGTAACATTTGATCCCAGTTTTACAGGATGAGAGTCTCATATTTGGTTAACTATGTAACCACTATGTAAGCTAAAGATTGAGGATTATATGAAAATTCACTGCTAGATAACTTGTTTACTACACGAAAATGTAATAAATTAATTATTACTAGTTTCTCAAGAGGACTCTGTTTGATTATCCTAAATTTTGTTAGCATCAGTCGGCTAACGGTTTTGATGATATTCAGACTAAAAGCTAGGGAATGAGATTTTACAATAAGAACAATTTTTCCTGGTTAAACCAAACAATCTTTCTCCTTATTTTATTTCATTTCCTTTAAAGTTCTCATATTTTTCTTTGTTTCATCCCGTCGTGGTTAAAATTCAACTGGTCGACAAAGAGTCGTAGGAATGGATGTATTTAGACAAGTGGGAGCTTTCCAGGGGTACACATTTATGGATTTCGTACAGTAAAGATTATATGGCAACTAACATTACCAATTCCAATAGGCAATATACAATAATGACGATATCAATCCAAGTCCTCAAAATTGAGATTCAAAGATGAGAAGGATGCTCGTTGGAAGTACCATCATTTGAGGCGCAAATTCCAAGTGATAATCCTCACCTTACCCCTAGAGTTTAGAACTAAAATGTCTGAACTCTCAAAATAGATGGAGCTCTAACCATGTATCCATCTTAGCTGAAAAGGCAATGGTTTGAATAATGTGGTGTACCTCATTGATAAGGTCATATAATGGGTATTTTTTTGTTGTTGATGTTTTATGTGTGCCAACTCCATATTAGATCTCTGTGGCAGATGAATTTATTTTTAATTATGTACATTGCGGAATTAAGCCAAAGATGCCTTAGCATACCCGTTTTCTTGCTCGTCAAGAGAGGTAGATCTATGTGTAACCTTGAGGGGTTACTAGAACCCGTAAAATTCGATAAAAATCTTGTATGTATATAAAATGATTAATTCAAATCACTTCCTGAATACTAAAACCGACAAGAGGGGCTTGGTCTGATGGTAACCAACCCTCACTTACAACCGAGAGGTTGTGAGTTCGAGTCTCCCCAGGAGCAAATTCTGGGGATTTATGCCGGGGGTCTATTTGGAAACAGCCTCTCTACCCCAGGGTAGGGGTAAGACTGCGTACACACTACCCTCCCCAGACACCACTGAGTGGTATTGTACTGGGTCGTACTTTTTTTTCCTGAATACTAAAACCCTTTAGTGGTACTGGTTGAGCAAAATACTAGTGCCCCCATCACGTTAAAATCCTAAGTCCGCCTCTAGTCAGTGCTATTGTTTGAAATAAAGGGTAGCTTGAAAAAGCAAAGCGAGCCTAAAGTACACTCTTATCGAGGCATATACATAATGATTTAGAACTCTTGACACATTCACAACCAAGAGATGCAGCATTACACAAACTTTGCTATGACACCAAAAAGGTTGGAACATAATCAACAATCAATTTTATCTCACCAGAAGGTGAGATTCAGTTAAGTTCCCTTTAGTCGGGGAACCATACAATTGAAGAATAGATTAATTTATGTACAAAAATTTGGCTCCATAATTTGCTCGTCTCCCTTAAGCTTTATTTCATCTTGCACTTGGACTAAATGGGAGAGTTACAAGGAAGAAAATAAGTTTACCTCTGATGTATTTACAAAGTTGTCCAGAAGTAACCAATTAATCGTCATTATCGCTGTTGTTTAAGTGGATATGCAGCAGGCAGCAAAAATAAATTGATATAGTAAGCTGCATTCTAGCCTTCAAGTAAAGATCTTAGATTCTCAAGCCCTTCAGCGGAAATATTTTTCCTTATTCTTGATCTTTGAAAGACAACTGGAGGTGGAGGCTCCACGTGAAAACATACCATGACTGCTGTCAGGTTGTCTATGGCACCGCGCTTTTTGGCCTCGTCTACTATTTCCTTGCAGCATAACTTCACATTGTTATGCTCTTGCAGTCTCCGACGAGCAAAATCCACTGCATTTTGGCTTCTGAAAACATCCCATATTCCATCACTACCGATAATCAGGAACTCGTCTTCCTTTGTCAATGTCAGCAGTTTCAGTTCAGGCTCAGCGCTCAACGGCCCACCCTTTTCAACCTCCTTCAGTCCTTTAATGTGCCAGTTACCTAATGCCCGGCTCACGCCTAGCTGTCCATTCAAGTAGCCATCATCAACAAATCCACCCACGGACTCTATACGAGTTCTTTCACTAATACAACAAGGTCTGTGATCCTTTGACATTTCTATAGCCAGTCCACGTCGGGATACAACTGCTCGACAATCACCAGCATTTGCAACAAGCAATGATCTGTTCATAAGAACACATATTAGTATAGAGAATTGATACTAGCAGCAAATCTTAGATCATAGATTTCTGAATGTAGCTTAATGAGATAATTGCGCAAGAGCAAACAATGATATCAACCAAAACAGTACACTAGTCAAAGAAAGATGCATCTGAAATGTCAGCTTAATAAGTGTTAACCACAATTTGATATTTCAATAAAATTAGTGATACCCCTTGCTGAATGAAGTATTATTCTTCCAGTATAAATCACTACTTAGCTGGGAATAAGCGAATAACAAAAACCTCTGTCATTTCACAATTGACATGAATCTAACACATAAAAAGAAGATAGTGAATGGAAAGAAAAAAAACAAGAGAAAAGGGATTAAGCACAGGAACAAATAACCTTCCAAATATCATTGCGGTGAGTGCAGTAGTGCCTGAGGACAAGGCTGAATCAAGAGAGCATGACTTGGCAAAGGCAGCATCTGTCTCTACGAAAGATCTTGTGACCACTTCCTCAAGTTCCAACGGAAAATCAGCATCTTCAACAATGATCCTTGGTAAGTAGTCACGAACAAATTGTGATGCACCCTTCCCACCATGTCCATCAAAGACCTGTCATTAGAACCGTTCACATTAGACATCTAAGATATAAGAATATCAAATAGAAGAAACTCCCAAGTATAGACAACATGGCTTTTAACCTCTTTCCCTCTCTCGCTCTGCTCCCCCTCGCCAAACCAAAACAGAAAAAAAAAATCCTCTTCATAGTCATGGTCCTAAGTAGGAAATAAGATACACATTTCAGATGGAAGTAGTTGAATTAGTGCTGCTCTACCTACTGATGTTCCATAGGTACGTTTACAAGACTCCCAAAATTTTAAGGGTAGTATTATGCTACAACGTTGGAGAGAGGTGGTCTCTTCAGTTCTTCTGTGGTTCCTTGTAATATCATTATCTTATAAACAACTAGTTTGGAGAGCTCTAAACATAAGTTGTCACCTACGCTTTTCATACTTTACTTTGATAAGCAGCTATGGCTGTTCTCCTGTTTTTCAAAGCATGAAGGAAGCACCTATATGCTGAAGAGATGTGCGCATCTCACAACTCTGACGATCAGAGCAATTCTCTAGTTTGTGTCCACTCTCTAGTGTTAATTCTATTTTACTCTTCTTTCTTTAGCCTGTATAACATGATTCCAGAAAAATGGATATGATACCAAATTCACATTGAAACATTTTAAATTCGGAAATATCCAGCTTTACTACTGCACATATATTTCATTTTTTAGTCTTGCACGTTGGAGGAAGCAGTAAAAGTGAGAAAGAACTATACTAAACTTCAAGATCTACAGAAATCCTCTAGGCTTGCCTTATCAAATAGATGGCTCCTACACATGTCGGCATACTTCCCATGTTTACTGAGAAAGAGCTATACTAAACTTCACTGAGAGTTAAATTTGGTCTACAAGTAAATTGAGTATAGTCAAGAACGATATATGTGATGTCCAATGAGGTTAAAGAACTTACTCCATAAAAAGAAATAGCTTCCTCACCAAGTATATTATGGCCAAAATTCTTAGCTAGGTCCGCAATACAGATGTGAGTGTCTTCCATGTCAATGCGACCTCCAATATCGGACCAATCTCCAGACCTAAGGGTCGGGAGGAAGTTATTAAAGAGTATCTGTTTCCGATCCGCAATAGTAGTGTCTTCTGAAATACTTTCCAGCTGCAGAAAAGGAAAGAAAATAATTATAAGGCGAAGAAATAATTCCTATGCAAGCAACAATGAGCTTAGATATGGCAATAGAAGTGAATTTCAGTGCAAATTCTCTGTTTAGGAAGATATGCATCAGGACTGCACAATATGATTATGACTCGAAACCACAAAATCAATGCTAATGCAAACTCTAAATCATTCACAACGTATGTCAGCAAATGAAACGATTCTATGAGGTACCGTATGCAGTGGCTGAACCAGGTTTACTAAGGAGTGTCAAAATATTGAGAAGTAAAAACACGAAGAAGTCAAGGTGAGTCAACCTATAGTAATATATAAGAGCTACACCGTATAATTTTCTGGACGAAGGGGTGTGAGTTGACACCCCCTTGGATAAAGTGGCTCCGCCACTGAGCATACGAAACACATCTTGAAATTGATTTTTCAGAAGAAACATGTACATGAAATTTAGGTTCACTGTAGCTCAGATGTAAAAGTTACAAAAGTCAATCTACTAATTTATCCAGCCAGTTCCATACTTCACCAAATGAAAGGATTTTTTCGGAAATCCAAACATAAAACACCAATTATTCATAATTTGACCATATAACAGAAGACAGTTGTAAAAACACACACATACACACAGAGGTGGATGCAGCCTAGTTTAGGACGTCCAACTAAACCCAGTATTTACTTACTAAAATATCAACAAATACTAAATTTAGACCACATAATTACGAAAGTGCAACGGGTTTAATAGTAAGAAATCAAAGATTAAACACACCAAGTTCAAAATATGGATCCAACAGTTGTTGAACATTAAATTTTAGCATGATATGAAATGAAAACAAACTTATAGCAAAACAAACTAATAGCCTACAGTACTGTCCTAAGGCATAATAAGTACACCAAAAAAACCAAATCTTTAAACAGTATCAACAAAAGTCCAAATTAACCAACATATATGACAATAAAATCTACTCCCAATAACCCAAAAAAGAATATAATCAATACTACCTAAAAGAAAACTGGAGGGCGGGGGGGGGGGGGGGGGGGAATTAATAGGTATAAACAAATATTACACCATAAAAATCAAATCTTTAAACAGTATCAACCAAATTTCAAATTAAACCAACATTTATGAAACTAAAAACTACTAATACCAATTAGAATGCAATTAATACTACCTAAAAACTGGAAAAAAATAATAGGTATAAGCAAATAATACAATTAAAAAGAAAAAGAAAAAGAAAAAGAAAATCCATACTGGGAATGAGTTTCTCATCACAGAATGGCTAGAAGTTGTAATTTTTTCATAATTCTGAATCTGGGTATGTTGTAATTCAGCTTCAGCAAGCAAAGATTGGTCCTTGAAATTATTATCAGTCTTTGAAATGTCCAAATTCTCCATACCCTCATTCACTTGTTCCGTGTCTTGAATGCACATGTTAGTTAGTTTTAACACAATTTAATGGAAAAAAGAAACAAGAAAACAAAAGATAGAATATTTAGACCAAGAAGAAGAATGGGTTGTTTTATTATTACTTTATTTATCTTGAGCAAGTTGTTGGAAGTTGAAAGGAAGCAAAGTTGAGGAAGTGAGAATACAGTGTGGAATTTCATTGTGATTGAAAGAGAAGATTCTTGGGTATGATTTATGGGTTTCTTTCTTCAACAATAGGTTGCAATTTACCCCCAAGAGTCCAAAAAAATAAAATAAAATAGTTCGATGCACTTATATGCCAGATCCGAAAATAAGTCCAATCAACAATTTATTGTATACAGTTTTATCTTGCTTTTGTGTCTAAAAATAAAAACCTATTTTAAATATAAGTGAAGGGAGAGTTGTACTTAATTAAGACTTTTTTAGTATAGTATAATAAAATTAAATTTGGATTTAATTCATAGCTTCTCTGATCTATATTAATTGTCCTGCTTATTAAATATATTTAGTTTAAAATAATTATCATTTTAGAAAAACTAAAGTATATTTAATTATTCCTTTTGATGCATAATAAATGATTTTTTTTATCTTTGATACGTCCTTTAAGAAAATAAAAAATATTTTGATTAAATTACTTTTAGTTAAAATTTATATATTGTTTATTTGACACATTCGAATATGTAAGTACGGATAAATTTTAAAAATTTAAAGTTAGTTCATTTTTTATTTTGTAAAAAAGATGCTTAGTCTGAACTAAAAAAAAATTAAAAAATACTTATTATGGGCAAGAAAAAGTATTTTTTTTTTCTATTTTTCTCTTAGTGTTAAATATTCTTGAAAGTAAAAATATGACTACATAGCATAGAAAACCTGAAGTGATTAGTGAAGAGTACTATTCACAGCGACTTCATATGAGTTGTTGGCAATATAAGCATGCACAAAATTCAGAATATGGAATTTCGGAATTCTATCATATCTTATTTAATTTAATCAGTTCAAAATTTGTTATTTGTAATTATATATTGAGTTTTGTGTATATATGTCTAAGCCAAAGCTATTGAAGTCCAATGAAGGCATAAGTAGATCAACCTGAAAAGATTAATTTAATGTACATTACATAATTAGTTATTATTTTTATCAAATAGCCTATTAATTACAATAATACTTATTATAAATTTATTTGTTTATAAAATAATATATAAATACTTTATATAATATCAATACATACCACTCCAGATTTTTCTCAAGAGGAAAAGCGTGGCTATAGCAATGAAACAAATGAGTTTTTCTTTATTTCTTTTTTTGTGTGGAGATTTTTTAGGTCTAGATATTTTTTTTTATTTCCATTTAAAAAATTTAGACTTTTGTTAACACTGGCACACGTGGATTTATGTTTTTATTAAATGAGAGAGAACTTCCAAAACAATGATCAATATGTCATAGTTTGCAGCAATTTTTTTATCACCAAAAGAAAAAAAGAATTTAGTTAGATAAATAAATACAAAATCCTCCCTCAAAAATCAAAATATTTAATAATAAAAAACAGTGGAAAAGAAGAATTTAGAAGTGGGAGGAAGAGGAATGGGAACCGTGGTAAATTCAATTGCATTATAAATTTGATTTTAAGAAAATCTGAACCTATACAATTAATTGCCACCAATATTTTTTCCACACGCAAAACACCTTATTAATTAATTTAAAACCAGAACAAAGAAAAAAAAGAAGAAAAGTTAGGTATTAGGTTTTTTGTAGTCAAAGGGTGCAGATTTAAATAGTAATTAGACTCTTCTCTTCTAATTTCGTAGAAAATGAGGGGAATTTCTTTATTTCTTTTTTAATGTTTAATAAGTAAGTAGAAAATATTGTCTCAAAACTATTTTTCAATATCAAGTGAATATCATCTAAATGCCTATAAGCCCCTTCGCCATCTCTCAAATCATGAAATAAAAAATTAGTAACCCAAAGTCAAATTAAACTTTTAGTAAATAATAGAGGTTTATACCTTTGAAAGAAGTAAAAGTACTACAAGTTAGCTGAAGAGTCTTATTAGTTTACACAAATATTTATAAAAGACCCAGATCTAGGAATATTAATTAAAGTGAAGACATAATTAATTGACAGTTAGACTAGTCAGAAAGCAATAATCTCTAAAAATTATAAATATTATTTTCTTCGATCCAAAATAAGTAATTTTTTTTAAATATTTTCACACATATTAAGAAATTCATTTTTAGCATTAATTAGCAATAGAATTGACCATATTAACTTTTATTATCTTACATAAACACTCCTAACACATATTCCAACATTATTTACTCCAAGGACAATATAGGAAAATAATAATAATTAATTCATACTTGAAATATAAAAAAGTCACTTATTTTAAATCGCAAAGAAAAATGCCAAAAAATTATTTATTTTGGACCGGAGGGAATAATAAACAATGAATATAAATGGAATAGGAATTAGTCACAAAGCAGAGACAAATGTAGAGTAATATTTATGGATTCAGACAAATTTCAATAATTTTTCTTTAAATTTTATTTTTATATTAAAATTCTATTGAATATGTGAAATATTTAATTACAAACCAAATAATTAAACGGGATATGAATTTTATCAAATTTAGAATTCATATATATCAAATTCTGACTTTCACTATAAAAATAGATTTAAAAAAGCAAGTGAGAGGAAACATTATAAGTTGCACTATAAATTGGTTTGTGTTATAAATACACTTTTATTTAAGGTGAATGTCTTTAATTAGAGAGATTCTAGAGTTCTATTCTTGGTAGATAAATCATCCTCCTCCCTATAAATAGAGGTGCTCTCTACCATTGTAAATAACCCCTAACATTCTCTAAGTATCAATAAGAAGAACTCTCTCTATTTGCTCTTGTTCTTGAGTTATTGTTCTTGTCTTTTACATTATTTCATAACACGTTATCATCACGAGACTCTACCGTCTCAAGAACCATTCTCGAGAAATCTAAAGTATTTCCCTCTTCCTAATTTAATTTTCGATTATGTCTGACATTACAAAAAGAAAGTTCGTTGCCCTTGAAATTTCGGGCAAGAACTATATGACATGGGTGTTGGATGCTGAAATCCACTTAGATGCTATGGGTCTCGGAGACACCATCAAAGATAGAGAAAAAGCATCCACCCAAGAATGTGCGAAGGCCTTGATTTTCTTGCGCCACCACCTTGATGAAGGTTTGAAGATTGAATATCTCACCGTCAAGGATCCACTCGTCTTGTGGAACGGCTTAAAGGAGAGATATGACAACCTGAAGTTGGTCACTCTGCCACAAGCACGATATGATTGGGCTCATCTGAGGCTCCAGGACTTTAAGTCCGTTTCTGAATATAATTCTGCTATGTTCAGAATTACTTCCAAATTGAAGCTATGCGGGGATAATATCTCCGATTATGATATGCTTGAGAAAACGTTTACAACGTTTCATGCCTCCAATATAGTACTGCAACAACAGTACAGAGAGAAAGGCTTTACAAAGTACTCTGAACTGATTTCTCTTCTACTAGTGGCTGAGCGAAATAATGACCTGCTCATGAGAAATCATGAAAATCGACCCACTGGGTCTACATCACTGCCTGAAGCAGATAAGGTGCACTCTCATTATGCCAAACATGAAAAGGACCATGGTCATGGTCGTAAACGGGGTCATAGCCAGGGATGTAGACAAGGAAGAAATTCCAAAGAAGTCCGTCACCCCCCGAAGAGAGATAACCGCCGAAAGCAGAAACGGGGTCATGAAGATCCTAAGGAAAATGGTTCAGAAACGATATGTTATCGTTGCGGTGGGAAAGGGCACTGGTCAAAGACTTGCCGTATACCAAGACACTTGGTTGACCTTTATCAAGCATCTCGAAAGAGAAAAGGCCCTGAAACAAATTTTGTCTATGACGACAATGAGGACATCACCCACCTGGATGTGGCAGACTTCTTTGAGCAACCCGATGGGAAAATAGACCACCTAATCGGCGATGGATCCGTGATGAAAGAAGATGGAGTTATTTGATTTTGTTCTACTTATTTGTATTAGTTAGTGAATAAACTAATAGTCATTAGTATTAGCTCGTATTAGTTAGTTCATGATGCAATGTTAGCAGTAGTTCTTTAGAATATCTTCTATATGCTCAAATATCAATAAAATTTTTATTTTCCAGTAGGGGTAATCGACTAGCCTGAAAAACTAGTCGATTATCTACTATTTTCGCATTAAAGTTGAAAAACAATTGATCAACAATCGATTGTCTTTGGCTAACAATCGATTGTCATTAAGACAGTGTAATCTGGAATTTTTCAAAAATCATCCACAATCGATTGTCTTTGTCTAACAATCGATTGTCATTAAGACTGTGTAATCTGGAATTTTTCAAAAATCATCCACAATCGATTGTCTTTGTCTAACAATCGATTGTCTTGAAACAGTGTGTTCTGGAATTTTTCAAAATAGCCAACAATCGATTGTCTATGCATAACAATCGATTGTCTTGAAACAGTAAGGTCTGGAATTTTTCAAATAGCCAACAATCGATTGTCTATGCATAACAATCGATTGTCTTGAAACTGTGCTCTGGAATTTTTCAAAATAGCCAACAAATCGATTGTCTATGCATAACAATCAATTGTCTTAAGACAGTGTGATCTGAAGTTTTTTCAAAATAGCTAACAATCGATTGTCTATGCATAACAATCGATTGTCAATGTTCAACAATCGATTGTTTGTAAGTAACAATCGATTGTTTGAAGAAAACGTTTAAACTGAAATTTTCAAACTGCAAAGTAATGGATAACATATCTGATTTTGTTAGTTAACTGTTAGCAGCAGATTTTGAAAATATTATGTGACACAAAAGAATTGAACTTGTTTATTCTTATGTTCTTGTATCTCTTTTGTATGTCAAACTATGGGATAGCAAATATGGATATCTCACAAAGCGAACTTGGATCAACATCCAACTGTAAAAGTATTTGCCTAATTGATTCATGTACTACACATACAATACTCAAAGAAAGGAAGTATTTCTCTCAACTAAATATGTGTAAGGCAAACGTTACTACAATCTCTGGAAGTAGTAAATTGATTGAAGGCTCCGGAAGAGCAATTGTAACTCTGCCCAAGGGCACGACGTTAATCATAGAGAATGCAATGTTCTCCTCCAAGTCTAAGAGAAACTTGTTGAGTTTTAAAGATGTACGCCGGAATGGCTATCATATTGAGACAATGGATGAAGATAATATTGAATATCTCGTCATCACAAAGAATGTCTCCGGCCAAAAGAGGGTTATTGAGAAATTCCCGTCTTTATCTTGTGGCCTGTATTGGACAAGAATTAGTGCAATTGAGGCACATTCAACAGTAAACCAAAGGGTTACTGATTCCAATACCTTTGTACTTTGGCATGATCGATTGGGACATCCAGGATCGGTCATGATGAGACGGATTATAGAAAGCTCCTATGGGCATCCGTTAAAGAATTTCAAAATTCTTTCGAATAATGAATATCCTTGCACTTCGTGTTATCAAGGCAAGTTGATTATCAGGCCATCACCAACAAAGGTTGGGACTGAGTCACCCACGTTTCTGGAACGTATACAAGGGGACATTTGTGGACCTATTCACCCACCTAGTGGGTCGTTTAGGTATTTCATGGTCTTGATAGACGCATCCTGTAGATGGTCTCATGTGTGCCTGTTGTCATCACGCAACCTTGCGTTTGCGAAATTAATGGCACAAATAATTCGACTACGAGCACAATTTCCAGATAATCCAATCAAGTCCATTAGACTGGATAATGCTGCTGAGTTTACATCCCAAGCATTTAATGATTATTGCTTATCAATCGGGATAAAAGTTGAACATTCTGTAGCTCATGTTCACACTCAAAACGGTCTTGCAGAATCGTTAATTAAACACCTGCAATTGATTGCAAGGCCATTACTTATGAGAACGAGGCTGCCCACTTCGGTATGGGGTCACGCCATCTTACATGCAGCAATGCTAATTCGTCTCAGACCGACGAATTACCACAAGTATTCCCCGTTGCAATTGGTTTTGGGTCATGAACCCAATATATCCCATTTAAGGATTTTTGGATGCGCAGTATATGTGCCTATTGCACCGCCATCCCGCACCAAAATGGGTCCGCAAAGAAGGTTAGGAATATATGTTGGGTTTGAATCGCCCTCCATCATTCGCTACCTCGAAACATTGACAGGCGACTTGTTTACTGCACGATTTGCAGACTGTCGATTTGATGAGACACTTTTCCCAAAATTAGGGGGAGAAGTTGGTGAAACCAAACGGGAAATTTTGTGGAAAAATGCATCATTATCTCATCTTGATCCACATACCTCTATTTGTGAAAGAGAGGTACAAAAGATTATCCATTTGCAAAGAATAGCAAATCAAATGCCTGACGCATTTACGGACTTGAAAAGGATAACGAAATCCCACATTCCCGCGGAAAATGTTCCAATCCGTATTGATGTCCCTGTTGGACAATCATCTAGTGTCATATCCAATGAGTCGAATGCACGCCTGAAGCGTGGCAGACCATTAGGTTCCAAAGATCGAAATCCTAGAAAGAGGAAAAAGAACGATCAAAATGACACCACGAAAGAATCTCATGATTTAACAAATTCTGAGATTCATGAAGAATCCATTGAGCCCGAGACTCTGGAAAATACGAAACTATCCCTAAATCCAATTAATATTGAGGCAAATATTAATCGAGTGGATATTGTGGTGGATAATGCCTTTGCTTATAATGTAGCATCTAGCATTATGCAAGAATGTGAGGATCTCGAACCTCAATCTGTTGAAGAATGTCGAAAAAGACAGGATTGGCCAAAGTGGCAAGAAGCAATTCAATCAGAATTGAATTCGCTGGCAAAACGTGAAGTTTTTGGCCCTATAGTTAAAACACCTAATGGTGTTAAGCCTGTCGGCTATAAATGGGTCTTTGTACGCAAAAGAAATGAGAAAAACGAGGTACAAAGATATAAAGCACGCCTTGTTGCACAAGGTTTTTCTCAAAGGCCTGGTGTCGATTATGAAGAGACATATTCGCCTGTAATGGATGCGATAACCTTTCGTTATCTCATAATTTTTGCTGTCCATGAAAAGCTAGACATGCACTTAATGGATGTGGTTACTGCCTATCTTTATGGCTCACTTGATAATGAGATATACATGAAAATTCCCGATGGACTCAAGATGCCAAACGCGCATAACTCAAAATCTCGGGAAATGTTCTCAATTAAATTGCAAAGATCCTTGTATGGTCTAAAGCAATCTGGACGAATGTGGTATAATCGTCTTAGTGAGTACTTGTTAAAAGAAGGCTATATAAATGACGCCATTTGCCCGTGTGTTTTTATAAAGAAAACAACATCGGAATTTGTTGTACTTGCCGTATATGTTGATGACATAAACCTTATTGGAACCCCTAAAGAACTCCAAAAGGCAATTGATTATCTAAAGGATGAATTCGAGATGAAAGATCTCGGAAAGACTAAACTATGTCTTGGTTTGCAAATTGAATATTTGGCAAACGGAATTTTTGTTCATCAATCTACCTATACAGAAAAGGTACTGAAACGGTTTTACATGGATGAAGCACATCCTTTAAGTACACCGATGGTTGTTCGATCACTTGATGTGAACAAAGATCCATTCCGACCACAAGAAAGGAATGAAGAGCTACTTGGTCCTGAAGTACCATATCTTAGCGCAATTGGCGCACTAATGTATCTTGCAAATACTACAAGACCTGACATATCATTTTCAGTTAATGTCTTAGCAAGATTTAGCTCGGCTCCTACGAGGAGACATTGGAATGGGGTCAAACACATATTGCGGTACCTAAAGGGAACTACCGATATGGGCTTATTTTATGGCAAGAATTGCAGCCCGGATCTTGTTGGTTATGCTGATGCTGGATATTTGTCCGACCCACACAAGGCTCGATCTCAAACGGGTTATGTGTTTACCTGTGGAGAAACCGCCATATCTTGGCAATCGACTAAGCAATCAATTGTGGCTACTTCATCTAATCATGCCGAGATAATTGCTATTCATGAAGCAAGTCGGGAGTGTGTGTGGTTAAGGTCGATAATACATCATATCCAAGACAAATGTGGTTTGAAGTGTGATAAACTACCCACATCTTTGTATGAAGATAACGCAGCATGTATAGCTCAATTGAAGGGAGGATTCATAAAAGGAGATAGAACGAAGCATATTTCACCAAAGTTATTCTTCACACATGATCTTCAAAAGAATGGTGATATCAATGTTCACAGATTCGTTCAAGCGAAAATATGGTTGATTTGTTCACAAAATCTCTACCAAAGTCAACCTTCAAGAAGCTAGTTCACAAGATCGGGATGCGAAGACTTAAGGACATAAATTGATGTTCTTATCAGGGGGAGTTAAGGCGCGTTGCACTCTTTTTCCCTTACAAGGTTTTGTCCCACCGGGTTTTCCTTGCGAGGTTTTTAACGAGGCAACCAATAGGCGCATATTCAAACATGTGTACTCTTTTTCCTTACTTTAATTTTTCCCATTGGGTTTTGTTTTAAGGTTTTTAACGAGGCACATCATTGAATAAGACATTCAAGGGGGAGTGTTATAAATACACTTCTATTTAAGGTGAATGTCTTTAATTAGAGAGATTCTAGAGTTCTATTCTTGGTAGATAAATCATCCTCCTCCCTATAAATAGAGGTGCTCTCTACCATTGTAAATAACCCCTAACATTCTCTAAGTATCAATAAGAAGAACTCTCTCTACTCTTCTCTCTATTTGCTCTTGTTCTTGAGTTATTGTTCTTGTCTTTTATATTATTTCATAACAGTTTGGAAAAAGTTTGGGAACCAAAGATCGAACGAATAATTGATAATCCACACTAAACATGTGTATCTCTTTTCAAAACCATAAGGCGTTTGATGAATACGGTCAAACCCCTTTATAACAATATCCTTATATAACATATATTTATTATAAAAGTCAAAATTTTCTCAAATCGATTTTTATGATATGTTACAATATACATTCTGAAACAAGATTTTACTATATATAGCAGCAAAAAAATATCGAAATAAATGATGTTTTTATAGACAAGGGCGGAGTCACGATTGTAACTAAGGGTAGTCAAAATATAAATAAGTAAGCAAACTGGGCCAGAAAATTTTATTTTTTGTTATTTTCGATTGCAGGAACCCACCCGGAGAACGAGGAGCAACAATTCAGAAATCAGTTTTAGGTCCAAGTCAAAGAAGCTCCAGGAACCTGCATGAAGAATGGGGTCACCTTTCAATTTCGTTTGAGGTAAAACAGGAGGACCCTACCTGGAGAACGAGGGTCAATATATCAGAAATTGGTTTGAAGTGCAAGTTAGAGAAGCATCGGGGATCCGCCTAAAGAACATGACCAACTTTCAGTTTACAAGTTCAAGTCAGGGAGGCATCAGGTGCCGCATGAAGAACACAGTCAACTTTCAATTTCAAGTTAGAGAAGCATCAGGAGAATCCCGCCTGAAGAACAGGAGCAACTTTCAGTTTACCATTTCAAGTCAGAGAGGCATTAGGATTCCGCCTGAAGAACATAGTCAATTTTCAATTTTTGAGTTCAAGAAGCATCAGGAGAATCTCGCTTAAAGAATAAGGTCAAGTTTTGGTTTACAAGTTCACGTCAGAAAGGCATCGGGACCCCACCTGAAGAACAAGATCAATGTTCAGGTTTCAATTTCAAGTTGAAGAGGTATAAGGAAAATCCCGCCTGAAGAACAGGGTCAACTTTCAATTTTCAAGTTCAAGAGGCATAAGCAGAATCCTGCATGAAGAACATAGTCAATTTTCAGTTTCAAGTTTAAGTCAGAAGCAGCAACTTGCATGAAGAATAGGATCAACCTCCAGACTTTAAGTCAAATCAAAGTAGCACGGGCCGCCTGAAGGACAAGGTTTGCAAGCTTAAGTCTACTCCAAGTTCAAGTTTATTTCAAGTGCAAGCAGCAGGGTGCCCGTCTGAAAAACCGGGTCGACTTCTATTTTTCTTCAAATTCAAGTCAGCAGGGTGCCTGCCTGAAGAACAATGCCGACTTCCAATTTTCTTCAAATTCAAGTCAGCAGGATGCTCACATCAAGAACGAGGTGAATTTTCAGTTTTATTTTGACAGATCAAGTGGAGATTCAAGACAAGAAGTAGATAGAATCTTGTATTTTTTAATATTTGCTGTAATTTTCCCTTTTATTTTGATGTAATGGCAGGAACCACGAATCAAAACCTTGACGGCACCTCAATCGGCTCTCCATCTTGGTGATTTATCGCTCTTCTCACTTCTGAACTACAAATGGACTGATTCCTTTATAGCCAAGGATGTGTAGGTAGCTCAGATACTAGGGCTCAATCACATTCTCCATTCTTTTAGTTTTTGGTCTCTCTAAATAAGGGTCGGGTCAAAAAACTTATTTTGTCATTATTTGTTTGAAAACTCTTCGTGTTTCCAGTCAAAGAGGGCAGCTGTAGACATGTAATTTTTGATTATTCTCAAGATTTTACACATTTTAGCATTTAAATATTTAGTTTAGGTTTAATATCGCTAGTTGAATTAGTTTTGTCTCTTTTACTTTATTTTATCACAAAAAACGAAAATTATAAAAAGTAGTTTCATTAATATTTTGTAGTCATATTATTTTACTAGGAGTTCTATTTTTATATAATCTTAATAAAATACCAAAATAATTTCACAATATAATATTGTTGTTTTAATTAATTAGAATTAGTCTTATATTTTTATATTATCAAATTTATATCATTTTTAGAAGAAAGAGTATAAAATTTGAGGCTAGTTTTGTTTGGCCTTAATTGAAGAAGTCCAAAGAGAGGGCCCAATTTTAAAGCCCAACCCCTAAGGCTCCCTTCTCTTCTTCTTCTTAGACACCCTAACACACAAAAACCTTTGACCTAGAACCCTATGCCTAGTCTTCACCCTCACCACCCGTGGAACTTTTTCTTCTTCGACCCTAGAGGAACACTAAAAAGAAGCTTGTTGGCCCAAGTTCAGTTGAAGTTTTGAAAAATGACAAATGAACTCAGTGAAGGACCATGTCCATCTGAGGAGACACAATTGTTACAACATATGCACATGAGATGCACGTGAAGAAGATAAGACTTTGGGATCGAGCAGCAATATCTTCTGAACTGATCGAAAAGATTGCATAGGAGATAAGGAGAAGAGGTCTCCATATATGAAGAGAACTATATCTGGATCTAGGATAAGGAATTGGAGTTTGAATTGTTTTAGGACTCGAATTTGATGAAGGATCAGCAATTCAAGTTTTTGACAAAATCTGATTACTAACTCTATAAAAGTAATACTGTTCTCTTGTACATGCACGCACACATACAAAGAAGTTAGAGCTAACTTGAGAGCAAAAAGAGCAAGACTATTTTGCAAGCAATTTATGTGAGATCAAGTGTGCACGCCTGCAACTACTTGAACAAGATTGAAGAACCAGTTCCATTGTGTTTTTCTTATTCTAGTTCTATTGTAGTAGGTGATTTGAAATTGTACCTTTCCAGCTTTCATAGAAGCAAATTGTATTAGGTACATTGAGTATTCAAGTTAGAGTTAACTTGAAAGTATCGCAACAATTGAGGCTGTATGCCACATTGGAATTAGAGTTAATCCTTAGGATTACAAGAATTTTGTAAATGCTGTTTTGGCTCATTGATATTAGTGGATGTTTGGAAAAATCCTACTGAGAAGTAGGTCGTGGTTTTTTCACCCTTTGAGACAGGTATTTTCCACGTAAAAATCTCTATGTTCTTTATTTTTTGCACTCTTACTTCCGCAAACAGTCATAGTTAGTACACCTAGAAGAACCAGTTTCTTCTAGTGCGAAAATTGGGTACCACACAAATCACCCCCTCTTCTGTGGTATTAACGTTTGGAACATCAATTAGTATCAGAGCGGGTTATCCTTGCAGAGGCTAACACCTTAGGAGAAGATCAACAATGAGTGCACCACCTGGGAACTAGGAAGGGCAATGCAATCCAGTGCTAGGCCTCAACTTTTCAATGGCCAGTACTATTATTGGTGGAAGAACAGAGTGAGAGATCACATCATAGGGGAAGATTATGAACTTTGGGACATAACCACTGATGGCCCTCTAGAAACCACTAAGAAGAATGCTGAAGGAATTGAAGTACCAAAGACAAGGGCTGACTGCACTACGGATGACTTGAAAAACTGGGAGAAAAATGCTAAAGCTAAGAAGTGGCTTGTATGTGGCCTAGGGCCAGACGAGTACAATAGGATCCAAGGCAGCACAACTGCTAAAGAAATATGGGACACTTTACAAGTGGCTCATGAAGGGACACCTTAAGTGAAAATATCAAGAGGAACACTTCTGTGTTCTCAATATGAGAATTTTACCATGAAGGAAGGAGAAAATATCCAGGATATGTACACTAGGTTCACCACCTTGACAAATGAAGTGGAATCTCTTGGTAGGACTATTCTTGAAGAAGACAAGGTTGAGAAGATTCTGACAAAAGTTCTGCCAGTCACATGGGAAAGCAAAATTACTGCCATTCAGGAATCCAAGAACATTGCTACCCTCAGACTGGATGAACTAATTGGAAATTTAACTGCCTGTGAAATGACGAGACAAACCATGAAGATGGATACCCCCCAAAGGGAAAGAAGTTTACCTCTCAGAATTGCTGAAGGTGCAGAACTGGAAGATGATGAAATGGCTATGATCACTAGGGATTTCAAAAGGGTATCTAACAAGAGAAAAGATTTCTTCAAGAAGTATAAGCTTCAATAAAATAAGAGCTCCGGAGAAACATGCAAATGAGGGATGCTACAAGTGTGGCAAGATTGACCATATGATCAAAAACTGTCCTCAATGGGAAATTGAGTGGAAAAAAGAAAGAGCTGAACGAAAAAACAGGAAGAAGGAACAGGTTCAACTCAGGAGAACAAACATTCAACTAAAGCTATGGTTGCTGCTTGGGGAGAAACCTTAGATGAAGACTCAGAAGATGAAACTGAGGAGGTGCAAGCTTTAATGGCCATCGGAGAATCAGACGATGAACAAGAGGTAAGTATTCTTCATCTCAAAGACAAGATTAAATTCTTGTCTAAAGAAAAACTGGCTGAGCTATTAATAAACTTCATTGATGAGTCTGAGATAATCAACAATGAGAAGGAAGTTCTGTCTAGGGAATGTGTGATTCTAAAAGCAAAATGTAAAAGTCTAGAATCTAGGGCAAATGAGAGTGATAACAAAAATGCCGAGTTGAAGAACCATCTTCAACTTAACAATAGTGCCTTAGAACTTAGGTTTGAGAATCTGAAATTAAAATTAGGAACAGGAAAGAAGATAGCTCATCACTCACATCTCACTCTAGAAGAAATTCTGGGAAAAATGAAAGATGAATTGCACAGAAAAGATGAATTCATCAAAGTTTTAAAAGAAGATCTAGGAAAGGTAAAGCATGAACTAGGCAGAACTTGCAAGTGGAACCAAGCCTCAGATGCTCTCTCCTGGTTGCAAGAGCATCACAACAATAACAAAAGAGGACTTGGCTATGAAACTCAAGCTCCTAAATGGGACCTAAAAAGCAAGTACCTCACTCTTCCTGAAAACAAAATCTGCACACACTGCGGTAAGACTGGTCATTACAAATATGAATGTAATGCAAAAGAAATGACCAGTCAAAGGAACAAAGTCTTTGTTAAAGAAAAGAATAAGTTTCTTGGATGGGCAAAAAGGAATTTGATACATCCTTTTGTATATAGAAAGGGACCCAAACTAGTTTGGGTTCCTACGACTAACCCCTGATCTCCGTTTGCAGGTCTAAGTGAAAGGGAGGAGCCAAATAGGGCATATGGATAGTGGCTGCTCGAAGCACATGGCTGGGGACAAGGACCAGTTCCTTTCACTTAAGAACCTAAAAGGAGGTAATGTCTCCTTTGATAATGGAAAGAAAGGTGAGATCATTGGGGTTGGAAAGGTAGGCAAGACTGATTCTCACTCCATAGAGAATGTATACCTAATAGATGGTTTAAAATACAACTTAGTAAATGTGTCACAATGGTGTGACAGATGCAACCTTATGGCTTTTACCCCTACCAAATGTTTTGTGATTAACCTTATCACTGACAAGGTTATTTTGCAGGGAAAAAAAGTTAACAATATTTACATTATATATTTGTCAACTCTTTCAAAAATGAATTCACTTGCTTAAGTGTGTTAGCCAACGATCCCCTTATGTGGCACAAAAGACTTGGCCATGCCAGTCTAAATCAGCTAAACAAATTAGTCTCCAAGGACTTGGTAATAGGATTACCTAATATCAAGTTCAAGGAAGACAAAGTTTGTGAGGCATGTACAAGGAAGAAGCAGGTAAGGTCATCCTTCAAATACAAGAAAATGGTAAGTACGTCCAAGACGTTGGAAGTGGTTCATATGGATCTCTGTGCTCCAATGAGAACCATGAGCAGAGGAGGAAAGAAATATGTGTTGGTGCTTGTTGATGATTACTCTAGATTTACCTGGGTACTATTTATGACATCTAAAGATGAGGCCTTTGAAATGTTTACTGCTTTTGCTAGAAACACTCAGAAAGAATTAGGAAATTATCTTCCATCTATTAGGTCTGATCATGGAACTGAATTTGAAAATGCAAAATTTACTGAGTATTGTGATGAAAATGGTATAGATCACAACTTATCTGCCCCTAGGAGTCCTCAGCAACATGGAGTAGTTGAAAGAAAGAACATGACTCTTGAGGATATGGCAAGGACCATGCTTTTCTCTAGTAAATTACCCTACAGATTCTGGGCAGAGGTTGTAAATACTGCATGTTACATAATAAATAGATGCATGACTAGACCTCTTGTTGAGAAGACTCCCTATGAGTTACTTAAATGGAGAAAACTAAACATATCCCATCTTAGGGCATTTGGTTGCAAGTTCTATGTGCATACTAATGGAAAAGACTCCCTAGGTAAGTTTGATCCCAGAAGTGATGAGGGAGTATTCTTCACATAGAAAAGCATATAAAGTGTTTAATAAAAGAACTTTGTGTGTAGAATAAAGTGTGCATGTTGTGTTTGATGACACTAACATTCTTTCTGAAGGACATGAACATGAAGATGAAGCCATCGGACTGGTCAAAGACTTGGGTGAAGCATCAGCTCAAGTCAAAGCATCACCTACAGTAGGACCATGTGATGGAGCATGTTCTTCCTTTTAGGGCAACCTGACTGGGGGAAGAAATCAAAGAGGAATTGAAATAAGCCCCTTGAAGGAACCTGTTCATGAACCTAACTCTCAACAAATAGCTGAAACATTCAGCAGAAACAAGTTTGTCGTGAAACCTCACAAGTATCAAAGTTCTCATCCTATTGACAACATTCTCACTGATCCAACATCTGGAGTAAAAACCAGATCACAACTAAAGAATCTATGTGTATTTGATGCTTTTCTATCTCTTATTGAACCTAAAAGTATTGCTGAGACTTTGCAGGATACAGATTGGTTCAATGCTATGCAGGAGGAACTCAATCAATTTGAAAGAAGTCAAGTCTGACATCTAGTTACAAGACCCAAGGACAGATCAGTCATTGGTACCAAATGGGTCTTCAGGAACAAACTTGATAAGGATGGAACCATCACAAGAAACAAGGCAAGGCTGGTGGTTCAAGGCTACAGCCAAGAGGAAGGCATTGACTATGATGAGACCTTTGCCCCAGTTGCAAGATTAGAAGCAATCAGACTCCTCATCGCCTTTGCAGCACATATTGAATTCACTCTCTATCAGATGGATGCCAAAAATGCCTTCTTAAATGGCTACCTCAAGGAAGAAGTGTTCGTAAAACAACCTCCAGGATTTGAAAGCAAGGAATGTCCTGAGCATGTGTTCAAGCTGGACAAGCCTCTATATGGTCTCAAATAGGCTCCAAGAGCGTGGTATGAACGACTATCAAAATCCCTACTGGAGCATGGGTACAAAAGATGTAACATTGACAGCACCTTATTCCTAAGGGAAAAAGGTAAAGACCTTCTTGTTGTACAAATATATATTGATGACATAATATTTGGGGCTACTACTGATAAGCTGAGTAAGGACTTTGCAAAACTAATGGCGAGTGAGTTTGAAATGAGTATGATGGGTGAATTAAAATTCTTCCTAGGCCTGCAGATCAAACAAATACCACATGTGACCATGATCCATCAGCAGAAGTATACAAGAGAACTAATCAAAAGGTTTAAAATGGAGGACGCTAAAGAAATAGATACACCTATTGCAACTGCCACTAAATTAGACATTGATAACCTGGTTCATCAGTTGATCAAAAGTTGTTTAGGGGTATGATTGGTTCACTCTTGTGTCTTACTGCTAGCAGACCTGACATTGTTTTCAATGTAGGGCTTTGTGCTCGTTTCTAGGGAAATCCGAAGGAGTCACATCTGACAGCTGTCAAGAGGATTTTGAGATATCTGAAAGGTACAACTGATTTGTGTCTTTGGTATTCCAGAGGTAGTAATTTTGATCTAGTAGGATATGCTGATGCTGATTATGCAGGTTACTTGGTGGACAAGAAGAGTACTTCAGGTATGTCACATTTCCTGGGGTCATGCCTAGTGTCATGGGCTACAAAAAATCAAAACTCAGTAGCCCTATCTACTGTTGAAGCTGAATATGTTGCTGCTGCTTCTTGTTGTGCTCAATTACTATGGATCAAACAACAACTGGTAGATTTTGGAATTGAAGTTGGATGTATTCCAATATTTTGTGATAACACTAGTGCTATAAGTATGACAAAGAACCATGTTCATCATAAAAGGACAAAGCACATAGATGTTAGATACCACTTATTGAGAGATAACTATGAAAAAATGGTTAATCTCCACAAAATTTTGTGCTACTGATAAACAAATAGCTGACATCTTCACTAAAGCACTAAGTAAAAAAGACATTAAAAGGAACATGTTAGAACTATGGATGATTAAGATAACCTAATCAGGTCCATTTCAGAATGCAATAAAAAAGAGGGAGGGGGGGGGGGGGGGATTGTATTTTGTTTTGTTAGAAGTTCTGAATTTATGTGCATATCTAGACTAATTCTTATTCATTCTCATACTCTAATCAATAAACTCATGTGACATATTTCTTTTAATTCATTGATCTCTTACAAATGTTTTTCCTATTTTGATGCATGAGGCATACTCAAGAGAAGTTCTACTTGAAGAACCTAGTTCATCAAGTCTATGCTCATAAGAAAAGGTCAGGTATGTTTCTACATTTTGCACAATTAGAAAATTAAAAGTTCCAATTTTGAACAGAAGTCCCATTATAACCGAACTCCCAAAAATATAACCGCTAAGCATTGGACCAGTTTTCCTCTCCTAGAATTCTAAAGAATAACAAGACTTTTTCCCTAAAAACCAGTGCAAATTAAAGACTCAGCCTTACTAATTGAACACTGCAAAAGGATGCAGTTACTAATCATGACCCTTTTAAAAACATCCACACACTCCTAATTTGGTCTATACCCACCACTAAGATCTGATCATCCTTCTTCTCCAAAATCACCAAAAATCCCCAAAATCTTCAGAAATCCTTCACCATGTCTAACCCTCAAGAAAATCCAGGGACACTCTTACTGAAATCTACCAATACATCTTCGTCTGCACCCCCAGCGACAACCCTAAACCCAGATTCTGCCGGTAAAAGATGTTGGCAGAAATACTGTAGCCACTGGTGCTCTGAGAACGGCTTTAAATGAAAAATTGAGAGCCAGTCAAAAAGGGGAGCACTCTAAAAAGGAATCATCTGACTCAAGCTCTGAGTTTGACATCTTCGTTTTTGCAAGTGATGGAGAAGAATGGGGGTCTTCTGATACAGACAAAAATCAAGAAACCCCTAGGAAAGTGAATACATGCTATGGTTCTTCTGATGCAGTCGATAATATGGAAAATAGGTTTGTTTTAGTTGGACCTATGAGAGATGTGAAGGGGGATGAATCTAGTCGAAGAGGAAGGAAAAAGAAACACGAGATTCTTGCGATTTGTGGAAATGTTGAGGAGAGTGGCAACAAGTCAGGGGAAATAGCTCTGGGGACGCTGCTGAATGTCTTGTTCATCTAAGAAAACAACAAGTTAGAAGTGGTTCATCTGGTGAGAAAACCTTAGCTGACCTTCTAATGAAATTGGAGCCAGTTATGATCCAAAGAAGCGCAAGGATTCTTCCTTAAAATCTCCAACTGCTTCCAAGCCAATAAAGAAAGCCAAAACATCATCCCCTAAGTCTACTGTCCCCTCAAGAGAAACTAGAAGCAGGGTTAAACAAAGTGAGGAACAATTGCAGAAAGCACTGGAAGAAAGCAGAAGGAAAAAGAGAGAAAAAGGCAAGACGAAAGTTGTGGAGAGTATCGAGGTAGACGAGAAAGAAGAAGAGGAGATGGACCTAGTCCGTCAAGAAAGAGAAACATCTGAAAAGGTACCATCACCTACACCAAAAGGTTCCAAGACTTCAATCAAAAGAACTTCATCTGTACCCATATCTGCTGAGTCCTCATTGGCTAAAAGAACTAGGTCTGCTGGGAAAAGAAATCAAAAGAAGATTATTGAAGAAGAAGAGGAAAAATGGAGTGGAGAAGAAAAGGAGGAGGAATCAGAAAAGGAACAAGATAGATTTGTCATCTTTGGCAGAAGAAAGATCTTGAAAGGGAGAATTCTGAAAGACATGGAGGAGCCAAGTATGAAATGATTGGTTGATGCTCTGAATGGACAAGGGTGGAAGAACATGGTTCTTCAACTAGATGGCAAACAGGCAAGAAAAGAGTTGATTGAGTTTATGGCAAATGTCACAATGGTGAATGGGGTTGTTACTAGTTTGGTGAGAGGAGTCAAGTTACAGTTTGATGCTCCTAAATTGGGTGAGATTCTGGAGATTCCCTGTGCAGGATATGATGATTATACAAAGCAAAGGTGGACTTGCCTGGACTCTCTTCCTAATGCACTTCAAATCACCAGAAATTTCTGTGATTCTACAACTCCTTAAGATGTGCCTGAAGCTCGATTTGTTTAGAAAAGTGATATGAGGGCTGAGCACAAGGTGTTTTTTGAGTTTGTGAACAAAGGTTTGCTGCCCAGACATGATAGAAAGCACACATCCAACTACATTGACTTGGTTCTTCTAGAGTGTCTTGTGAGAAGAAAGCAGATTAACTGGCCTGCATTCATTGTAAAACTACTGGATAGAGTCATCAACGGCTCTACAACTCATGTCACACCCTATGGGTTCTATTGACTACTGTTCTGGAAAAGCTACATGTGCCATTGAAGAAATGGGAGATGGCATATGGCAAAGAGCAATTTGGTGTAAAGACTCTCATGGCCTACGACTATCTAGTGAATTCTAATCCAGTTGAACCTGGTTCATCTCAAAAGTCTCCTGTAAATAGCAAGGTCAGGGCTTTGGTCTATGAGTGTGGAATAAAAGATGCTGAGATATCTAGGCTAAAGGCTCGTGTTGTTGAATTAGAAACTGAACGAGATGGACTTAGAGCTTAACTAGCAAAGGAAAAGGAGAAGAGTGATGGAATGCTTCAAAATATTTTCAACCTTCTCCAAACCAAGCCCTCTCGTACCTCCAAGACCTAAAGCCAGTTTAAACTACCCCCTCAGGGATCCATATTCGGGATATTTTTTGTTATGCTTTTGCTCATGGTTGGATGTTAATTTTCTTTTTGTGGTTTGTATTGTAGAAACATCTCCCAATCAATGACAATGTGCTATATTTCTCTTGTTCTATGAAATTTCTGATCTTAATAGTTACACTCTTTGTATTACTGATTGTTGGTTAACTGAAACTTGTTTTCACTTGCAGTTGTCCTAGCGGCCACGAGTACTAATAATATCTGGAAGTCATATAATATGCAACTTTTCGATGATGCCAAAAGGGGGAAGAGATATTGTGCTCTAGTTTTTGTATTTTGATATAAAGTGATATTTATAACCTGATTTAACCTGGTCCTTAATGATAAGTTAACTTAAAGTGTGTGACTATGTGAAAATTAAGTTAAGTTCCACAGGTTCTCTGAGTAGTAAAAGTACAGAGTTTGTTATCATCAAAAAGGGGGAATTTGTTGGCCCATGTTCAGTTGAAGTTTTGAAGAATGACAAAAGAACTCAGTGAAGGACCATGTACATCTTAGGAGACACCGTTGTTACAGCCTATGCACATGAGATGCACGTGAAGAAGATAAGACTTTGGGATCGAGCAATAGTATCTTCTAAATATCTTCTGAACTGATCAAAAAGATTGCATAGGAGATAAGGAGAAGAGGTCTCTTTATATGAAGAGAACTATATCCGGATCTAGGATAAGGAATTGGAGTTTGAATTTTTTTAGGACTCGAACTTGATGAATGATCAGAAATTTGAGTTTTTGTCAAACTCTGATTACTAACTCTATAAAAGTAATACCGTTCTCTTGTACATGCATACACATATACAAAGAAGTTAGAGCTAAATTGAGAGAAAAAAGTGCAAGACTATTTTGCAAGCAATTTACGTGAGATCAAGTGTGCACACCTGCAACTACTTGAACAAGATTGAAGAACCAGTTCTATCTGTTTTTCTTATTCTAGTTCTATTGTAGTAGGTGATTTAAAATTGTACATTTCCAACTTTCATAGAAGAAAATTGTATTAGGTACGTTGAGTATTCAGGTTAGTGTTAACTTGAAAGTGTCGCAAAAATTGAGGCTATATGCCACACTTAGAACTAGAGTTAATTCTTAGGTTTACAAGAGTTTTGTAAATTTTGTTTGGCTCATTGAGTTTAGTGGATGTTTGGGAAAATCCTACTGAGAAGTAGGTCGTGGTTTTTTCACCTTTTGAGCCAGGTGTTTTCCATGTAAAAATCTCTATGTTCTTTATTTTATGCACTCTTAATTCCGCAAATAGTCATAGTTAGTACACCTAGAAGAACCAGGTTCTTCTAGTGGGAAAATTGGGTACTACATAATTACGCCCTCTTTTGTGGTATTAACGTTTGGAACATCAAAGCTATCGGCTGAACCCTAAAGAAGAATACCATATCCATTTACACTCTAATAACCTTCGAACAATACCCCCTTTTCCACCCCAGCCGTCGCCGAACAGAAAAGCAACGACCATCACAACCACCCATCGTTGCTTCTTCTTCTTCCCATTCTCAACAGCCATCGTCGGAACATCTGCCGCTGTCTCTCATATCCGCCGTCCTTACCCTTTTTCCCCAGACACAAACTAGCCCCACCTTTCCACCCTCAACCCTAAAACTCTTAATCTCTTCTTGAGTCAGTAACAACCATTGGCATTGACGAAATCTAGCGAGCCTACAACCACCATTGAACTAGCTGGTGACCCTCCCTCCCTCCCAACACACGAGCACAAGATGGACAAGATGGTGGGGGGTGGACTGATATGATTATTGCAATAAGAAAATACCAAGATGTTTTAGTTTCTTTTGATTCAATATCATTTAAAAAAAAAAGAAATCAAAATAGAAACGTCGTTGGAGGTCGATTGGGTCTGAATTAGTTTTTGTTTCAGTTTTGTGGTGCCGATTTGCGTTCCGTCAGAGGTTCAGTCCGTCGTTAAATTTTGAAACATCAAAGTTGGATTCAAATTGAGGTTTATTTTGTTTCCCTTTAGATAGTTGTTTGAATATTTTGATTGAATTTCTAGCTTAATTTGGTTTGACATGCTTAGTTGTCTCGTTCACTCGTCTGTTTTCTTAAAATTAGCTTGTTTTTTTAAGTTAGTTGTTCTGGTGGTTTCATTCTCTAGCTTGTTTGAAATTAGTTTGATGGCTTTCTGAGTATACCGAGTTGCTTGCTGTTTCTTTTTGTGGATTATTGCTTGTTCAACAAAGTTGAATTAGGTAGAACAAACACTAATTGGATGCTTCGTTACTGCTAGTTTCATTAACGCTGGGAGTATGCTAGACCGTCAACACTCGGGTAGAAGAATATATTAGGATTTTCCTTTTTCTATATGAGGTGAAAGGTCACCCTTTTTAGTTAAATTTGTTCCGGAAGTGCCCTGAAGAATTTGTAATATTCTATTCCGGGGAATGCCCCGAAGAACTTTATATATATTTTGGAGGCCTTGACGAGCATTTAGGAGGCGCATATATGTAGTATTTTATTTTTATTTCATTTTATTTTATTAGGTGGGGGCGACCTTGAGCCTCTTGTGTTTATTTTACCTCAATTTATATATTTTCAAAGCCTACGAGATTGAGTACGCAACCATGATTTTTACTGGACTCAGAAAATGCCTGACACCTTCTCCCCGAATCAAATGAATCCCCTTATCTAGAATATCTGGTGCAAACTGGTTTAAGAGTCGAATGTGTTTTAAGGGAAAATTATTATTTTTAATGGTGACTTGTCACACCGAGATCATTTGCCAAGTGGCGACTCTGAGTTATCCCTTTTAATCAAATTTTTTGTCACTTTCATAATTGAAACCCTTTTTGAACCTTACAAATATTTTCATTATTTTTAAGAGGTTTTATGAAGAGGTGAAAAAATGGATGTGATAGCTCTAGTCACTCTGCTAGGGAGTTGCAAGTTTCAGCTGATACTTGATATTGTTGGCTTTTAGGATATTCAGTTGAGGTATTTTGTTTTCTTTATTTGCTTTGTTTATTTGTCTTATTTCCTGTTTTGTTGGTTATTTGTTTATCGCTTTTCTCTATGTGTTTACCGCTTTATAATTGTCATCATTTGCATAACCATGAGTCTTCTTTTTGCAACAAGTCTTCTGGAGTACGTTTGAGCGTACACGACCTTTTGTGAGTCATGCGTCTTTAGGGGGTGGCAGGGGAGCATGGAGTGGGCGGTCCACTAACTTAAGTCAATCTTTAGGTCATGCCTATCTGCATCATTCCATTTAAACTTAGCAGGGCTCGGTCCCAGGCATCCTGTCCCTTTATAAAAGGTATATCCAAATTATGTCAAAAAGGTCACATGGCCCAAAAGGACATTCAATTATCCCTATGTGATACATGTTGCTTCTTTGAGGGTAGAAATATCATTTGGTGGACTGATGTTTGGGAAAGAGGGTGAAGTGTAAATATTAAGCAAGTAGAGCCTAGTTATATTTTTCTTTTATAATTTTTTCAAGAAAAGACCAAAAAGTGAAAATAAAATGAAAAAATCCAAAAAGATTTTGCACTTTTCCATCATTTTTAAAAATCAAAAAAAAAAAAAATCAAGAAAAAGGAGAAAAAGAAATTCGAGAAAGATTTTACTTGTTTCATCATTTTTCAAAAAAAAGGAAGACAAAAATATGTTTTCTTCAAATCAATGCTATTTTTAAATTCCCTCCCATATCCAATCTTCCCGAACTACTCATACCTAATTATCGTCTTTCAAGATGGAATGCATAGGCAACTCACATAGGGTCCGGTCGTCCTAGTAAATCTAGTGAATCTTAGGTTCTTCTAGGACTTATAGCTTTGGAAATTTAATTAGTCATGCAACTCCCCTAGCTTCACATGAATTCACAGAGAAGGCCCTCGCTCGGGTTCTTTGACATCGACTCGGTTGCTAGGAAGAATGCGGGCTTAGAGCCAATAGAACTAGTGTTCCTTCGTCACCCTCTAGTGTACCGTACTTGTGAAAAGCATGATTTAAGATATGCACGGATAAAAGTAGCTGCTTAGGTTGCATATATAAGAATAGGAATCGAATCCACAACTATTGATATTGAATCCGCTGTTCTCACCTTAAAAGCTGGGTAAGCCAAGGGGGGGACTTTGAACTGTTAAGAGGTGCCTAGCGCTTTCATCAATATGAAAGAGGAAGCTTCTGGGCTGTACCTGCATAACTAGGGATTGGAGGAAGTTGAATAGTAAACTAAACGAAGATGACGCTGTCCAATTGGCCGAACGGAAGATCGACATGAGAAGCTGATGTTCTTGGTACAGAATCCCATGCAGATTTTTTAACTGTTTTGTTAGGCATGG
This sequence comes from Nicotiana benthamiana, assembly GCA_034376525.1. Taxonomy (NCBI): domain Eukaryota; kingdom Viridiplantae; phylum Streptophyta; class Magnoliopsida; order Solanales; family Solanaceae; genus Nicotiana; species Nicotiana benthamiana. The sequence continues at coordinate 131,669,821 of CM067335.1, read as the reverse complement.
GCATGAGCAAGAAAGCAGACAAGAGGAAATCAGAAGAACGGGGATGCAAATCACCTATTTTTTCCCCTTCTTGTTTGCAAGGAAAAAAAGTAACTAAACTAAACAGTAAACATGAGGCATAGTAGCAGAAATAGAAAGATGCCCATCCCATTGTATTTGAATTTGGAAAGAAGGCGTCACGTGATCTTAGCCAAATCTTGCATGTATAGCCAATTTTGGCCACATCAGCCTTGTTGAAAAATAGGGCTATGTTGCAAAGTGGCTTGTTGAACCGTGTTTGGAGAGTCTAGAATCCATAATTAATTGTCTCCTTACTTCAAGGCCCGTCCTTGTTGAATTTACACGTCTAGACATGTTTGGCCTCTTGAAAAATGATGTCAATTTGGTAAAATTGGTTCAATGGCCCATATCTTAAAGTCCTAAGTCCAAAACAAGGTATTCCCTCTGTTTAAGGTCCATTCTTGTTAAATCTGCACCCTTACCCATTTTCGCTACATAGGCCTATGATGACTCAACATGGTCATCACTTATTTTCTTATTCATTATGTGCTTTCGAGGCTTTGAAAATCTAATTAATAGTCGACTCAATTTGCGTGCACAGTTCGAGCGCATAGCTGAAAAGCTTAAATGTGAATTTTGTAAAAAATGCTAAATTTTTTATATTAAAAATGAATAATTTGACTTCAGTCATCATTTTGGGCAAATGGACCTGGACCCGTGATTGTACGGTCCTGGAGGGTTTGTAGGAAATATGAGACTCGGGCATATGTTTGGAATTGAATTCGGATATCCCAAGCCCGAGAAATGAATTTTTTGAGCAAAATTATTTTTCTGGAATTAATATGAAAAATTGAAATGAAAATTGATTAGAACGTGTTGGTACAAGCTTCAGATGCGGTAATTACATGTACGGTTCTAGTTTTTGATAGAGATGCTTCACTGTTGTTTGATTGGGGGTCTACGTATTCGTATGTGTCATCCTATTTTGCCCCGTATTTGGTCACGCATAGTAATGCATTGGGTATTCCTGTTTATGTGTCTATGCCAATGGGTGATTCTTTCGTGGTCGAAATAGTCCATCGTTCCTGTGTTGTGGTGATTGGGGATCTGGAGACTCGTGTAGATTTGTTGCTTCTAGATATGATCGACTTTCATATTATATTGGCGATGGACTGGTTATCACCCTGTCACGCTATCTTGGACTGCCATGCCAAGACTCTGACCTTAGCTTTATCTGGTATGCCTCGTTTAGAGTGGAGAAGGACTCCAAGTCATTCTACTCACAATGTTATATCGTGTGTGAAGGCTCGACGTATGATCGAGAAGGGGAGTTTGGCTTATTTGGCTTATGTTCGGGATTCTAGTTCTGAGGTTCCCTCTATCAATTCTGTGCTCGTTGTTAGTGAGTTCCCTGATATTTTTCTTTCAGACCTGCCGGTATGCCACCTGACAGGGATATTGATTTCTGCATTGATCTTGTTCTGGGCACTCAACAAACCAGGGCACTCAGCCCATTCCTATCCCTCCATATCGTATGGCCCCGCATGAGTTGAAGGAGCTAAAGGAACAGTTGTAGGGTTTTCTTGAGAAGGGCTTCATTATACCCAATGTCTCAGCTTGGGTGTGCCAGTGTTATTTGTCAAGAAGAAGGATGGGTCAATGAGAATGTGTGTTGATTACCGGAAATTGAACAAGGTAATGATCAAGAATAAGTATCCACTGCAGATGATTGATGATTTGTTTGATCAGCTTCAGGGTGCTAGGGTATTTTCCAAGATTTACTTGCGATTTGGCTACCATCAGTTGAGGATTAGGGCATCTGATGTCCCTAAGACAGCTTTCTGTACTCGGTACGAGCATTATGAGTTCTTAGTTATGTCATTCAGGTTGACAAATGCCCCAACAGCTTTCATGGACCTGATGAGTCGAGTGTTCAAGCCTTATTTGGGTTCATTCGTGATAGTATTTATTGATGATATATTGATATATTCCCGCAGCCAGGAGGAGCATGAGCAACACCTTAGAGTGGTTCTCCGGACTCTGAGGGATATTTATTTATATGCTAAGTTCTCAAAGTTTGAATTTTGTTGAGTTCAGTTGCATTTTTGGGTCATGTTTTATCATCAGAGGGTATTCAGGTGGACCCAAAGAAGATTGAGGCAGTTAAGAGATGGCCTAGACCAACATCAGCTACAGAGATTCAGAGTTTCTTGGGGTTAGCAGGCTACTATCGATGGTTCGTGGAGGGGTTTTCATCTAATGCAGCCCTAATGACCAGATTGACCCAGAAGGGTGCCCAGTTCAGATGGTCGGATGAGTGTGAGGCGAGCTTTCAGAAGCTTAGGAAAGCTCTGACTACGGCACCAATGTTGGTTTTGCCCACGGGTTCAGGGTCTTATACATTTTATTGTGATGCTTCCCGTATTGGGCTTGGTATAGTGTTGATGTAGGATGGCAAGGTCATTGTCTATGCTTCGAGGCAATTAAAGAATCATGAGAAGAGATATCCGGTTCATTATTTGGAGTTGGCAACCATTGTTCATGCATTGAAGATTTGGAGGCACTATTTGTATGGCGTGGCATGTGAGGTGTTCACAGACCACAAGAGTCTTCAGTACTTGTTCAAGCAAAAGGAGTTGAATTTGAGGTAGATAAGGTGGTTAGAGGTTTTTAAGGGCTATGACATCAACATTCTATATCATCCGAGGAAGGCGAATGTGGTGGCTGATGCTCTGAGTAGGAATTCAGCCAGTATGGGCAATCTTGCTTATATTTCGGTTGGTGAGAGGCCGCTTGCTTTGGATGTTTATGCCTTAGCCAATCAGTTCGTGAGGCTAGATTTTTTTGAGCCTAGTTGTGTGTTAGCTTTTACGGTTGCCCATTCTTCATTATTGGAGCGTATCCGTGATCTGCAGTATAATGATCTCTATTTATATGTCCTTAGAGACACGATGCAACGCAGAGGTTCCATGCATTTTACCTTAGATGAAGATGGAATGTTGAGATTGCAGGGTCGAGTACGTGTACCTAATGTGGATAGGCTTTGAGAGTTGATCTTAGAGGAGGCCTATAGCTCCCGGTACTCTATTCATCCTGGTGCCGTGAACATGTATCAGGACATGCAGCAGCATTATTGGTGGCATAGAATAAAGAAGGAAATTGTAGCATATGTGGCTCGTTGTTTGAATTGTCAGTAGGTTAAGTACAATCATCAGAGGCCTGGTGGTTTATTTCAGTGGATTGAGCTTCCCGAGTGGAAGCGGGAGTGAATCACTATGGACTTTGTTACCGGGCTTTCGCAAAATCGGAAGAAGTTTGATGCGATATGGGTCAATGTTGAGAGGCTGACCAAGTCAGTGCATTTCATTCCTGTGGAAGAGTCCTATTCTTTTGAGAGGTTAGTTGAAATCTATATGCAGGAGATTGTTTGCCTCCATGGTGTGACCATATCTATCATTTTGGACGGAGTACGTAGTTTACCTCACACTTTTGGAGGTAGTTCAACGAGAGTTGGGCACATGGGTTGAGTTGAGCATAGCATTTCATCCCCAGACGGACAGTCAATCCGAGTAGACTATTCAAATTTTAAAGGATATGCTACGAGCTTGTGTTATTGAATTTGGAGGTTCGTGGGATCAGTTTTTTTCCCTTAGTGGAGTTTGCCTACAACAACAGCTACCGATCGAGTATCCAGATGGCTCCTTATGAGGCTTTATATGGTAGGCGATGTCGATCTCCGATTGGATGGTTTGAGCGGGAAAGGCTCGGTTGTTGGGCACAGATTTGGTTCAGGAGTTCTTGGACAAGGTCAGGATCATTCAAGATAGGCTTCATTGAGCTCAGTCCAGGCAAAATAGCTATGCAGACCGCAAGGTTCGAGTTGTGGCTTTTATGGTTGGTGAGGGGGTATTGCTCCGAGTGTCGCCTATGAAGGGCGTGATGAGATTTGGGAAGAAAGGCAAGCTTAGCGTAGGTTCATTGGTCCATTTGAGGTTCTTGATTGAGTGGGAGAGGTGGCTTATAGACTTTCCTTGCCGCCGAGCTTATCAACCGTGCATCCAGAGTTTCATGTGTCCATGCTTCGGAGGTATCATAACGATCCAGCCCACGTGTTAGATTTCAGAACTGTCCAGTTGGACAAGGACTTATCTTACGAGGAGGAGCCGGCAGCTATTTTGGACTAGCAGGTTTGCCAGTTTAGATTCAAGAGTTTCCCTTCTATTGGTGAGAATGTGACGACCCAAAGGGGTCCTCACGTGTTTTCTTATTCATTTTGTGATTTTGAGGCCTTGAAAACCTCATTTGTAGTTGCATCGATTTACGTGTGCAATCCTAGCACGTCGCCGGAAAGCTTAAATGTGAAATTTTGTGAAAAATGCTAAAATTTTGATATTAAAAATGAATAAATTTGACATCGATTAGTAAATGGACCTGGAGTCATGATTGGACGGCCCCGGAGGGTCCGTAGGAAAATATAGGACTCGGGCGTATGCCAGGAATTGAATTTCGAGGTCCCAAGCCCGATAAATGAATTTTTTGAGTATAATTGTTTTTGTGGAATTATTATGGAACATTGAAATAAAAATTTATTAGAACGTGTTGGTATCAGGTTCGTATTTTGGTTCCGGCGCCCAATACAAGTCTCATATGTGATTTGAGATATTTCTGTAAAGTTTTCTTGAAATCGAACTTCGTTTGACGTGTTTCGGGCATAAAGTTCTAAATTTGAAAGTTAATGAAGTTGGAAGAAAAAAAATAGTGATTTTGAGGTTTGATTTGTTGTTTTTGATGTTATTTGGCAATTTGATTGCGTGTTTAAGTTTGTAAGATGTCGTTGAGTTAGTGCATATGGTTGGTTAGGAGCCCCGAGGGCTCGGGAGTGTTTTGGAGTGGTTTTAAACTTAGAAAAATAGCAGATTTCTTCAACTATTGCAGGTCCTGTTTGGTTCTTTGCATTCGCGACGCCTCTTCCGCATTCGCGAAGCTCTGAGTCTTTTCCTTCATTGCATTCGCACCCATACCCTCGCGTTCGCATATAGCTATCTGGTCCTGGGGGGACTTAGCCTTTTTCCTCTTCGCGTTCGCATTCGTATCCTCGCAATCGCGTAGTTTAACGGAACCTCTTCATCGCGTTCGCGTGAAGTTCCATGCATTCGCATAGACCAATTCCTGGAGCCCAACATTTTTCTCTCCGCGTTCGCATTCTTCGTATCATGAACGTGATGGTCTATTGAGTACTACCCTTCGTGAACGCGACCAGCCTTCCGTGAAGGCGAAAGGCAATTTTGCCCAATTACAATTTTTAATTCCAGAACAGTAGCTATCGGATTTTTCACAAGTTTTCACGAGCTCGTTTTTCTCCAAGGTCCTTAGGCGTCCGTTGAAGCTTTCATTCACCAAAACTTCATGGGTTAGTAATCCTTAACTCGTTTTCTTCATTTTTATCAATATTTAATGAATTCCTAAGCCTAAAACATGTAATTAAGGGTAGAAATTGGGGTATTTGGGTAGAATCAGGGCTTTTAGAATTTTCTTGATTTAGACCTCATTTTAGGGTCGAATTTGAAATTTTTTTTATATATTCGGGACTGTGGGTGAATAGGGGATTTGATTTTGGCCCGAACCTCGTGTTTTGACCAAGCAGGCCCAGGGTAGTCTTTGGAATTTTTCTGAAGAATGATCGGAAAGTTGTAATTGAACATAGGAATTGGTTTGTTTAGCTCTTATTGATGGTATTGAGTCATTTATGCATAGATTCGATTGGATTGTAGCCGGATTCAAGAGGGAACGCGGTGATTGTGGATTGATTTGGCCGTGGAAGTTGAGGTAAGTATTCGGTCTAACCTTAGATTGAGGAATTAGAAGTTCAGTCATATTTGCTACTTGTTTCTTGTTGGGTACAATGTATAGGCATGGTGACGAATATCTATGCGTTGGTGTCGAGCATGACCGTAAGTCTTAAATTGATATTTGTTGTATTCTTTAATGATACTATGGTTGCAATGGTGAGTAAATCCGTGACATTGCGCAAAGTCTTAGTTTATTTTTGTAGAAGTTACTGATGAGCTAGAAATGGTGATAATTGAGGTGATTAGGAGTTGAGTTGAGATTGGTTATAGCTGATTGTCCCTTGCTAGGACGTATATAGTTGTACTGTTGAGTTCCCTTGCCCAGATAGTATAATTTATGGATAATCCCTTGCCTAGACTGTTTCCATGATCTTTGTAAGCTGTATAATCACGCCACAACATTTTTGTTACTATATATATATGGATCGGGTTGCACGCTGCAACAGATATTATATTGGATCGGGTTGCATGCCACAACATATATCATATTTGGATCGGGTTGCACGCGGCAATAGCTATACGTATATGGATCGGGTTGCACGCCACAACAGAGTTAATTGAATAAGGAATCAGGTTGCGCGCCCTAAAAGTAGTGTTATTGAATTGTTGTAGATGCGGTACTGTTATTTCATATATCTATTTGGTTTCTGCGAGGTTGATATTGTTTCCTGAGGCATGTACCCCCTCCCTTATAACTTCTTATTACTTGTTTATGTTACGACAATATATATTACATAACTGCATAGGTATGTCCGGAGTCTGGTGCTAGCCTTGTCACTAGCTATCTGGGGTTATGCTAGGCACTTACTAGCAAATAGAGTTGGTTGTGCTGATACTACACTTCGTGCTCTTCTTGCATTGATCCAAGTGTCTAAGTAGCTTACGGTGTGAAGCAGTAGCGCGGGAGCCAGCCTACAGTCTAGCGAGACACAGAGGTAGCCCTGCAGGCATCCACAGATCTGCATCTCTTCTTTCTTTATTTTAGTCTGTTATCTCATTGTATTCGAGGCAAACAGTTATATTTTCTTTCAGACGATTGTATTTAGTACTCTTAGTAGTTCGTGAGTATTGTGACACTAGTCTTGGGTAGAGGATTGTGTTGGATTTCCGCATTTTAACCAGCTCCTTTAATTAAAGACTTCCGCTTATTTATTTAATTATTTCCGTTGTTTCATGCTACTTCTGATAATTGTTAAAAGGAGTATATTGAAATGAAAAAGTGATTAAGGTTTGGCTTGCCTAGCTCCTATTAGTAGGCGCCATCACGACTCTCGAGGGTGGGAATTTGGGTCGTGACAAGGCCATTTCTGCAAAGTAGGGTCATTTGTGCAAAGTATTCTTAGAGGTCGTGATTCCCGAGAGTTTAGGGGTCATGCGGGCCTTTTTGAGATATTTTTCCATTTTCTAGTGGTCATCCTTGTTGAGTTTGCACATATAGCCACCCTTGGCCACATAAGTCATTTTCTAAAATTGCCCAATCATGTCTTTCATGTGTCAAATAGGAGGTGTTGTGGTGTCGCATAGTGTCTTGAGCCATTAACTCTATTTGTTCTTATTTCTCTCATTTAGGTATGAATCCATTTGCCAGAGCTTGAGCATGACATACACCACATGACCATCCAGCCAAGACCACTGCTTTCAAGAGCTACTTGAGGAGAATTTTTATATTTTTTGAGTCTGTTTTCGTGTTATCTTTTACTTTCTAGTATTGTCCAGTAGTATTGAGTCATTTAGGCGATATCAAATTTTATCATATTCTAGTTAAGTTTGTTGAATCTTTTATCATCGTACTTCCTATTTTGGTATTGGAAAAACCAAAAAAAAAAAAATTATAAAGGAAAAATTCAAAAACATTTTTATTTTTAGTTTATTTTGTTCATTACTTTTCCAGAACTACGCTTGGTCTGATTTATGAGGGGTGTGATACGTAGGCAACCTACATAAGGTTCGATCGAATCATCATTAAAAAAGAAAGAAGAAAAAAAGAAAAAAAGAAAAAAAGAGAATGAAGGTTTGGGACGTGAGAAATAAGAGGAATGAAAAGAGGGGAAAGGAGATGAAAAACCAAGCAGTGCTAGAAATGAAAATGAAGAAGAAACTCAGAAAGAAGAGTGAAATTGGGATAATGCCAGATGACCTTCATACCCTCGAAGTCATTTTAGAACTGATATCTGTGACTAGGTGCATTGCACATAAAGTGAGATTATCTAATGTTAACTTCTCTAACGCTACATGATGACTTCATTTTGTTCCTCTTTGTTATCTTAGTTATAGAAGATAGGTGGTTGGTTTGTGGTTCTTAAAGTGGTAACTCTTCTATACAACATAACGTCTAATGGCAATGCGAGATGACAAAAGAATTAAGTTGGTTGATACTAGTGCCCAAAAGCAATTAGTTGAACATGACAATGGGCTAGTTGGAGAGGTAAGGATGTTAAGGCAACACATGACATACATGTATCAAGCTTGGATGGTTGGGAAGGCACCACCCCCGCCACCACCTAGCTTCCTAGATGCTACCCTTACCCAAACTCCGATCATAGTGCTAGATGATCCCCCATACTCTCCAAATTCTCCCGCTATTATCACAACTTTCCCAACTACCCTAGTAGCTCCATTACTCATCCTTCAACTACCTTTTCCAAAAGTTTCCCTCCTGTCATATCCACTATCCCCACGATCACAAATTCTCAACAATATTTCTTTCATAGATCCAACAATGAACACCCACTCAAAACTCATGATGCCCAATATTACCCATCAGAGGTTGCCCACGAGGTCCCTGACTCATACAATGATAGCTTTCAGAATGAGCATCATGTTGAAAGTGAAAAGTTCACAGGAAAAGAAGGGAGAGATAAGATATCTAGGAAGTTGAAAGGTATAAAACAATCCTTAAAGAGCATGCAAGGGATGGGAAATCAGATTAGCATGTCTTACAATGACTTGTATATGTTCCCTAATATTAATCTACCCGTGGGGTTTAACATGCCAAAGTTTAACTTGTATGATGGGTGTGGAGATACAGTTGCCCATCTGAGGGGTTATTGTAGTAAAATGAGAAGTGTTGGTGGGAAAGATAAATTGTTGATGGCATATTTCAGTGAGGGCTTGACTGGGGCAGTCTTGGAATGGTATACTCATCAAAATGTTGATAAGTGGAATGAATGGGATGACATGACTCAAGATTTTGTTCGACACTTTTAGTTCAATCTAGACGTTATCCCAGATTGCTCCTCCCTGTCTAATATGGAAAAGAAACTTAAGTAAAATTTTAGTGAGTTTGGGCTCGGATGGAGGGAATAAGCTTCTCGGGTTAGTCTCTCGATTGGTGAAGAAGAAATGGTTGAGATTTGACTACAAGACCAGGGGCCCACCTACTTCAGCCATTTGATCCCGACCTTGGGTAAACCTTTCAATGATGTGGTAAAAATGGGGGATGGTAGAGGAAGTAATCAAGTAAGGGAAAATCATGAGTTATTCTGCATTGAAAGATACTACAGAAGACATTCAGAACATCTCAGTAAGCTTGGGTGGAAGAAAGAGAAATAGAAAAGATGTTGTTGAGCCCTGTCGATGACAAGATCTAGTAGGTGTTCTTGCTAAATGCTTTCAGCCCCAATATCTACCCCATGAATATCCAAGTGCTCCAGATAATCCTCGTCAATTCTACTTTTCTCCACAAAATCTCCAAAGTCATACCTCGCCTTCCTAGTACTCCATCCACATTGCATCGCCATATGTTCCACATCTACAAGACCCCAATGACCTCCACAACCTCTACAAATGTCTTTCCCACATCCTCAAGCATATTAACCACCTACTCGCAAGAGGTTCCAACCAAGGCTAGAGAACAATATGAAAAGGCAGCAACAAAGAGAAAAGCCTGTCACTCCTATTAGAGAATCATATTCCAGTTTGTTCCAAAGATTGAGGCAATTGGACATGTAGAAGCCGATTCAGATAAAAATGCCGAACCCCCTTCCAAAGAATTTTGATTATTCTCAAAGGTGCGCATATTTCTCTAATGCCTCGGGGCACACCATCAAAAAGTGTTGGAATCTGGAAAGAGTAGTCCAGAAGCTTGTTGATGTAGGTGACATTATCGTGAAAAACTTAGATACAGTGGATACTAGCCTTAGTCCTTGCCTGTTCATAATGAGACATATATGGTGGGCATGATTTGTGTTGAAAAAGAATACGAGAATTCTTGTGAGATCCTCAGAGGGCCACTTGCTGCAAAGCTTTCAGCGCTATCAGTCTCAATTCCGAAAATTGATCTTAAGAATGAGTCGGCAAAAGGGGGCCCAAAGCCACCCGTGAGGTAAATGTTATTGAAATAGGTAAATGACAGGGTAATGTCAATGTGCGACTCAGCGGCTAAGATGCAAGGTTGGTAATTGGAAAGAAACTCCTTTCTTGGTTATCCATGAAGGAGACTTGGTAGTTTATTTTGTTGTCGTATCTGTTATCCGGGTTATTATAGAGTTGTAATTCGGATATTGTCTTGTGACTCAAACCCTTTCATCCTTTTATTTTTCCTAGTTCATTTAGTCGTAGTAAATCATTTAGTGTTATCTAGGTTTGTTCCAGGGTTGTAAACCCAATTCATTTTGCTCGTTTCACTATTATACCCTTTCACGGCCTGTTTAATGCAATCTCATATTTTCTGTTATTGCTAATCAGTTTTTGTTTAGTTCTCTTTTCCTTTTATAGTTCTTTTGATGGTGACTCTAGTTACATGACATGCACATGGAATTCTCAATTTGTTCTTAAAAGTTAGTCTAATTTATGAAACAATTAAACAAGTCTTGAATATGACATAGACATTTGAGGGAAATAAGTAAAGATCTGGACATTTTGAGATCATTTAAAGCCATAAATTTTGAAATTAGGGCAGATAATTTGGGAAGTTAATAGGATGACAAGAATTTGTTACAAGAGAGTGCATCCAAGAAAATTTAAAGTGAGCAACTTTCAGTTCAAATGCATCTCAAGTTACAAGATAAAGCCAAAAGAGTTTGCTCCAAACTGGCGGAGAACATCCATTGTGTAGAAGAAATTACCCAACAAGAGTTTTGTACTTGACAAAGCACTAAAGAAAGGTGGAAGACATATATATGATATCAATGTTGTCGCTGCAAGGAAGTGCTGAACATGATATTCAATTTTTATCCTCTACCTGCATGTGTTGTACTTGGCTTTTTCAGAGATCGGGAGGCCCTCTTTAAGCTACCCAAACACTTTATACCTTTCGAAATCCCTTAGAGGCTGTGCTGATTTCTTTGACCTCCCCTATTTTAGAATCAAGTTAGAGTCATAAAAAAAGGTTCATGTCCCCATAGATTTGTTTTAGAAATTTCATTCCAAAAGAAAATTCAAACAGAAAAAAGAGATAAAGAAGAAAAAAAGAGAAGAAAAAAAGAAAAGAAAATAGCAACAACAAAACTATCTTTGTAAACTACGTTCGACCCGATCCTTGTAACCACAAGATACATAAGAACCTTACGGTCATAATCCCACTAATTCAAGAGTGGGGCATTTTGTCTTAGAAATTCCATCTAAAAAAAAAAAAGAAGAGAGAATCAAATTCTCTTGTTTTAGAAATTGGGACAAAGTTTTAAAATGGATTCCAAAAGTGGTAAATAAATTAACCTTGTTATCTTAGTTATTTTGATCATTTTATGATATTATTTCTTTGTAACCCTGTCCAAAAGGCATATTACAGTCCAAAAAAGACCTCCCAGATACCCTTTAAAAGTGCTGAGTTAGCCATGCCAAGAGCATATGATATTTTTACCATGGTTAATACCTTGTCATCTGCAGAATGAGAGAAAATAAGAAGAAACGAACAAAATGAGAGATTCTTATTGGTAAAAACCTTCACAGGCACCATAAGGCAACCGTGAATTGAGATAAAGAACAAAATGAGAGAGACTTGATGGTGAAAACTGTTGATACCCAATTTTCCCTATATATTTTTAAATATGCATTATTCTTTCAAAATATCATATAAATCCATATATAAGCATGCACAAGATTTTGATAATTTTTTTTTACATAATTTTAAATATTTAAAGTTATTTATTTCTCCTCCTTTTATTCATAAAATACCAATTAATTATTTCCCAAATTATTATTATTATGATTTATAATTTAATTTTTATACTTATGCCAAAATATGGTATATATATATATATATATATATATATATATATATATATATATATATATATATATATATATATATATATATATATATATTATAATCGCATTTGGTATTTTTTTAAACTAAATTGCATATATTGCAATGTTAGCCTATTTAATGAATAATTACATTTTCATATACTAAAATTGGTCCATATATATTTAATATGATAAATGTTTATTTTAAAGCATTTTGGTACATAAATTTATTTTTTAGAAATTGTTTATTATGTATTATAAATTAAAATAGGAAAAATTGGCTATTTAAATTATAGCCAGATTTGGCTTTCAATTTTACCCCAAATTGAACCCATTCCCCAGCCCAATTTCATACCCAATTAACCCGACCCAGACCATATACATATTCAGCGGACCCAGAATCTATTAAATCATGGCCGTTGATCTCCCAAATCAATGGCCCGTATCGTTTCTTACCAATTTTAATTCCTAAGATCACTAACCTTACCTCATTTCCAAAAGGGCACCGCCTTCAGACGCTCTTATCTCCTATATTCTCTCAGCTTAATCCTAACCTCCCTCTCAACCACCTCACTTCTCCAGCAAACACTCTTCAACCATAATCCTCCAATGGCTCCTCCATTAACTTGATCATCTTCTCTGAGGCCTTAAAGGGCCCTGGGCCACGCTGACTTGTATCTAGGATTACTGTTTTGGTTGTTTATGGATACTCCGATATGATTTTGGGCAATGACACACTATATTTTCTACGATCTTTGAAGTTTTAAGCAGGTTCTTCCATCATTATTTAGGTTTCTTTTGAAACCCTAATTTTCATTTGTATCTCTTAGATGTGTGCTATTTTTTAACGATTCGAATGTGTTCTTTCTATGTTTTACACTATTCTCAACCCTCTTTTGCAAAATCACCGATTGCGAGTTGTTTTACTTTCTTTTAAAAGTTAGGATCCTCATAGCTTCTTCTACACTCTTTTTAAATCGACTCTTCATGTTTAAACCTCTATCCTTTGAATATATCAACTAATTTTGTGTTTTTTCTCCCTTTCAACTTGTCTATGTTGAAAACCCTAATTCTTGGTCTTAACCCTGGGTTCTGAGTCTGTATTTGATGATTTTTTCATCTAATCTATATGCTTGATTGCTTATCATGAATCCTTGAGTTTTGTGTGATTTTTACCCTACTATGCCCATTAGGGTTTCTAACCTCTACTTCTTTCGCCTATAGTATGTTTATTCTGTCAACTCCTCTAATCAATACTATGTTCTATGCGAATCCCTGATTTTGTGTGAAGTTTACCCTACTATGCTATTAGGGTTTCTGATTTTTGCCTCTTCTTTCCTATTATGTGTTTATTCCGTTTGTTCATAGACATTTATGGTAATTTCCCCTAAATCAGTACTATTGTCCATCAGAATCCTTGATTCCCTGTGATTGATATCTTTCTAATCTCTTGTGATATGCTCTACTGATTTTCAACCTCTAAGTTATTTTTCTTGCCTTATTTTATGGTCGACTATGCTGTCAACTGACTCTTATGTTATTCCTTAAATGGAATATTATGTACTTAGCCTTAATTACATGTTCTATTCTTGAACTGTGATGAATTATTTCCTTCTGTGTTATATTCTAGTCTTATGTGATCTCTTTCCTTATTCGTCTTTACTGTTTGAAATTAACTCCTTTAATTAAGGGTGTAATTCCGCTAAATTTATACTAATTGATACCTAGTTCCATAATTACTGGTTGACTTTGATTCTTACCTTATTATTCTACCTAGTTTCAACCTATATATATGCTCTCTCATTAACACGCAGAGACTCAAATTCTTGGTTCAAAAACTATCTCTCATACATAAAATTTTTTGCTCTTGTGCTACTTGCTACTGCTCTAAGTTAGCCGGCCACAAGCCAAGGCTAACCATTTATGTTCTCTTGTCTTTCATTCTGCTCACTATCCTTTTTACTAGTATGTCCTAGTTTCAATTGAAAGTTTCAACAACAATATGATTCTCTTATTGTTTCAGCTAATCCTGTTTATAATTTACTTCTATCTGTGGTTTTGTTGTGAAACTTGTAGTTGAGGGCTATAGTATTAGTATGCTATCATGTCTTCCCCCCCTTTTGAGATCAATATATTTACCTTTATATGTGTTTCTAGGTATGTCTTACCAATTGTCCTTTATTTGATGTGTGCTTGTCATCATGTGCTCCATGAACCACCTATATCCGTATCACCCCGGTAAATGATCTATTTTGGGGTCTAGTTTTGTGACTCTGCCTGGTCAGGTTCTTCTAAGTATGACTATACCAATTCCTAGGTCTTTGTTTAATTATGTGTCTTATGTGTCCCAAACCCCTTGACCCCTATCTGTGGCTATTGAACTTACTTTGGTCCTGTGAATACTGTTGTGTATGAACCTACCTCAAGGTGTTGTGTTTGGACTTGGTTAACTACTCCAATCTCTTTTTTTTCCAAACAATTTCTATCGCTTTACTAAATTACTTTTAAACAGACTTTTGTTTTAATACGTTTTTTACTAAAACCTTTCAACTTATATAAATCACTTTCACTCTACTCTTAGTCAATAAGTTCTGCCCCATCTAGTATGTGTACTACCCTGGGATCCTCTTGAGAACCCTCTAAACTCTAGCATACTGAGGCTGACCTTTCCACACTGCACCTATTCAATCTTTGGTTATTAAGTCTAGGTGTATGCAGTGTTCGAGATCCTTGAGATCCTTAGGAAACTTTGATGCACCTAGACTCTGACTTTGTCTATGAATTTGAGGCATATGAAGCTATTGGAGGCTTTGGGAAATATGGGCCTTATTGGAGGCTCCCTATAGAATAACTTCTTATTTTTTTTTGAATTTTTATATAATTCATTCATTGGCCTGTAATGACTTATAAACATATATTCGGGTGTTTAGTGAAAAGGGTGGGTAGATACATGATTTATGGGATAATACGAGTGGAAATCATGATCCTAGGATCTTACATTTAAATCTGTTTGCTCTGCTAAATAGAAATCATGCTCCTAGGATCTTACTTTTAAATCTGTTTGCTCCACTAAGTAGAAATCATTCTCCTAGGACCTTACTTTTGAATTTGTCTGCTCTACTAAATAGAAATCATGTTGATAAGGTTTTACATTCTGTTATGTTTAGAAACCATACCTATAGATTCCAAATAATCATCCCTTCAATCAGAATAACTTATAGATGCCATAACTATAGGACTTAATCCAAATTCTATTATAATAAGTACGTTTTCCATGCCTGAAAGTCTTTAAAATTAGTATCAAACGTAGATATCGTACCTATAGGGAAAAACATTCACAATTTTGTATGTCAGTCCAAACTAGAATAAATAAATCAACTTAGTCCACACCTAGTTCATTTCAAAATTGGTTTAATTAAGTATTTCATATTTCTTGAAACCAGTTCTTCAAAATTGCCTCAATCTCATTAAATTTCATGCCTTATTGCAGAAAATTTGTTTCAAAACCTGCTTTGTTTCATTATACAAATGTGCTAATCAGTACTCCGCGCTTAGGCAAGCCTTTAGGGATTTTTTTAAAAATTGCATCTCTGAAACCGTCTCTATTGCTTAATGTTTTTTGATCCTAACATGCTTTAAAAAATCCATAGGCAACTGCTCGGGTTATATCTTTTGAGTCTGAAAGGGGTTGTTTGTCTTCTGCATATTCACCTAGATATCCTTCCTTAGGATATTGTCTACTAAAAGACCTTAACTGTCTTTGAGTCGTGCTGCTTATCGTTTGAGGAGGAAACTTTGAGCCTCTAATTGCTCCCTTTATGTATTGAAAGTTCGAAGTGTTTTTGGTTGTCACCTTAGAATTTTTGCCTTTTAAAACCTTAGCGGTCCGTCAAGAAACACCTATAGGTAGGGGTCCTAAAATCCCTGCAGGACTATTAAGAAGGGACGAGTAGCAGCACACAATAGAAATCTTTGACCAAACACTCGCTTTGCATGACCAACTCGGGGATGGGAAGGGTAGACATGAGATATGATGACTGCGTACTAATGTCACGTGTAGCCCTTCATTGAAGAGTGTTTACCGGACATTGTATGGGGTGATCCTATAGGATAACCAACCTAGGACCCCTTATTTACCAGAATTTTCCTATTATTTAAACCTTTGTTTTACAACTTGTCCAAATCTTATTACTTGATTTATCTAACGTGCTTTACTTGCGACCTATTTGACTCAAATATTTACTTGTGATGGACTAATTTGTGAATATAAGTTCAGTAGGGACTCAAATAACACCTTTCTCTCGAGGTTACTTCGAGCCCTTACCCTAATCTCTAGTAATGCAGACCAACCCAAGAGTTAATCACTCTAGGTACCCTAACGCACCATAATCCGTTAGGTGGCGATTCTTCTGATACCCAATTCCCAAAAGGAAATGAGTTATTACCCCATGAATGTCGAAACCCGGACTCCCCATCAAAAAGGGAGGGAAAATGGGGCGCGACAAAAACCCTTCCGGCACTACAAGTCGAATAAGGATCGTGATTCAGATAGGATAATCGGAGCATTGAAGCCTAGTTTCACGGCTTGGAAATACAACAGTAGTTGAAACATTAGACTTGCTTGAAGATTAGGCCACTTAATCCAAAATACATGTCATGGTCATTAGAGTTTGTATCGACATCTGGTAAGTTTCTACTTTGCGGTTTTCTTGTTAGATGTCATCTCTTTCCATTATCCCCTAACTCTATTCTTCTTGCTTTGTTCAAGTCCTCTTGAGTCTGTTTTATCAGAACAAGAAAAAAATGACTTCAGAATATGCTACCAGCTTTCCAATTGCACATAGTGGAGTCTGGCTAGCACATCAAAGTGGTATAAGTCAAGAAAGAGCAGTATGCGCATTGAGTTGGCGATGTTTGGCGTGCTTTGTGATTCATGTGAAATACAAAGGTTCGGCATGTGTCAATTCAAGAGCATAATACAACAGATAAAGGGTATTGGGTTTGAATTGATCAGAGGTATTTTCTATGATAAGTTGTTAATATTTAGTTTTTCTTAAGTTCAGGAGTCCCGCCCGGAGATTATGGTCAATTTTAGTTATCTTAAATTTTTAATCTTTAGTTTTCCTTTAGTTCAGGGCCCATGAGAGTCAAGTTTTAGTTTAATCAAGCTCAATTTATATTTTTTCTTAAGCTCAATCTCACATGAGACATCCTAGTCGGGTCTTTAGTTTACTCTCATTATCTAATCATTAATAAGTAGCATAGGTGATTTACAACTTGCTAACAACTAAAAAATCTTCCTAATGCAAACTGGGGCAGAAAATTTTGTTTTTTTATTGTTTCTGATTGCACGCACCCACCTGGAGAATGAGGGGCAACAATTCAGAAAAAGGTTTTAGGTCCAAGTCTAAGTAGCACCAAGAACTTTTCTGAAGAACGGGATCAACTTTCAATTTCGTTTGAGGTAAAGTAGGAGGATCCTACCTGGAGAACGAGGGTCAATATTTTAGAAATTGGTTTCAAGTGCAAGTTAGGGAAACATCAGGAGCCTGCCTGAAGAACATGGTCAACTTTCAGTTTACAAGTTCAAGTTAGGGAGGCATCGGGAGCCGCCTGAAGAACATGGTCAGCATTCAATTTTAAGTTAGAGAAGCATCAGGAGAATCCCTCCTGAAGAACAAGGTCAACTTTCAGTTTACAATTTCAAGTCAGAGAGACATCAAAAGCTCGCCTGAAGAACACAATCAATTTTCAATTTTCGAGTTCAAGAATCATCATGAGAATCCCGCTTGAAGAACAGGGTCAACTTTCGATTTAGAAGTTCAAGCCAGAGAGGCATCGGGAGCCCACCTGAAGAATACGGTAAGTTTTCAGGTTTCAATTTCAAGTTCAAGAGGTATCAGGAGAATCCCGTCTGAAGAACATGGTCAACTTTCAATTTCCAAGTTCAAGCGGCATTAGGAGAATCCCGTCTGAAGAACATGGTCAATTTTCAATTTCAAGTTTAAGTTAGAATCAGCAGGAATCCGCCTGAAGAATAGGGTCAACCTCCAGACTTTAAGTCAAATCGGAAGTAGTACGAGCCGCCTGAAGGATAAGGTTTGCAAGCTCAGGTCTACTCCAAGTTCAAGTTTATTTCAAGAGCAAGCATCAAGGTGCCCGCCTGAAGAACCGGGTTGACTTCTAGTTTACTTCAAATTCAAGTTAGCAGGGTGCCCGCGTGAAGAACAGTGTCAACTTCCAGTTTTCTTCAAATTCAAGTCAGTAGGATGCTCACCTGAAGAATTGGGTGAATTTTCAGTTTCACGTTGATAGATCAAGTGTGGAGATTCAAGACAAGAAGTAGGTAGGATCTTGTATTTTTCTTTTATATTTGCTGTAATTATCCCTTTTATTTTGATGTAATAGTGTAGACATGTAATTTTTCACCCTCCCCAAGATTTTACATATTTTAGCATTTAAATACTGAGTTTAGGTCTAATATAGTTATTTCAACTAATTCTAACTCTTTTACATTATTTTATCACAAAATTTAAAAATACAAAAATAGTTTCATTTTTCTCTATTTAATTAAGGTATTCGACATCTTTTATAGAAAAATATTATTTTTAATGCATTTTTATTTTTAGTATAATCTCCTGAAAATACGAAAAAATTAACTTTGTGTCGTAATATAGTTTGAATTAATTAATTAGGAATGATTTCACAATTTTATTGTTTATTATTTTAGGAATTAATATTTTTAGTCTAGTAGAGTTAAATGACCACTTTTAAAGGTATATTTGGCCAAATTTAACCCAATTCGAATCTAGTCCATAATTCTAGGCCCAATACCTACTAACCTAACCCTAAAATCCTGATAAACCATACACTCTAGGATGAAAGACCTAATTTTTTTGGGGGGGGGGGGGGGTGGGGGAGGTAAAAAAAATGGAGCTTGTTCATCTTCTTTATAAAGACTTATCATCCCTGAACCCTAGCTGAACCCTAATCCCTTACACACAACACCTCCGCCAGCCTTCTCTTCACCTATCAACGACCCCCTTCAACAGTTACTAGCCCCTGGGCGACCAACGCCCCTTGCTCTAAACTACCTTGAAAACCCTAAGAGAACTCTTTGTCTTCATACACACAATAACAAAAAACCCAAAAAACAAAAAACAACAACAACAACTATCCAACCTGTTCAACACCACCATAACCGGCCACACACGACCACCCTCCAACTACCAGCAACCAACAACACAAACCAACATCACCACATCTCCACCCCTCACACGCCGCTGACCCTTCTTCTTCTTCCTAATCTCAAAACACCATAGCTCCATTATTCCTTAGAAAATGAAGACAAGCAAAAGAAAAACCCTAAAACCTCTAAACGAACGAAGAACCAACCAACCTCTCCCCTCTTACCACACATAGACACCGACGCACCACTGTAACGAGAAGGACATGAACTTCAACATATAGAACAAAGGATAAAAGAGGGATGAAAAATAGAGAATGAGCTCGGAAAAACAAAGCACGAGCTCCGAAAAAAATTTAGGAGAACGAGAAAAATTTGAACTACGGAATCAACCTAAGGTTATTGAAATCAACACTGTCCGGAGTGGTTTCGAGTGTGATTCGGAGTCGAGGTTCACAATTCCAGTTTTGATTGTTGTTTTCCTATTCATCTTCTGTCGCACCTTAAAATGACGACGCCGGTCTACCTGTATTCGTTCTTGAACATATTAAATCAAAAGTTGCTCGTATTCAGGTTCATATCCTTGCTCTTTCTTTTATTTTATTACAGTATTGATCAAAACATGAATTTGAGGTGCTTGTTTTCTCTTAAGTTCCGGCTGATGATTTGATTTGTTTTGATTGTGACTTTAATATCGTGAGGTTGTTAAGTAGATTTTGAGTAATTTAAGTGATTGATATGCTTCATCCTGCTCTCTGTCTGCTCATGGACTCATATTATTTCCTCCCATTTTCTATACTTGAAGCGTACATGATATATATCTTATGGAGTCAGTAAATTGAATGCGCTTTTTCATGTGCTTCATATGTTCGGATGTTTGTGTTCAAATTATCGTGTATGTGTCTCTTTAGGGAGTACTCGGTCATGGGAGGTTGGCAAGATCGAAGCCTGTTTGGGATTAAACATTATTCATGTGCATTAGAAATCGGACTCGGTCTAAACTATGAAACAAAAAGTTTAAGAAAAATGAGCATGGACTGATTTTTATTTTATTATAATTTCCATTACTTGCGAGTAGCATGTTTAGGCCGACAACATTTGGGTAGGCAAGCTTTAGGATTTTTGTTAGTTTTGAGGCGAAAGGTCGTTCCCTTAGTTAAATTTATCCATGAAATGCCCCGAAGGATTTGTATATATTTTTATCCGAGAAATGCCCCAAAGTAAATGTAAATGAAGACTGTGGCATCATCAATGGAGCCGTAGTATAGGCTAGGAGGACTTATTTCATTTTGTTTTATTTTTTATTATTAGGAAGGGACGACTTCGAACCTTTTGGATGTTTATTTTCCTTTGTGTGCTTTTACCTCAATTCAAACATTCTAAAGGTCGACTATATCAAGTATGCAACCGTACTAGTTACGGGACTCGAAAAATTCCTAACACCTTCTCCTCGAGTCAAATGAACCTCCTTACCCGAATCTTTGGTGCAGACTTAGTTTTAGAGTCCGAAGTATTTTAAAAGGAAAGATCATTTTAAAATAACGGTGACCTGGCACACCGAAACCAATGTCAGGTGGTAACTCTAAGTTATTTCCTTTTGAATACAATTTTTGTCATGTTCTAATCTGAAAATCCTTTTCAAGCTTTACAAATCCTTTTATTTATTTTAAGAGGGTTAGTGAGGTTTGTAAAAAAGGGTGTGACATCTCTGACGATTCTGCTGGGGACCTGCAGGTTCGAGCTGGTACTTGATCTTGTTGGCTTTTAGGATATTCGGTTGAGGTATTTGTTTTGTTTATTTACTTTGTTTATTTTCTTTGTTTGTCTTATTTCCTTGTTTTGTTGGTTATTTGTTTATTACTTTTCTTAGTGTGTTACTACTTTTTAAACTGTCATCATTTGCATAACAACGGGTCTTCTTTCTAGAATAAGTCTCGGAGTACGCATCGCGTGCACGAACTATGTATTGAGTCACCCTTAATTTAAGAGGGGGACCGTCGGACGTATGGAGTGGGTGAAAAGCTTGAGCAGCAACCATCGACCACACACTCTCCCAAATTGCCTTGTTAGTGAACCCAAACTTAGGTCAGACTTTAGGTCATTTTTATTTGCATCATGTCATTTAGACCTAGCAGGACTAGGTCCCAGGTACCGTGTCCCTTTATAGGAAGCCTATCCAAATTTTGTTAAAATGGGCACGTGGCCCAAAAATACATTCAGTCATCCCTATGTGATACATGTTTCATCTTTGAGGGTAAAAAATTTATTTGGCGGACCGATGCTTGGGAAAGAAGGGTGAACAATGAAGCAAGTAGGGCCCAGTTATATTTTTCTTTCACTACTTTTTCAAAAAAAAAAGACAAAAAAAAAAAATCCAAAAAGATTTTACACTTTCCCATTAATTTCCAAAAATTAAAATAAAGGAAATCTAAAAAGATTTTACATTTTCCATCATTTTTCAAAAAAGACAAAAAATATAGTTTTTTCAAATTAGTTGCAATTTCTTTAAAGCTTTCTCCCATGTCCAATCTTTTCGAACTGCGCATATCCGATTCTCGTCTTTCGAGGAGAGATACGTAGGAAACCTACATAGGATCCAATCTTCCTAGTGAGGTAGGTTTTTGGCTTTGCAGGATCGTAGCCAAATCTTGCATGTCTAGCCACTTTTGGCCACATCGACAATTCTAGCAAAATGGGATCATTTTCGCAAAAGTGATTCAATAACCCATGTCTTAGGATCTTAAGTCCACAACTAGGTATCATATTTATTTAAGGTCCGTCCTTTTTGAGTTTGCATCTTTGGCCACTTTTGGTCATATCGGCCGTTTTTGCAAAATGGGTTATTTTGCAAATTAATATTTAGGCTATAATTATTCGGAGTTTGAATCCATATAAGCCTTAGTGAGATATGTCCATGTCTTTGAGGTCATATTTGTTGATTTTGCACTAATGGACACATTTTGGCTACGTAGATCATTTTGTAAAAATAGCCTTAATCATGCTTGCATATATCCAATAGAAGGTGTCGTGGCGTCACATGTGTCTTGAGTCATTAAATCTATTTGATATTATTTTTCCCACTCAGGTATGGATAAATTTTCTAGAGTTTGAACATGACAAATACCCCAGGACCATTGCATGCACGAGCTGCTTAAGAAAACTTTTTATTTTTTAGCCTATTTTATGTTGTCTTTTAATTATTAGTCTTGCACAATAGTATCGAGTATGTCAGTTTAGTTAAGATTTTCGAGTCTTTTGTTATAGTATTTCCTGTTTTGTATTTGAAAAATAGAAAAAAAGTTACAAATGAAAAATTCAAAAAGATTTTTGTTTCTTAGTTTATTTTGTCCATTACTTTTCCTGAACTACGCTTGATTTGATTCATGAGGGACATGATATGTAGGCAACCTACATAGGGTTCGATCAAATCATTTTTTTGAAAACTAAATAAAAAAAGAAAAGTAAAAGAGAGAATGGAAGTTGTGGGATGAGAGAAATGATAGTAAAGAAAAGAGCGATAATCAGAAAGAAAAGAGGGGGAAAGAAATGAAAACCAAGAGGTGTTAGAAAGAAAAATGAAGAAGGAAATGGGTCAGGAAGAGTGAAATTGGGATGATGCCATATGACCTTCGTAGCCTCGAAGCCATTCTAGAACTGTTAATTATTGCTAGGGGCATTGCATGCAATGTGATATTTCTATCTGATAAATGCCCTAACGCTAATATGTTGGCTTTTTTTTCTCCCCTTTGTTACTTTCATTAGTATCATAATAGAGGATTGTTAGTTTTTGGCATTTTGGCAAGTCATCTGTACAACACAAGGTCAAAGAGCAAGGTAGACATGGCTAGCAAAGACTTGGACACAGGAGCTGGTGACCCATCGAGAGAGTTTGTGGAGTCAGAGTCTGAATTGATAGAGGAGGTTCAAAGATTGAAACAACATAGCAGAAATGTATCAATATTAGATCAGGGGGCATCCTCCAGCTTCATTCTCCACTAACTACACCGAAAACCCCGAAACTATCCCACCACTATCACAAGACTAGGTTCCCACTACTGTTGATCTTTCCCTTCAACATGCCCCTGGCTTCACGCCTTAAAACTCCTACCCTGGCACTTCATCTCGAATTTTCCATCCTGCACCAGCCAAAACAACCCCATACACTTCTTCTATTTTTGTACCCCCTCCACAAGCTACCCTCTACCGATCCTCTAGTGAGTCCGCATTCCCAGCTCCAGATACCCAATACTATGCCCTGAAACCCACTTTCAAAGTCCCAGATCCGTACTCCTACACTACCCACTTCGAGCATCATGTTGAAATTGAGAAACCACCCAAGAACGTGGAGCAAGAGGAGATATTTAGGAAGGTAAAGAGTTTGGAGTAATAATTGAGAAATATGCAAGGGTTTAGGAAGCTAGGTGAGTGTGGCTTATAAAGATTTGTGTTTGTTCCGTGATGTTCAACTGCCTGCCGGGCTCAACATGCCTATGTTTGACTTGTTTGACAGACATGGGGATCCTGTAGCTCATCTAAGAAGTTATTGCAGTAAAGTAGGAGGCGCTGGGAGAAAAGATGAACTATTGATGTACTTCAGCCAGGGTTTGAATGGGGCAACCCTAGAATGGTACACCCCCAGGACACCAGCAGGTGGTACACCTGGGACGATTTGGCTCAGGCCTTTGCTAGGCATTTTCAGTACAAAATAGACATTATCCCAGATCGCTTGTCTTATAACAAGTTAGAAAAGAAGCCCAGCGAAAGCTTTAGAGAATATGGGTTCCGATGGAGGGAGCAAGCTGCACGAGTCAATCCTCTGATGGAAAAAGATGAGATGGTTGAATACTTTCTTCAAGCCCTGGAGCCTGCTTACTTCGGCCATTTGATCTCAGTCGTTTGTAAGCCTTGCAATGATGAGGTAAAGATGTGAGAAATGGTGGAAGAAGGGCTTAAGTCAAGAAAGAGTATAAGCTATTCTACTTTAAAAGCCACAACACACGCAATTCAGAACAACATAGAAAGCTTGCCGGGTCAGAAATAACATGATGATGTTGCCATGGTTGTCTCAAGATCATGACATGGCCCAACGGGTCCGCCTCACCAATATGCTCAGCCTCGACCCCAAACCCAAACCCAAACCTATCCGAGCTCCACATAATCCATCTTGGGACTATCCTGCTAATAACATCTAGTCCTTTATCCAGCCACTGGGTCACCCTAGAAGGCGAGTGGTAGCACTGTAAAATCTCCACCAGCATCCACAAAATTTTCAAGTGCCCCATAACCCACATCCAAGCCAGGGGTATAGAGGTAAACAAAGATTGAAAGATAATTTTACACCAATATGAGAGTCCTATACAAGCTTATTTGATAAATTAAAGCATCATGAACTAATTGAACCTATTCTTCTGAATTATGTGGACCCACGTGCAAGAAGCTTTGATCCTTCTAAAAGGTGTGAATACCACTCCAATGCCCAGGGGTACAATGTCAAAAGTTATAGGTATTTCAAAAGAGAGATAGAAAGAATGATTCAAGGAGGGATAATTGTGGTCCAGGACAGTGACACCCAGAACATCGTGGAGAATTCTTTACCTACATATGACGATGCACACTTCATAGGGATGATGCATAGTGACAGGGAGTATGAGAATCCTTTGGGAACTTGCTGAATGAAGTTAATGATGTTGAAATTGGTAAAGATCCCAGTTATTTTGATGTGCGACCCAGTGGTTAAGATGTCGAGCTTGGTAATTGAAAAGACACTCCTTTCTTGGCTAGCCATCGAGGAGTTTTGGTGGTTTATCTAGTTGTCATTTCTATTGTCCGAGTTATTTTGGGGTTGTAACCCGAACATTGTCTTGTGGCTCAAACATCTCTTATTCTTATTTCGTCTAGTTCATTTAGTTGTAGTAGCTCGTCTAGTGTTATTTAGGATTGTTCCAGGATTGTAACCC
The DNA here is from genome assembly GCA_034376525.1 of Nicotiana benthamiana. NCBI lineage: Eukaryota > Viridiplantae > Streptophyta > Magnoliopsida > Solanales > Solanaceae > Nicotiana > Nicotiana benthamiana. The sequence continues at coordinate 131,644,643 of CM067335.1, read as the reverse complement.
ATGTTTATTGTACTTGTTTATTCAAACCCTTTTCACCATCTGTCTAATGCGATCTCTTATTTTCTGTTAGTTCTAGTCAGTTTCTTTTTAGGTAACTTTCGTTTCTATAGTCCTTTCATGCTAATTCTAGTGACATTGAGATCGTTTGGATCTGAATCCGTGTTTGTTTGAGTTTTTTAGTACCGGTTCGAGTTCCATTGTAGGTTTTGTCCGTCGTTAAGTTTCGAAACATCAAAGTTAAATTCAAATTGAAATTTATTTCATTTCCCTTTACATAGTTGTTTGAATATTTTTGATTGAATTTCTGGATTAATTATGCTTAGTTGTCTCGTTCACTGGTTTGTTTTTTAAAATTAACTTATTTTTTTAAAGTTAGTTATTTTGGTTGTTTCATTCTCTAGCTTGTTTGAAATAAGTTTGATGATTTTCTGAGTATGCTAAGTTGCTTGCTGTTGCTTTTTGAAGATTATTGCTTGTTCAGCAAAGTTGAATTAGGTAGAACAAAGACTAACGGGCTGCTTCGTTACTACTAGATTTGTTAACGCTAGGATCATGTTAGACCGTCAGCATTCGGATAGACGAATATATTTGAGTTTCCTTTTCTTTTCTTTTATATGAGGTGAGAGGTCGCCCTTTTTAGGTAAATTTGTTTGGGGAATATCTTGAGGGATTTGTAAATATTTTATTTCGAGGAATGCCTCGAAGAATTTTGTAAATATTTTGGAGGCATTGACGAGCATTGAGGAGGTGCATATATGTTTGTAGCATTTTATATTGTTACATAGGGACGACCTCGAGCTTTGTGTGTTTATTTTTCTTTTCTGTATTTATTTATATTTTAATTTGAATATTTTAAAAGCCAACTAGATCGAGTAGGCAACCATGATTTTTACAGGACTCGGAGAATGCCTAACACCTTCTCCCTGAATCAAATGAACCTCCTTATCTAGAACCTCTGGTGCAATCTGATTAAGAGTCGAATGTGTTTTTTAGGAAAAATATTGTTTTTTTAATGGTGACTTGGCACATCGAAATCATATGCCAAGTGGCGACTCTGAATTATTCCCTTTTAAATAATTGTTTTTATCATTTTTATAATTGAAACCCTTTTTGAACTTTATAAATCTTTTTATTATTTTTAAAAAGATTGGTAAAGAGGTGAAAAAAGGGGTGTGATAGTAGTCCAATGTACATGTATCAGAAATTGAATAACATTATCATTCATTACGGTTTTGGTCTTTGGATCTATTAAGCCGCTCGTCCTAAGTTGGATAGGCATAATTATAACATTTTACTAATTGCAAGGTAAAAATAGACAAAAATACAGTTAATGGTAAAATTGCTCAATTTCAAATAATTCAGGTACAAACTCGAAAACTAGCTAGGTTGACCTCACATCACTAACTAAACTTAGCAAACACATATTTTATAAAGAAGACATTGTTATACTCTCCTTCTCAAATTTACTCCTCACAAGTGGCAATAAAATTAACTCGGGAAAACAGATCCAAATAAGTTAGGATGAATTATATGAATTTTATTAAACGCCTTTCATTTTCTGCCATCCTTTGAATTATAACTCGATTATATGAATTCCTATTAATTATTTTTTTAATTTAAACCTTTGCCAGTATGTTCATATTATTAATCTCAAACTTGAACAAAAAGAAAAATTTATTAATTCATGATGAATTCTGGTGCAATTAAAGTTAAACGAGAAATATGTAGACAAATAGTTTTCCCATATTAAACGTGATGATGATTTGATGGACTTCATAAATTCAAATATGCAAAATCCTTCCAATTTTTAGAGTGAAATTAAAGCTATTCATATGATGTAACATATGATACCTCCATTTTCTATGGAGAATTATTGGGCCACGAATACTGAAAGTGATGTCTTATAGGGCATTTCACTTGGTGTGAAATGGAGGAGACATAATATTTTATTTTCCCTGTGATGATGTAATACAATGACATTAGATTTCTCCCTTTTTGGAACCAAAAAGAAAAAAGTAGTGAATCAAAGTAATGTAATATTTTGTTTCATATCTTGTTTTAAGAAAATCTCTTTCATGTTCGATGGTCTGTACAAATTGCAATATTGGGTCACTTTCAATAAGAGATGTCAATTAAAATTACTACTACTACTTAATCTTCTGTTGGCAAGAGTTTTCCCTTTAAAATTTACGATCGTGCTAGAGAGTAAGTGAAAAATTATCTATTTAACTAAATATTTTATTTATTTATTTATTTATTTATCTATTTAGCAAATCAATAATGATTTATTGAAATTATAAATTTAGTAACAATTAACGAAAATAATTTCTTAAAATAAGCCCTTAAAATATTTTCTCAAAGAATGTGCCTAATCGGATTTATTTTTGAATATTTTCACACATAATAAGGAATTCAGCTTTTTATATTAATTAATATTAAAATTGATCTTATTTATGTTAATTTATTGATTAAAAATATCATAAATATTCTTAGGTTCTTTACTCGAAGGGTAACTTTAAAAGAAAAAAAATTAATTCTTTTTTGATATTTAAAAAATTAAATATTGTGAACCATTAAAAAAAGACAAACAAATCAATTAAAGTAAACCGCATGAAATACATTTAAAAAATATGAAGTAAATATTTTAAAGGGGTATATAAAACTTTAGAAAACTGATAATATGAAGCGAAGTAAATTAATAATTGTCTGGTGTTCATCATATATACCAACAAATAAAGATAACTAGTAGCCACTGGACATGAATAATGGGTATGGTCATAAAAACACTAGCAACAACATGTTGACAAGCTGAAAATTAATTCTCTTTTTTTTTTTGCCAGTCAAGTGTGAGTTTTAACTACCTGATCTATTTTTCTAGTATTTCTTTCTTTTTTTCCTGATCAATGCAACTTGTTTGAAGTTATCAAACAAGTTGAATTATTTGAATATTTGAATATTATTATTATAACAATATTTTTCTCTTTATAATCAGAATAAGCACTTTATTTGAATGAAAAAAAAGTGGGAATAGCTAGTTGAGGAGGAACCAAAAAGGTTGAACTTGACCTAATGCCATTTAGGGGTCAAAAGCCAAAACAAGCAACCTCCGTTTATGTGATACCTTTCAATTGACATGCATGAAGTATAAAATAGTAACTTAGGTTACTATATTTTATAAATATTAGTATTTGGAAATACTAATATTTATAATTTAAAACTTACGGTTGAATGAAAATGTCTATCACATGATAGTTAACTATTTTTACAATTGAAAACTCAACAAGTGCATTAGAATTTGCTAAGAAAGCTACTCTTAAACTTTCATTTTTCCTAAAAAAATTGCCACCAATTTTTTTCCCACACCCAAAATACGTTATTAATTTATTTAAAACCAGAACAAAAAAAAAAGGAAAAGAAAAGTTAGGTATTAGGTTTTTGTTGTCAAAGGGTGCAAATTCCTATACTAATCAGTCTCTTCTCTGATAATTTTGTAGGAAATAAGTGGATCTTTTTTTCATGTTTAATAAATAAGTAGAAAATATTGTGTCAAAAGTATTTTTTTCAATGTCAAGTGAATACCATCTAAAATCTAGATGCCTATAAGCCCCTTCGCCATCTCCCAATTATTGTAGCAATCAGACGATTGGAAGATTACTTAATTACGTTTTTTTGACTTGAAAGTCGAAAATATACGGCTATACCAATAATAGAAAGGGCACAACAAATTGCCAAGTGCTTTGGTAAAGTATAGAACAGGCACTGAGTCACACATACCCCCCCCCCCCCAAATCATGAGATAAAAGATTGCTGAATCAAACACAAACTAAGATGTAAAGTACTTAGTGTATGGGTGAAACCGACCGTTGGACACCTATGTTCTCGATGAAATAAATGGAGCAGAAACGTTGCTGTATGAAATCGAGATCAAGACAAGGAGCCTCTCGAGTCGGAGTCCCTGCAAAACATTGCCCTCAAAAAAATCGGGGCTTTATCTCCCGTGTCCGATTTGAATCTCAAAACTTCAGAGAGAATTATCAGATAATCGAGCATGAATAGCAAAGCATCGTGATATGCGTGCCCATCTGGATGTCACCGAGTGAATCTCGGCCTGTATCGGCAGTAGATGAGTAATTGGCAAACGAAAGATTTTTACCTTTATGGAATTATATTTAGAGTGAAATTCCCCTGCTATATAAATGGGAGGCTAACTATTCATTAGACACTCCTTGTAGCACACATATCAAGCACTATACTATTATTTTTCTTTGTTCTTACTTTTGTTCATCAAATTCTCCATTACTATGAGCCCAAGATCGAGGACAAGTACCTTATTAAGCTATTACTGAGTTTGGGGATCACTCCCACTATTGGGTTGGCAATTTATTACGTCTTTTATTTATTTAATCTAACACTATTAATCGTTTGTATTTAATTAATTCAAATATCCTTAAAACCACTTATAGATTCAGCTGTAATCTGTTTTTGAGGGTAAACAAAGGCGTCTATCGTAAGGCTAAGGATAATAGCAGAAATTTGATACAAATCTCCACAATGCACTCTGCTTTATCCTTGCTCTTTGAGATTTTAATTTTAGGTAAATTTAAGAATGTCAAACTCTCAATATGCTCACTTGAACATTGATGTTGAGTTTGGCCACCATGGCGAGAACAACAATATAGTGCCCATCAGCGAAGTTCCCCATGTTGACCCCAACGGAGGCCCGTTCGCAGATCCAATTAACACCAACTCCTATGTGGCCGTCAACGCTCACTTTCCCACCGACCAAAAAACAACATTCATGGAGGAGCCAGGTCAGTAGCCAGTGGATGCATGATGGTGAAGGCGATAGGATCAATGTGCGGTTGATTTTCAAAATGTTACAAGCTCAACAAGTAGCAATAGCCCAGTTATAGAACCAAAGCCACGCTCTCAGCAGAGTTGAGCCCGAACCATCTCGGGAGAACATGAACCTTAGAAAGGCCGAGTGATGCTGAAGCCAGACCCAGCCCTGAAATAATAAAGATGCTCAAAGAATTAACGAAGTGGGTGGAATCCGGGAAAATAAGATTGAAGCTAACGACAAAAAAATGGATACCTATAACTCTAGGGTTGATAAGATCCCAGGAGCATCCCTGATATTGGAAGGCTTGGATTCTAAGAAATTTGTCCAAACGGCTTTCCCTCCGAGCGCAACCCCGAAATCAACCTTGAAGAAGTTTCATATGCCCAAAATTCTGAAGTATAATGGAATAACTAATCCAAATGAACATGTGACCTCATACACGTGTTCCATCAAGGGGAATGACTTAGAAGATGACAAAATCAAATTGGTTTTGCTAAAAACATTTGGAGAAACTTGTCAATATGAGCTATGATATAGTATCACAACTTATCCCCTAATTCTATTAATTCATTTGCTATGCTTGCATCACAACTTACCCCCTAATTCTATTACTTCATTTGCTATGCTTGCATATGCTTTTGTAAAGGCACTCACTAGGGCCATCAAGGTCGAAACCCGAAAGTCATACCTTTTCAAAGTAAAGCAAAGGGATAACGAGATGCTCACGGAATTCTTGATGAGGTTTCAAATGGAATGGATATATCTGCCCTCAATCGCGGGCGATTGGGACATTCAGGTATTTACCCAAGGACTTAACCCCCGAAGTTAGCTTCACAGTAGTTGAAGCAAAACTTGGTAGAATATCAGGCGGTATCTTGAGCCGACGTCCATAACAGGTACCAGACAAAATAAGAGTCGAAGATGATCAACTCGGGACCTCTTCCATGTCCGTGTATCCCGTCAAAACTAGTGATAGATTCAAAAGAGCGATCGATCATGAACCATGATTGAACAAAGATCGATATCAACCTTATGACGGAGATCGAAGGAGTACCGGGATCGGACGTAATCCTGCGTGGAGTGAAAAAAGGAATGATCGAGGCCACAATAATTAGGAACTTATGAGTAAGAACAGTTTTGACAGACATTCAGGGCTAGGGAAGCACCGAGATTATCGGAGTACAAAGTCAATGTTGATGCCACAAACATCTATCGGCCATCGGATGCATCAAAGATACCAAATGACCTCAACGATTACAGTCCGCTCCTGCCCAAAGGGAACCCAAACTGATGTGTAAGTATCACGACAGCCATGGACACATAATCGAAGATTGCTGACAACTAAGAGAAGAGGTAGCCCGATTATTAGATAACGGATACCTCAGAGAATTATTGAGTGATCAAGCCATAAATCACTTTAGGAATAGGGATTCCAACAAGAAAATAGAGTAAGAGGAACCCCAATACGTCATTAACATGATCATTGGTTGAGTCGGCATTCCCCAGGGGCTGATGCTAAAGCGCACCAAGGTGTCAATTAAAAGGGAAAATAGACTCAAGATTACCGGAGAAGACCATATCTTTTGGCGAAGAGTACAGATAAGGCATCGTGCACCCACATAATGATGTGTTGATAATATCTGTACTCATAAAGAAATATCAAGTTAAGCGTGTGTTAGTTGATCCAGGTAGTTTCTCCACTATCATCAGATCGAGGGTCGTGGAATAGCTAGGTCTACAAGAACAAATAGTACCTGCAGTCCGATTCCTAAACGGATTCAATATTGAATGGGGAACTACTAAAGGGGAGATAACAACAATAACTACCCAGTATAGTCCCATAAAGTGGGGTCTGGGGAGGGTAATATGTAGACAAGCCTTACCCCTACCCGAAAGGGCAGAGAGGCTATTTCCAATCGGCTAAAGGGGAGATAACCCTGCAAGTAACTCCAGGATGATCCAGGAAATAAATTTCTATGTGATTGAAGGTGATATGAGATATAATGCTCTATTCAGAAAGCCATGTATTCACAACATGAAGGCAATACCTCGACACTATACCAGGATTTAAAATTCCCCACACCAGGAGGAATCAAGACAATTTACGCAGAATAGCAGGCTACAAAAGAAATTTTTGTAGTCTATGAGGTGACCTTGGTGCCGCACTCTCGAGATTGACAATTTCATAGTTGGAAACTAAATAGCAATCACCGATGCCAGCCCCAACCAAATCAGAGAAACAAAAGAAGGGTAATGATAATGATTATAGAGTTCCTTGATCATTCATAGCCCCTGATAATTTCGATGCCACCAAGTCAATGGTCGAAGAGCTGGAACAAGTCATATTGATCGAGCACCTTCCCGATCGGAAGGTTTACCTGGGCACGGGGTTGACTCCTAAGCTTAGGAAAAAATTCATTAAATTGCTTATAGCTAATGTTGATTGTTTTTCTTGGTTCCATTTAGATATGATAGGGATCCCGCCAGAAGTAACCACTCATAAGCTAAGCTTGGATATAAAGTTCCACCCGGTTAGATAAATATGGAGACCTCAGTCCTAAATCAAGCATGAATTCATCAAATACGAGGTATCCAAAATCCTTAAAATAGGGTCCATTCGGGAAGTTAAGTACCCGGATTGGTTAGCTAATGTAATGATAGTACCTAAAAAGGGAAATAAGATAAGACAGTGTGTATATTACAAAGACTTGAACAAGGCATGCCCCAAGGACTCTTTTCCTTTGCCTAACATCAATCGAATGATTGATGCAACGACGAAACATGAGATACTCAGTTTTCTTAACGCCTATTTCGGGTACAACAAGATATGGATGGACATATGCAATCAAGAAAAACCTTCGTTCATCACTAAGTTCGGCACTTATTGTTATAATGTAATGCTTTTTGGACTAAAAAACATTGGTGCCACTTATCAATGCCTAGTAAACTGAACGGTCAAAGAAAAAAATAGGAAAATCAATGGAGTTTTATATTGGCAACATGTTAGTTGACTCCATAAGAGCAAATGACCACATGAAATAGTTGTAGAAAACCTTCGATATACTGAAGAAATACAATATGAAGCAGAACCTAGAGAAATGTGCGTTTGGGGTCGGATTTAGAAGTTCCTTGGATTCATGGTGTCCAATCGAGGGATCGAGATCAATCCCGATAAAATAAAGGCTATAGAAGATATTACTGTGGTGGATAATGTTAAGGGCGTTCAGAGACTAACCGGGTGCATAATTGCCCTCGGTCGATTCATATTGAGATCCTTCGATAAGAGTCGTCAATTTTCTTGTTATTGAAGAAAAAGAATAACTTTTCATGGACCCCGGAGTGCAATCAGGCTTTGGAAGAACTCAAATGGTACCTTACCTTGCTCTATACCCCGAAAACAGACGAACAATTGTTCCTATACTTAGCGGTATCCGAGATAGCAATAAACATAGTCTTAGTACGGGAAGAGAAAGGTATGTAATTTCCAATCTATTGTGTTAGTAGAACCCTAGGGGAGGCTGAAACAAGGTACCTTCACCTAGAAAAATTAGCGCTGGCCTTGCTAAGTGCCTCCAGAAAGTTGAAGCCATACTTTCACTGTCACCCCATATGCATCGTAACTTCTTACTCGTTAAGAAACATAATGCTAAGCCCTAGATATTGGACCAATTATCCAAATAGTCCATGGAAAATAGCGGGTACGATATGGAATATCGTCCTCGGATCGTCATCAAATCTCAAATTTTGGCGAACTTAGTGGGCGATTTTACGTCGGCCTTATTACCCAAAGTTGAAAAGGAATTTTTGATAACTCGGGTACTTCCTCGAGAATCCGGACCCTTTTTACGGATGGTGCCTCGAATGCAAAGGGGTTCGAATTTAACATCGTACTAAAGTCGCCTACAGTAACATAGTTAGGCAGTCCACTAGAACTGTTAAATTGACTAACAATGATGCCGAGTATGAGGCTGTCACTAGAGGTCTCAAGCTGGCTAAGAGCCTAGGGGCCGAAGTTGTCAAAGCTAAGTGCGACTCCCTCATTGTGGTGAATCAATTTAATGGGACGTTCGAAGTAAAAAAATTACAGGTAAGGTTACATTGGTTCAAGCAATGGAACCTAAAACACGTACACCAGGATCAAAATAGTGAAGCCGATACTCTGGTTAACTTGTGGTCATTGGTTGATGACGACTAATTCAGCTGAGGGACGGTAGTTTATCTCATAAAATCGGTGGTGGAAGAAGGCCATGCTGAGATAAACTCAACAAGTTTGACTTGGGACTGGAGAATTAAGTATATAGATTACTTTAAGACCGGGAAATTGCCATCGGATCTTAAAGAATCAAGGGCTCTGCATAAGAAGGCAGCCAAATTTAGCTTTTTGGGGGTAGTTTTACAATATAACATTCGACGACCCACTCGTCGTATGCTTGGGGTCAGGAGACACCAAATATTTTTTGAGAGAAGTTCACGAGGGTACTTGTTAAAACTATTTGGGAGCGGAGTCTTTGGTATGGAAGATATCAAGGCCGACTATCACTGGAACGACATGGAAAAAGATGCAAGGGACTTCGTACGAAGATGTGACATTTGTCAAAGACATGCACCAATGATTCATCAGCTCGGGGAGAAACTACACTTGGTCTTGTCGCCTTGGCCATTCATGAAATGGGGAATGGTCATTGTTGGTAACCTGCTATAGGTACCCGATAAGGCTCAATTTATTCCATTTATGATGGACTATTATTCTAAATGGGTTGAAGGTCAGACATTCAATAAAAAGAAGTTATCGATTTTATTTGGGATCACACAATATGTCGGTTTAGGATACCGGCTGAGATTATCCGTGATAATGGGAAAGTAGTTCATCGGCAGTAAGGTAAGCAAATTTTTCGAGGACCATAATATCAAAAGGATCATGTCAATACCTTATCACTCTAGTTGGAACAGGTTGGAAGAGTCTACAAATAAGACTATAATCCAAAAACTTAAAATAAGGTTGACCGATGCCAAAGGGAAATGGAAATAAATTTTTCCCGAGCTCTTGCGGGTGTACCATACCACTTTATAATCTATTGCAGGGGCCACTCTATTTTTGTTGGTGTGTGGTGCCGAAATATTAATATTGGTCGAGGTAGGACAACTGAGTCTCAGGTTCCGATATGCAACCAAATTGTCAAACGATGAGGCCATGAATATGATCATAGAACTACTGGATGAGAGGCGCGAGGCAGCCCTTGTCCATTTGGCTGCCCAAAAATAAGTGGATAGAGAAATATTAAAATTGAAGAGCCAATATCCGACGCTTTAGTATCGACAACTTGGTGTTAAGAAAGGTGACACTGAACACCTGTAACCTGAATGAAGGGAAGCTGGAAAGGAATTGGGTAAGTCCATATCGAGTCTTCAGGATTATTGGTAAAGGTTCGTACAAACTCGAAGTAGGGAGCGGTACACAACTATAGAGAAACTGGAACGTGATCCACTTAAAATGATACTATTGCTAAGGTAAAACCCCATTCATTTTTTATGTATTGTGAATTGGACTAACACTTGCGGACAACAAACAAAGGAGGATGCCGTTGTTAGGTCTGAAAGCACATGTTGCACTCTTTTTCCCTTAAACCGGTTTTTTCCCAAATGGGTTTTCCGGTAAGGTTAACGAGGCAACAGTGGATCATGATAACTTAGAATTGAAGACCAATTTTAAATCGAATTCAATGGTCACATTAGCAGTATCTGATCCATCTCAAGATCAACCTCAAATACTAGGGACCATCACCCTCGGGTTAAGATTTCTAGCAAGGAAGGAAGCTTTGTGCTCAAATAGTTTGAGCTCGGTGGATAGGATCTATTGTAAGGGCCAAATGGTCAAATGAACCATGCTCACATAGACCTCCTAAGCCATAATACGAAGCTTATAATCCTATATATTATGCACGTGAATGAAAGAAAGTTTCTACCTTGCATACATATCTTGTTCTTTAAGAGTATTACATTTTGTTCATTAAAATATCGAGCCCAAGGGCCGCCTATATTCGGACACAAAAGATTACCCTTACTCGGGGACTATCGTCCGAAACAAACTCGGACGGCCCGGGTTATCAATCCCGAAGGTACGAAGCCTATTAGGTAGTGCCTAAACTTAAAAGGCTATGGTTATCATAAAAATTGCCCGAATCCAAAGGGCTCCCTCACCCGAGGAATATTGTCCAAGATAAACTCGGATGACTTGAGATATCAAAACCCGAAGTTACGAAGCCTATTCGGTATTGCCTAAACTTAAAAGGCTACGACCACCCTAAAAACAGTTTGGAGACGTCCGAAGCTCGTTATCAAAACTTAAGACTTTCAAAAAAATTCCAAACCTATTCAATGATTACCCTTGGCAAAGAAATAATATTAAAACCCTCAAAAAAGCATCTTGGGGAAAGCTTCCAGACACCCCGAGCCCCCATAAGTTTCGAGAAAAGATTATGCTAAGGATAGGTCTTATTAGTATCTTCAAAAACTGACTTATTACTACATTAAATTCTGTTCTAAGGCATTTGAAATCTTTGCAATCATGAAAGGATTCTAAAAGACAAAACTCGAAAATTGCTGAAACTGAAAATGGCTTTATATACATTCCGAAGCGTATATACAAAGGCCAATGAAAACGTCATCAACAAAATAAATATGCAAGATACAAAAATACCATAAGGCATCCCCGCCTGGTCTTCAACAAAATTCAACCATCACCAGCACCGTCCGGGCCTTCAGATTCTTCATAGCCCTAAGAGCCCTCTTCACCTTCGGGATCTACTAGCTTCTTGTCCTCGACCTCAAGTCTTTTTATCTCTTCGATCTCGGCAGATAGGTCTAACCCTCGGGCATAGATCTCTTTGAGGGTCTCCCTTCGAGTTAACTGCTTCACATACTCGACAATGGTTTTTAGGTAGGCCTCGGCTGCCTCGACATTGGCCTTGTCTCGGGACACCATTTCTTTAGCATTGGTGGAGATTGTGCACAACCAAACTTTTATAGCTTCACACTCACTACCGAGGGCATTCCGCTGTTCTAGGGCTAAGTTTAGTTTAGCTTGGAGCATCATTCAACTGGGCTCGCTTATCGACTTTCTCTTTTCCATCCAGAATTGAACCTCCGTCGATGCCAGTTGAGTCCAAACGATTTGCTTTTCCAAGGCCAACTGGTCCATTTTGATCATTTAAACGTCGGCCATGGCTTGGACCTCATTCATTTCAGCCTGGAGCTGATCTATTCGGTCGATCCTGCTGAACCTGTGAGGTTTGGTTATTAGTCCCTATGTCTAAGTCCTCATTGCTAACTTCAAAAGTCTTTACATGTTAGACCAAATTGGTATGTTTCCGCCTCAGAGTCTAAGCTTCCTTCTAAGCCCTGTCCAGGCCGGCCTGAAGATCCTTGATGCCCCCTTCATGCTGCTCACTAAGAAGCTTGTACATGTCCATTTTTTGGGCAATCTCCTTTACCTCAAGCTGCCGTCGACACAGTACAAGGAAGCTATCGTGGTGGAGTACATATACCTATAAAAAGATGAAAAAACCATTAGAAGTATAAATACCTATGTAAAGGATCGAAGGGTCACAATAATGTCTTACCCGATTCATCGCCTGCTGTGCTTCGTTGAAAAGGCATGGCATGTACACCTCATTCATATTTCCATAGTCCTCCTTCGTCACCAGGAATTGAAGGTAGCTCGCCACTCCCACTGGAGTTGAAAATACCCGAGCATCTTTTGGGACGGTGATGAATATAGACCTTTTATGGTCCGGATCCATACTTGGGGCGAGGAACTGGTTGATCAACTTTGGGCACGATTTCATCCCACTGGTTTCCTAAAGTCAAATGCACATGATGCAAACAAACGTTCCTACTAGGGATCCGGCATGAGGCTATGTTATTCTAGGTTTAAACCCTGAGGGAGTGTTTTAGACCTGGCTTACCCAAGCGGACAGCTCGAGCCGAGGTGGGGGCGACGTACCGCGAGCACGAAAGTCTACCCGGCCTAGTTACTTGACCCAGCCTCGTTCTAATTGGTATGACTTCTAACAGAAAAGTGGGCCACGCGCACGTGTGCACCACAAATTTAGAAGACTTAGAAGGGAGACGTAAGAAAGGCAGTCTAATACAATTAAAATAATATCAAAGCAGTAAATAAGCGGAAATAAACACATTAGGCCCAAAAACACAGTAATAACATCAAATTAATAAAGCCAAGTATATATCACATTACAAGCTCGAATTCTAAACCCTGAACAGAAGTTCTGCGTTATATCCCTAGTGGAGTTGCCGTCGCTGTCACACCTCCTTTCTACACACCCGAAGGGGATAGGAGTTTTTCCAATTTAAATGACATTATTCGAAATGAGATTATTTAATCAATTCAGAGTCGCCACTTGAAATAAATTATTTGGTGTTCCAAGTCACCGATTTATTTTAAAATCCCAAATCGAGGAAAATTTAATTTATTTTTTAATGTCTGCGAACCAGAAATTCTAGATAAGGAATTTTGTTTACCCGAGAGAAGGCGTTAGGCATTCCCGGTTTCCGTGATTCTAGCACGGTCGCTTAGTGATTATTACTTGGCTTATATTGTTTAACTACTCATCTTTAGGAGCTATATGCACTTATCTTTTTACTGCTTTTAATCACTTGATTCATTCGTAATTAAAGAATTGAGTTATGCGTACATATACTCTTTTCTTTGGCGCGTCAAAATCATGTCACGCGAATGTGTCCATAATTAGTAACGCTTTGTTTATTTTTTTTTAAAAAAAGGTTTGGTTGAAATTCCGCGAACGCATCCTTCATTTATTTTAAAAATCGTAATTATATCACGCGAACGTGTAATAATCACGATGATTGATGGTTAACACGCGTCTAAAGCATGCTAATTTATTCAGAGTACTCAGTTTATTTATCTTTTTATTAGCATTATTATTTATTTTACTTTGTGAACAGAATCTTGAGGTAATTAGCTAATTAATGCATTACTTGATTATTAAGCCTAAGTTCTTTTACAAGACCAATCCTTAGCGTATATAATTTCTCATTGATTTAAGCTCCACTTTTCATTCTTTATTAACTCAAACCTAAACTTACTAAAACGTTAGGAATAACTAAATTTTAATCATCTTATGCAAGTTTATTTTTATTAATCTAAGATTAAACTATTTAATATACTACTGTTGCTATTACTTTCTAAAGATTTCAAAAATAAAAATTAAGCAAAGAAATAAAATGAACTAGCAAAATCATCTTAGAATTGAAAATAAATACAGAATATTTAAACTATTATATTAGAAGGACATTCACCTCATATATATACTAATGAGAGTACTTCAACCTATACTGCCAAAAAGAAAGTTCTTGTACGAAATTTAGTTGGATATCTACATTGCAAGTAAATTAGTTTTATTATTATTTTATATGATGCAAGATTGACGATTTTTAAAGACTAATGGAGCCCTCTAAATTAATATATTTTTTTAACAATTTTAAGAAACGCAGTAAAAAAAATAAAATTGTGAATTTTCTTCTTCTAAAATACTTTATCCATTTAGCCAAAGGACCATTTCAACTTTTAAAAGAAAATTAAACCAAAAAGTAGGTATAAAATATCTTAGTAGTATTTTAACCAAACTTTAAGAATGACATTCTCATTTTTTATTTACCAATCTTTATAAACTAGTGAAAATCATTATATACTGATATAAGATAAAATAATAAATAATTAGTGTAGTAAAACAAAGTAACTTCTATAATTAAATTTTTTAACTTTAGAAGCAAATGAGTGTTCGACCAATTATAAGTTACTTTCACAACACTATCTATAACGTCAAAATTAAGATTAAAAAAGATTAAAGGTAACTAAACAATGGAAATAAAACTAAATAAGATACACATCACATTAATCATTGCTAAACACACAAAATACATACAAATTTAAAGACTGAAAAATAATAAAGATAGAGAATATGAACCTTTGCAGAAGCTTTCAATAGTGTAAAAGAAGACCAGCAATTACAAGAAAATGGGTGATGATAGCGAACGTAACTCAAATCCGAACCTCGACACTAAATTTTTGTCGCTTTCCAAAGAACTTTTTCTCTCGATCCTCCATCCTTAGTTCTTTGTTTTTTTTCTTCTTTCAACGTTAATTTTTTTTATTTTCCTAAAGATCCCCTTTCTCTTTTTTTTTTTTCGTTCTCTGCCCTTTCTTCTCCCTCTTTTTTTTTCAATTGTCTTTCCTTCTTTTTCTTTTTATGATTCTCTTGTCCCATTTTTTTTAGTAACAGAAGTCTCTTTCTCTTTATATAGATGAGTATGAGTAGTTTTATTACTTCGAAGTGGAGAAGTGAGGATTGGAAAGTTAGGAACGTGAGAGTTAGTGGAAAAGGAAGTTACGTGAAGTGGGGAAGTTGAGTTGTTTTATTTTTATTTTTATTTTTTGTATTTTTTAAACTTTATATATATTTATTTGAATTTTCCTAACCCTTTTTTTAATTAAATAAAAGAAGATAAAAAACGCACACACGCATATAAAGCTTACTTTAGATTTAAAGAAAACTATAAGAAAACCTAATATTTATATTATAGTTTAAATTATACTATGAAAAATACTATAGCTTACATTTAAAATTAGAAGAAACCAAATTATATATTTTTTGTAAATTTTATTCTATTTAAAAATAGAAACAAAAGCTATACTCTAAAAATGCAAAAGTAATATTCAAGATCATTGTAATCCCTGGTCCTGGCATTCCATTGTATGTTGTTCTCCTTGCAATCACTGCTTCTTGCTCTTGACGGGTTGGGATTGCTGAGGAGCCATTTGGGTTAGATACTATGTTAGTATATGATGTTTTTGCTGGGATTCCTTCTGCTAGTAGGTTCGCTCTTGGTTGGGAATCTTTCTGATGCCGGTAGCGGCTCCATCGGGCTCCACCGGTATTCCCTCTTCTAAATTCTTTTTTTCAGTACTTTTTCGGGTTAAATCATCAATTTTTGTCTATTTGTATAATTAACTTCCATGATAACCTATTAACCTACACTGGAGTATTTGGACTGAGAAAAAGAAGTAACGGAAGTATATTGCTCTTGCAATGTTCATCAGAGGAAACGATCAAAAACGAACATTTTCGACATTACTATTAGTGCACATAAAAATAAGTTTTCTCCTTCTCCTTTTTCGAACCTTTTGCTTTTCGGGTACTTGGAAGGTTTTCTATTTTTTATTTTGACGGGTTATTTATGTTTTACAAATTATAGAAGAAGCAAAGGAAATTTTGCAAAGAATTGGGAGAAGAAAAAGATAGCAAAGGGACTCCATAACTTCCAATGTCACTTCATTCTCACTTCCTTTTTTTTTCTTCCTATTTTTAATTTTTACCCTTTTATTTCGTATTTTCTTTTTATTTAATGGAAGAAAATTTGTTAAAGTTCATAAGTTTTACTACTATCTAATCTAATACATTTTCTAATAAATACTATTTATGAATAACATTTAAATAATACTGAAAGGTGAGAGGAATTGCATAGGACCAAATTCAAAAGATATTTACTTTTTTTGCTTTACACTACCACCCTTCGTCAGAAAATTACACTGTGTATATAGGTAAACTGCTCCCCGCCCGAAAGAACCGCTCACTAGCTAGCCGGACTAGTGGGGCCCTATCTGGGGACATACTGAAAACCATGCCTTTCGAACCGAACGCAATGCCTGTCTTCCAAATAAAAAAAAGGGCTCGTTGAGAAGAAAGATAGTCTTTTTGATACCACTGACCTTATCTTTGATGGACTTTGTGAGCAGCTGCTTTCACTTCACTCCATGAATCCCATCCCCAAATTGAGTCAATTTTCATCAGCACAAGCTGAAGAAGTGGTTGAGTTGGCGGTTAACGCCATGTTAGAGAAATACACATTCTCCTTATCATCCCTTCTACAGATGCAATTGGATTTTAGCGAGGGAGGAACCAAGCCTTCGGTCGATCACCGAACCGCCAGTCTTAACTCCTTGAATCAGTCAGCAAATTTGTAAGTCCATCAATCTTTAGTGTAATAGTCTCACCAGCCCGTAGACTAGTCCAGTAGTGGGTGAGTAGAGTCTGTGCTTTGGTGGGCACCGGGCATCCAGTAAGAAGAAGTAGCTCCGCCAACAGCGCACGCAAGCTGCTCAGGAAGAGCACAACTCTTGCTCGGGTAGGTGGTGCCGGTTTCCGGCAACTTGCTAAATTCCACCATGGAGCGGCCATCGCCTACCCTAATGCTCCTGCTCCGGCTTCTTTATTTCTTCATGTTCAAAAAACTAAGATTGTTTAGATCCGCTGGGACACAATCTCATCCATTTTTTTTTTTTGAGAACGTGGACTTGTACCATAACACAGATATCTATTTATTGGAATATAGTATAACATGTGATTTTCACCGAACATAAAGGAAATGTGGGCAGGGTAGAGGGCCACCCCTTTCTATGACTGGGCTCTCCTTGGCGATGATATTCTTATCGCCGATGAGTTGGTAGCCAGAGAGTATAGCCTGTTACTGGAAAGACTCGGAGTTACTATTACTCTATCTAAATCCATTATTTCAGAGAATAGTACTCTCGAGTTCGCGAAGAGGTACTGGACTAAGGACATGCAAAAGGATTTGTCCCCAATATCTCTTCGTGCTTTAACAGGTTGTAGGTCGACCATTGGTTTGTGCCAGCTGGCTTGTAAATATGGCATCCAAAAGATGTAAAACCCTAGCTGCACATGAATGCACAGAGAAGGCCCTCGCTCGGGTTCTTTGACAGTCTCAAGGGGCAAGCTTCCCGGTGTCCAAGTGTCAAGTCCCGAGGGCTTGTGTCCGCCGAAAGCTTCCTTTTTTCTTTTTATTCTTTCCTTGCAATGAACCGAAAGGTGAGAGGTAGGGCTCGGTCTTTGATTCAGAGTCAGCGTATAGGCCGACAAAAAATGCTTTTCCGTTCAGAAATCTGAATCCTATCTATGGGGCCTCCCTTCATGTCTACGTGAGGACTGAAGAACGAGTGAATCTTGTTTTAGGGTTTATTCCCATTGACATACATGTAATACGTATTGAATACCCTTGCAACAATGAAGAGGTATAGCCCAGTGGCAAAGGGTGGTCAAGAAAGCCTCATGGTCGCGGGTTCGATCTCCACTTAACACAATTTTTGCTGTGCTATAATATTTCTAAGACTAAACAACTCCATCACATCTGTTTGATTTAATTTATAAAATAAAAAACAAGAACAAATAAATCTTTATAAAACAAAATTTTGGGATAAATAAATCAAGATCCCTAAATCACTACATGGTCAAAATCGATCCCTTTGCTCTCAATTGCTCATTTCTCACGCAAAAAAAAAAAAAGAAGAAAAAACCTAGGTAATTTTGGTCTTCATCTTCTCCAATCACTCTGCCTCTCTGCATAAATCATTGAAGTTTGGGGTTTGGATGTTCTGGTTGCGCTCTCTCTCTCTTTCTCATCACTATTCATCACTCTTCTTTTTGTTTTTGCTTCAAAATTTTAGTTTAGGTATTAATGTTCTCTAATTTTTGGTTTGCTACTATGGCTAAAAAGGGTTTACTCAAGAGATTTGAGCACAAACAGAAAGCCATGTAAATTATTGAATTATAGTAGAGGTTTGCTGATTTTATGTATGTCCTACTTGGTTAGGTATAATATGTTTTAACTACCTTATATGTTCAGGGAATTGAAGTTGTAATGAACTTGTTGAAATTTTACAATAAGTACCAAAAATAACTTCGGCTTCTCAAAATCAATCTAATAGAGAAGAGAATGTCGATCAATCAAATTTTCCCTCGCATTCTTCTCTAAGACAAGAAATTGAAACAATTTCTCCACAGTCTGATCCAGTTGAAAGAACTCCAATACCGGAGGATCATCCAAACCATCGCGATGAAATAAGGAGGGCATACATTCAAGGTGGTCCTTGCCAACCTCGGTATCATGCCTTCCCTCAATCTGACTTTTCTAGATTTAAGCATCATTTTAATCCTTTACGGTTTGATGAATTTAATTGGTTGGAGTATAGTGTAAGTACCAATGCTGCATATTGTTTACTAAGTTATTTATTTAAGGGCGAAAGTATTCATCAAGGTGGTGGTGATATTTTTTTGAGTAAATATTTTAGCAATTGGAATAGAAAATACTATTTTAAGAAACATGTTAGTTTGCGAAATAGTATTCACAATAAATCAAATAGAAATTGTGACGATCTAATGCAGCAAAAACAATCTATTATTGCTGCATTTCAGAAACATTCCGATAAAACTAAGCGTGAGTATTGGGTTCGCTTAAATGCTTCAGTTGATGCGGTAACGATTCTCTTGAATCAAGGATTTGCATTTAGCGGTAATGACAAAAGTGAAACGTCATTTAACAAATGTAATTTTGTTGAAATTCTTTCATGGTATGCTGATAAATGCGATATGATAAACCCTTTGTATTGAAACGTGCTCCAAAAAATAATAAGATGACTTCTTCAAATATTTAAAAAGAAATTGTGACCACATGTAATATAGAACCTATTAAGGCTATAATAGAGGATCTAAATGGTGACTATTTGCTTTATTGGTTGATGAGTCTTTAGACGTGTTACGCAAAGAGCAAATGGCTATTGTTCTACGGTATGTCGATAAAAAAGGAAGTGTGATAGAGAGGTTTATTGGCATTGTTTATGTTCGAGATACTAGTGCTTTGTCTCTAAAGAAACCAATTGTCAATGTACTTGTTCATCATTCTTTAAGTTTATCTTCTATACGTGGACAATGTTATGATGGAGCAAAAAATATGCATGGTGATATTAAAGGTCTTAAAAGGTTGATTAAACAAGAAAGTAGATCGATGTGACGATCCGCCCCGTCGTCTAATGAGTTACCACCATGTTTTCCCCATTTTCTACTTCTTTATACTTCATTATCCGTGCCTTATTTGATCGAGTTGGTTTGAAGTGGTCTTGATAAGAAATGAAACACTTAATCTCCTTTAAGAATGCTTAAGTTGGAAAAGTCAACCGAACGTTGACTTACGAGTTAGAGGGATCATATGTGAATTTCGATGGTTTGGTTAGCTTCGGAGGATGATTTGTGACTTAGGAGTGTGATCAGAAGTAGTTTTAGAGGTCCGGTACAGAATTAGGCTTGAATTGGCGAAGTTAGTATTCTACCGATTTCCGGTTGATAGGTGAGATTTTGATCCGAGGAAGGGAATGGAATTCCGAGAGTTTTTGTAGCTTAGTTATGTGATTTGCGATATGAATGAAAAATTTCAGGTCATTCAGAGGTGATTCGGTTAGGATTTTGATCAAATGCATGTTTCGGAAGTTTTGGAAGAACTTAGGCTTGAATTCGATGTAATTTGATGGTTTTGGTGTTGTTTGAGGTGTTTTGGTCATCGGAACAAGTTTGGATAATGTTTTAGGATGTGTTGGTGCTTTTCCTTGAGGTCTCGGGGGCCTCGGGTGATTTAGGATGGCTAACGGGAAGTTTTGGAGTTGGGAAAAATGCAAAAAATGCAGCAGTTATTGCAGAGTATCTTTGGTCTTCGCGATCGCGGGAGGTCCCTCGTAATTGCATAGAAGGATTTGGGTAGGTCTGAGTTTACTCTTCACGTTCCCATAGTTCTGGGAGCTGGTGTTCCGCGTTCGCACAAGGATGTCCGCGTTCACATAAAAGGAGTTGGGGTCTAGTGATTTTGTTCATCGCATTCACATAATTCGATTCGCGTAAGCGGGAAAGCAGAAGCATCGCGTTTGCGGGGAGTTATTCGCGTTCGCAAAGGGTTATTTTGAGAAGCCGAAATTTATTACTTCACAATCGCGAGCCTGGGGCCGCCATCGCATAGAAGGAAATTTTAGCTGGGCAGAAGGGTTTTAAGACATTTCATCCGCGAGCCAAAGTCATTTTTCTACCATTGCTAAGCATTTTGAGAGCTATTTGGGAGAAATTGAAGAGGAATTCAATGAGGACTGATTGGAGGTAAGTTTTATGAACCAAAAACGTGATTATATTGTGGAATCAAACTAGAAATTCATGGAAATTTAGCCAAAAATGAAAGAACTAGGGCTTGGATTTTTTAGATTTTAAAATTGGGATTTAAGGGGTCACTTGGACTGCGATTTTTGTGTTCTTTATATGCATAGACTCGTGGCGAGATAAGGAACCCATTGATGTAAAAATTTCTGATATTAGAGAAGTGGGCCCGGGGCTCGGGTTTTGGTAATTTGGGATTTTTGATATTTTTTGATTGTTTTCGCTTGGGTTTTGTTACCTTAACATATTGTGACGTATTTGTTATGGTTCTGGTCAGATCCAATGCGCGATGAGGCTCATTTGAGAGGTAAGGGCATAGAGAGCTAGAGTTTTTGCCGGCTTGAGTTGAGTAATGAATGTAAATGATATCCCGAGGGTTTGAAACCTCGGAATCGCACATCATAGTGCTATATTGAGGTGAGACACACACTTGATGATGAGCGAGGGGTCGTTTCTATTGGGGATTGTGACTTGGTCCGTCCCGAGTGATGTTTTTACCATATATTTGATTGAAGCTTATGTAATATCATCATTATTTGGATTAATGTTATATTTGAGCTTCATGCCAACTACTTGAATCCTTTGGGGAGTTTTTATCACTATATCCTCACTGTATGGATTTACCACTTAAACTCAGTCATACCGTTTTCTACTATTTTACAAATCAACCATCTTTATTCAGATGTTTAAAACTAAAAGATATATTAAATGATGTTTTGGGCTGAGAACCACTATTTTATTATTGCCTAAGGGCTATGTGATTTCTGGATTCAGTATGGGATCGGGCTGCGGCACTACAACGGTATTATATTGATATTGATATTGATATGAGGCTGAGGGCCAAGTTGATGCCACGAGATGGCTTGATTTTGCACTTGGGCCGTAAGGGACCTCTCCCAGAGTCTGCACACCCTCAGTGAGTGTCATCAACAATAAGTAAATGGATCGGGCTGCATGCCGCAGTGGGTACTATAGGGTATCGTTATATGTGTTGCATTTCCTTTATTTTGCTGTCATTTATCTGATCATCTGTTGTATTATTTCATATTTCGATTTCATTGGTTTATCGCTTTCATATTACTTGTTATAAAGATGATGATATATATAGTTACTTTGTGTTTTTCTATGATTTCTTATTCTCATCCATTATTTATGTTTATTAATCACTTGGTCAGAGTACTCGCATTAGTCCCTGCACCTTGTGTGCAGATCCAGGTGCATCGGAGGCTGAGTTAGGATTTTCTGTTGAGCAGCTCATATCTAGGAGCACCGAGGTAGCTGCATTATGTCCGCAACCATGATTTCTCCCTTCTATCCTTGTTTTTATTTCGTATTCCCTAGATGGACATGTATTAGGTTGATAAACTTGTATTAGAGGCTCAAACTTATGACACCAGATCTTTATGGGCTATATTGTAGGATTATTATTTAAGATTCCACATGTTTAAATCTTAATTCATACTTCGAATATGTTGATTTGGTAATTTAATTTTGTTAGTTAATAATGAACTGTATAATAAATTGGGTTAAGGTTGTTAATTGGTCGGGCTTGCCTACCACTATTTTGGGCGCCACCACCATCGGGGTTGGGGTCGTGACAAGTTGGTATCACAGCCTAGGTTACTTGGTTTTGCAAGTCATGAGCCGGTTTAGTAGAGTCTCGCAGATTGATTCGGAAACATTTGTATTTATCCTCGAGAGGCTGCAAAACCTTTAGGAAAAACTTCATATTCTTGAGATTTTTGTCGTGCGACTTTGTTAACCCGAGAACTAAATTCATGTTATTCTATTCTCTCGCAGATGGCGAGGACTCGCGCTACCAGACGACGTAGACGACCACCAGTGCCACCCACTAAGGCCAACAAAGGCTGTAGTTGCGGTCGTGGGCGTGGTAGAGGTGGAGTAGCGAGGGTAGCACTTGTTGATCCACCAGCTGCCCCAACTCTGAATCAGGCTCCAGCAGCACCAGTTCAGGCTCTAGCAGCACTAGTTCAAGCTCCAGCAGCACTTGTTTAGACACCAGCTGTGCCCATCGTGATCCCAGGTCTTTAGGAGGCCTTGGCATAGATTTTATCAGCTTGTACTGGCCTGGCTCAGGCAATTTCAGCTACTACTGCAGTAGCTACTTCATAGGCCGGGGGAGGCAATCAAACCTCTGCTGCTCGCTCACTTAAGCAGGTAGTGCACATATTACAGATGCCGGAAGCTCCTCCAGCTCAGCCACTTGAACCAGTTCAAGACTTTGTAGTTCCAGCTATGCCAGATGATGAGCATCATCATCTTGAGAGGTTTGGTAGGCTCAAACCTCCAACTTTCAGTGGTGCTGAGGGCGAGGATGCCTAGGATTTTCTTGACAAGTGTCAGCATATGCTCCGTATGGAAGGGATTCTTGAGTCTAGTGGTGTGGCATTTACCGTCTTTCAGTTCTCGGGGGGCTGCTTTTACTTGGTGGGAGGACTTTGAGAGGCGTAGGCCTGTCAGTGCAGCATCCCTTACTTGGCAGTAGTTCTCCGCTCTATTCTTAGAGAAGTATGTACCACAGTCCCGCAGAGGGGAGTTGCGTAGATAGTTCGAGTGGTTGATATAGGGGGATATGACCGTGACCCAGTACGAGATGAGGTTTTCGCAATTGGCTCGTCATGCTATTTGGATGATCCCGGCAGATCGTGAGAGGCTCAGGAGATTTGTGGATGGCCTTAATACCATCTCCGTATTATGATGACTAGAGAGAGAGTATTGGGTGCTACGTTCAAGGTGGTGGTCGATATCGCTCGTATGATTGAGATGGTTCGCCGTAGAGAGAGAGAGAGGGGAGAGGGAGGCCAAGAGGCCTCGAGGATCGAGTAGTTTCAGTGGCGCTCCATCTAGGGGCCAGTTCCTGCGTGGTAGAGGTCGTTCTTTCAGGAATGCTCAGTCGGCCCGTCTAGAGTATAGAGGGGCATCTTCAGGCCGTGGTCATTAGGGGTTCCAGCAGGGCCAGTCTTCACTTAGCGCCCTCCCAGCTCAGAGTTCGTCTCATGCCCCATCAGCTCAGGGTTCTTTTGTGTCGAGCGCACCTGCCAGTCACTCTGATACAAGGGGTTCGCTTTAGTCCCCATCTCAATCACCGGGTAATTGTTATGAGTGCAAAGAGTTTGGGCATATGAGGAGACAGTGTCCTCGACTTCATGGTGGTCAGTTTCAGCAGAGGGATCAACCATCGACCTCTGCTCTAGCTACTTCACTATCCACACAACCAGCTAGGGGTGGAGGTGAAGCAGCCAAGGGTCGCCCCAGTGGGGGAGGTTGTTCAGGCAGTGGCCAGGCTCGTTTTTATGCTCTGCCAGATAAGTCAGATGTCATTGCTTCAGATGCTGTCATTACATGTATTGTCTTAGTCTGCCACAGATGCCTTCGTATTATTTGATCTCAATTCCACCTATTCTTATGTGTCTTCATATTTTTCTCGCTATTTGGATACGACCCGAGAGCTTTTTACTTTGTCTTTTCATGTGTCTACCCCGGTGGGCAACACCATTAATGTAGAACGTATGTATTGGTCATGTATTGTGACTATTAGGGGTCTGGAGACCCGAGTTGATCTATTTCTATTGAGCATGGTGGACTTTGATGCGATTTTAAGCATTGATTGGTTATCTTCGTGTTGTGCTATTCTAGACTATCATGCTAAGACAGTCACTTTGTCCATGCCGGGTGTATCGCGAATTGAGTAGCGAGGTGCGACAGATTATTTTCCTAGCAGAGTGATATCTTTCTTGAAGGGCCAGTGTATGGTTGGGAAGAGTTCTATTTCATATCTAGCTTTTGTGCGGGACGTAGGAGCTGAGACTCCCGGTATTGATTCTGTCCCAGTTATGAGGGATTTACCCGATATTTTTCCTGCAGACCTGTCAAGCATGCCACCGGACATGGATATTGATTTTGGTATTGACCTGATGTCGGGCACTCAACCCATTTTTCTTCTGCCATATCGTATGACACCAACAGAGTTGAAAGAATTGAAGGAGCAGCTTCAAGAACTCCTAGATAAGGGGTTCATTCAGCTTAGTTTGTCGCTGTGCGGTGCACCAGTTCTATTTGTAAAGAAGAAGGATGGCACAATAAGAATGTGCATTGATTACAGGCAATTTGAACAAAGTAACAGTGAAGAACAAGTATCATCTGCCTCGCATAGATGATTTATTTGATCAGCTTCAGCGAGCGAGGGTGTTTTCCAAGATTGATCTCCGTTCGGGATATTACCTGTTGAAGATCAGGGATTTAGATATTCCTAAGACTACTTTCACAGATATGGTCACTATAAGTTTCTTGTCATGTCTTTTGTGCTAACCACTGCCCCAGCAACGTTCATGCATTTGATGAAGAGTGTATTTTGGCCTTATCTGGATTCATTTATTATCGTATTCATTGATGATATTGTGGTGTACTAGTGTAGTCATGAGGATCACACGGTGCATTTATGGGTTGTATTGCAGAGATTGAGGGAGGAAAAGCTTTATGCAAAGTTCACCAAGTGTGAGTTTATGCTTAGTTCAGTGGCTTTCTTGGGGCATGTGGTGTCCAGCGAGGGTATCCAGGTCGATCCAAAGAAGATAGAGGCTGTTTAGAGTTGGCCTAGACCGTCCTCAACACTAGAGATTTGGAGCTTCCTTGGCAGGTTATTATCACCGATTTGTTCAGGGGTTCTCTTCTATCGCATCGCCCTTAACCAGGTTGACTCAAAAGGGCGTTTCACTTGTGTGGTCGGATGAGTGCGAAGAGAGCTTTTAGAAGCTCAAGACAGCTCTAACCACAGCTCCAGTATTGGTTCTGTCATTAGCTTTCGGTTTATATACCATATATTGTGATGATTCAAGAGTTGGGATTAGCTGTGTATTGATGTAGGAGGGTAGAGTTATTGCTTATGCTTCTCGTCAGTTGAAGCCCCATGAGAAGAACTACCCTGTTCATAAATTGGAGTTGGCTGCTATAGTTTATGCATTGAGGATTTAGAGACACTACTTGTATGGCGTATCTTGTGAGGTATTCACAGATCACCGCAGCCTTCAGCATTTGTTCAAGCAAAAGGATCTTAATTTGAGGCAGGGAGGTGGCTAGAGTTTCTTAAGGGTTATGATATCACTATTCTGTATCATCTGGGAAAGGCCAATGTAGTGGCCGACGCTTTGAGCCAGAAGACAGTGAGTATGGGGAGTTTGGCACGCATTCCAGCTGGGGAGAGAGCCTTCGCAGTTGATGTTCAGGACTTGGACAATCGGCTTGTTAGATTAGACATTTTGAAGCCCAGCTAGGTGTTAGCTTGCGTGGTTTCTTGATCTTCCTTATATGATCGCATCAGATAACATCAGTATGATGATCCGCATTTTCTTGTCCTTCAGGATAGAGTTCAGCATTGAGATACCAGAGATGTGTTCATTGGTGATGATGGAGTGTTGAGGATGCAAGGCCGGATTTGTGTACCCAGTATGGTAGGCTTGGGGAGTTGATACTGGAGGAGGCCCACAGCTCGCAATATTCTATTCATCCGGGTGCTGCAAAGATGTATCAAGATCTTAGACAACAATATTGGTGGCAGAGAACGAAGAATCATATTGTGGGGTTTGTAGCCCGATGTCTCAATTGTCAGCAGGTGAAATATGAGCATCAGAGACCGGGTGGCTTGCTTCAGCAAATGGATATTCCCGAGTGGAAGTGGGAGAGGATTACAATAGACTTCGTTGTTGGACTACCTTGGACTTTGAAGAAATTTGATGCTATTTGGGTGATTGTTGATACCAAGTTCGTGCACTTCATTCATGTATGTACTACCTATTCTTCAGAGCATTTGGCAAGGATTTATATCTAGGAGATTGTTCTGTTGCATGGTGTTCCGGTTTCCATCTTCTCGGATAGAGGTACTCAGTTTACTTTGCAGTTTTGGAGAGCCATGCAGAGTGAGTTGGGTACTCAGGTGGAGTTGAGCATAACATTTCATCCTCATACGGACGGACAATCCGAGCGTAACATTCAGATATTGGAGGATATGTTACGTGCTTGTGTCATTGATTTTAGAGGTTCGTGGGATGAGTTTTTGCCATTTGTAGAGATTTCCTACAACAACAGTTATCAGTCCAACATTCAGATGGCACCGTATGAGGCCTTGTATGAGAGACGATGTAGATCTCCAATTGGTTGGTTCGAGCCCAGTGAGGCTAGGCTATTGGGGACAGAGTTGGTCCAGGATGCCTTAGAGAAGGTCAAGGTGATTCAAGAGAGGCTTCGTACAACGTAGTCGCGTCAGAAGAGTTATGCAGACCGAAAGGTCCGAGATGTGTCCTATATGGTAGATGAGAACGTCTTGCTGAAGGTTTCGCCCATGAAGGGTGTTATGAGATTTGGGAAGAAACTGAAGTTGAGTCCGTTGTTCATTGGACCTTTTGAGGTACTTAAAAGGATTGGAGAGGTGGCTTATGTGCTTGCTTTGCCACCCAGCTTATCGAGTGTGCATTCGGTGTTTCATGTTTCTATGCTTCAAAAGTATGTTAGGGACCCGTCTCATGTTTTAGACTTTAGCACGGTTCAGTTGGATGGTGATTTGACCTTTAGTGTGGAACCAGTGGCTATTGTGGATCGTTAGGTTCGAAAGTTGAGGCCGAAGGATATAGCTTTAGTGAGGGTGCAACGGGAAGGTCGGCTTGTGGAGGAAGCTACTTGGGAGACAGAGCAGGAGATGCAGAGCAGATATCCTCACATATTCGAGGCTTCAGGTATGTTTCTTGACTCGCTCTATGACGAGCGTTTGTTTAAGTTGGGGAGGATGTGACGACCCGACCCGTCGTTAAATGAGTTACCACCCCGTTTCCCTCATTTTCTGCTTCATTATCCATGTCTTATGTGATCGAGTTGGTTTGGAATGGTTTTGATAAGAAATGAGACACTTAGTCTCTTTTAAGAATGCTTAAGTTGGAAAAGTCAATTGGATGTTGACTTATGAGTTAGAGGGCTCGGATGTGAATTTTGATGGTTTGGTTAGCCTCGGGGGATGATTTGTGACTTAGGAGAGTGATCGGAAGTGGTTTTGGAGGTCCGGTCCAGAATTAGGCTTGAATTGGCGAAGTTAGTATTTTGGCGATTTCCGGTTGATGGGTAAAGTTTTGATCCGAGGTTCGGAATGGAATTCCAAGAGTTTTTGTAGTTTCGTTATGTGATTTGGGATGTGTGTGAAAAATTTCATGTCATTCGGAGGTGATTTGGTTGGGTTCTTGATCAAATGCGGTTTTGGAAGTTTTAGAAGAACTTAGGCTTGAATTTTATGTAATTTAATGGTTTTGGTGTTGTTTGAGGTGTTTTGGTGATTGGAACAAGTTTGGATAATGTTTTAGGATATGTTGGTGCTTTTTGTTGAGGTCTCGGGGTCCTCGAGGTGATTTCGGATGGCTAACGTGAAGTTTTGGACGTGGGAAAAATGCATAAAATGCAGCAGTTATTGCAGAGTATTTTTGGTCTTCGCGATCACGTGAGGTCCCTCACGATCTCATAGAAGGATTTGGGTAGGTTTGAGTTTACTCTTCGCGTTCGCGGCCAGGGGCTCGCGTTCGCATAGTTCAGGGAGTTGTTGTTCCGCGTTTGCATAAGGATGTCCGCGTTCACGTAGAAGGAGTTGGGGTCCAATGATTTTTGTTCATCGCATTCTCATAAATCCAGTCGTGTTCACATATGAGGCAATGCAGAAGCATCGCTTTTGCAGGGAGTTATTTGCGTTCGCGAAGGGTCATTTTGAGAGGCCAGAATTTTGTGCTTCGCGATCGCGAGCCTGGGGTCGCGATCGCATAGAAGAAAATTTTACCTGGGCAGAAGGGTTTTAAAACATTTCATCTGCGAGCCTAAGTCATTTTTCACCATTGTTGAGCATTTTGAGAGCTATTTGGGAGAAATTTAAGAGGGATTTGAAGAGGATTGATTGGAGGTAAGTTTTAGGAACAAAAAACGTGACTATATTGTGGAATCAACCTAGAAATTTATGGAAATTTAGCCAAAAATGAAAGAACTAGGGCTTGGATTTTCTAGATTTTAAAATTGGGATTTGAGGGGTCATTTGGACTCTGATTTTGGTGTTTTTTATGTGCATAGACTCGTTGAAAGATAAGAAACCCGTTGATGTGAAAATTTTTGAGATTTGAGAAGTGGGCCTGGGGCTCAGGTTTTGCTAATTTCAGGATTTTTGATATTTTTCGATTGTTTTCTCTTGGGTTTCGTTCCCTTATCCTATTGTGACGTATTCGTTGTGGTTTTGGTCAGATTGGACGCTCGAGGAGCCTGATTTGAGAGGCAATGGCATAGCGAACTAGAGCTTTGGCCGGCTTGAGGTGAGTAATGAATGTACATGGTGTCCTGAGGGTTTGAAACCCCGAAATTGCATATCGTACTGCTATATTGAGGTGAGACACACGCTTGATGATGAGCGCGTGGTCGTTTTCTATTGGGGATTGTGACTTGGTCCGTTCTGAGTGATGTTTTTACCGCCTATTTAATTGAAGCTTATTTCATGTTATCATTATTTGGATTAGCTGTCATGTTTGGGCTTCATGCCAACTACTTGAACCCTTCATGAAGTTTTTATCATTATATCATCACTATATGGATTTATTACTTGAACTCAGTCTTACCGTTTTCTACTATTTTACATTTCAGCCATCTTTACTAATATTGTTGAAACTAAAAGATATACTAAATGATGTTTTAGGCTGAGAACCACTATTTTGTTATTGCCTAAGGGCTATGTGATTTCTAGATTGAGTATGAGATCGGGCTGCGCACCACACCGGTATTATATGGATATTGATATGAGGTTGAGAGCTTAGTTGATACCACGAGATGGCTTGATTTTTCGCTTGGGCCGTATGGGGCCCTCCCGGAGTCTGTACATCCCCAATGAGCACCGTCCACAATAAAAAAATGGATTGGGCTGCATGCCGCAGTGGGTACTATAGGGTACCGTTCTATGTGTTGCATTTTCTTTATTTGGCTGTCATTTATCTGCTCATCTGATGTAGTATTTCCCTATTTCAGTTTCATTGGTTTAGCACTTAAATATTACTTGTTCAAAGTTGCTGATGCATAGGTTACTTTGTATTTTTCAATGTTTTCTTATTCTCAGCATTATTTATGTTTATTACTCACTAGGTCGGAGTACTCACATTACTCCATGCACCTTGTGTGCAGATCCAGGTGCATCTGAGGATGAGTGAGGATTTTGTGTTGAGCAACTCATATCCGGGAGCACCGAGGTAGCTGCATGATGTCCGCAACATTGATTTCTCCCTTCTATCCTTGTTTTTATTTCGTATTCCCTAGATAGACATGTATTAGGTTGATAAAGCTGTATTAGAGGCTCATATTTGTGATACCAGATCATTATGGGCTATATTGTAAGATTATTATTTGAGATTCTGCATGTTTAACTCTTAATTCAAACTTTGAATATGTTGATTTTGTAATTTAATTGTGTTAGCTAATAATGAACTACATAATGAATTAGGTTAAGGTTGTTAATTGGTTGAGTTTGCCTAGCAGTGTGTTGGGCGCCATCACGACCGGGGCTGGGGTCGTGAGAGTCGGCTCATTCTATTCATTATTTTGCACACCAACTTCAATTGACTCTTGTTGCGATTTCTAAGAAGTGTGTTCAAGTAGGTGAACTTGTATTATTGGTTTCAAATATTTTGAATGTGTTGTGAACTTCTTTTAAACGTGTGGATGAATTTCGAGATTCTTAATATCAAAACACCAAGAGGCATTAGATATGGGTGAACTAAAAATGGGTAGAGGTTTGAATCAAGAACTTGGTCTTGTTAGAGCCGGTGATACTCGTTGGGGATCTCACTTCAAGTCATTAGGAAACTTTATTCGTGTGTTTGGATCTATTGTTGACGTTCTTGATACTCTTGTTGAAGATCCAAGTACTTCAAATGAGAGAGCTAAGGCACCGGGTTATCTAGAAGCTTGTCAAACATAAAAGGTTACATTCTTGTTGAATTTAATGACATATATTTTGGGAATCACAAATGAGTTGATTGTATCCTTAAAACAAGAGTAAGATATTTCAAATGCCATGCTACTAGTTCAAGTAACAAAGAAAAGATTGCAAACTTTAAGGAGGGATGATGAATGGAATTTTTTTGTTGATAAAGTTTCTATATTTTATATCAAGCATGATATTTTGGTACCTAATTTTGATGATCTATATGCTAACTTTGGAAGATCACGACGAAAACATGTTGATCATATTGTTTTTCATTGTTATCGTGTTGATGTGTTTTGTAAAGTTCTTGATTGACAACTTCAAGAACTTAATGATCTTTTTGATGAAGCGACGGTTGATTTTCTTCATGGAGTTGCTTGCTTTAATCCAATTGACTCATTTTCAAATTTTATATCAGAAAAATAATGAAAATGGTTGAATTGTATCATGAGGACTTTGATGAATTTAGGATGAGTGCTCTTGACAATCAGCTTGCGAGTTATATTATTGATGTTTGTGATTTTGATAAAAGGTTCTCCGATCTAAATGGGCTTTCTGATCTTTCAAAAATATTAGTTAAGACAAAGAAGCATTCAGTTTATCCTC
Source organism: Nicotiana benthamiana (assembly GCA_034376525.1). Taxonomy (NCBI): domain Eukaryota; kingdom Viridiplantae; phylum Streptophyta; class Magnoliopsida; order Solanales; family Solanaceae; genus Nicotiana; species Nicotiana benthamiana. The sequence goes on along the minus strand of CM067335.1, from coordinate 131,613,112 downwards.
TTGTATTTCTCTTAGTGAAACTTGCGTTGCTTCTGCCTGTTGCCACTACAACAGTTGAAAGAGCTTTCTCAGCAATGAAGTTTATCAAAAATGACTTGCGGAATTGAATGTATGATGACTTTTTAGGCGGTCACATAGTTCCATATGTAGAAAGAGAAGTATTTAGTACTGTTTCTAATGAGTTTATTATAAAAAGTATTTCAAGAGATGAAGCCTCATCGAGTACAATTGTAATTAGTAGAATATCTTTTCGACTCTTGTTTATATTAGTTTGGATTTATCCAATTCTTCGTACTATTAGCTGTATTTTTATAATTTAGCTTGATATCACGTTGTTTGATTTAAATTTTTCGGTGCACCTACTTGTTAAGATTTTTTTTTCTTGTTCAAGTTTGAACACCCTTGAAAAGGTTTCTAACTTCGCCACTGCCACCACCACCTTTAATGATTTTAGACATATTAGTCTCTTTAATTTTACAAAAAATATCATTTCTAAAGTTCTTTCTATCAGACTCAATCCTTTGTTAAGCTAACTGATCTCGTATAATCAAAGTGGTTTTGTTAAAGATACATTGATTACGGAAAAATATTCTATTTGCGCAAGAAATTGTCCAATCTATCTCTCATTTTAATCGGGGTGGTAATGTTGTTATTAAACTGGACATGGCAAAAGTATATGATAGAATGTCAAGGAATTTTATTACCTTTGTTTTAAGGAAATTTGGTTTCTGTGAACTGTGGATTGACATGATTCTGAATCTATTATCTGGTATTTGGTATTCCATCATTGTTAATGGAAACAGAAAAGACTTTTTTACATCTAGTCAGCGACTTAAACAAGGAGAACCCCTTCCCCCCCCCTCTTTGTTATAGCAGCTGAAGTTTGAAGTTGCTCACTTAACAACCTTATTTTGGATGACAACTTTATTCCTTTTTCTATGCCTAGTAATGGTCCTATTATTGATCGCTTGGCGTATGCCGACGACATTGTCATTTTTAGTAGTGGCAATGAGAAATCTGTTAGGCTTTTTATGAAGGTCATTAACAACTATGGAGCCAGCTCTGGCCAACTTGTGAATACTAATAAAAGTTTTTTCCTTATGCCCCTAATTCTTCTGTTGTTAGAATTAATAGGATAAGGAATATTACTGGCTTTATGGATAAAAATTTTCCTTTCACTGATCTAGGATGTCCTATGTATATTGGAAGGAAGAAGTTAGTATATTTTGATAATATGGTGAATAAAGTTGTTAAAAAATTGAATGGCTAGCATGGTAAGCTGCTCTCATATGGGGGTAAAGTGATGTTAATTAAACATGTGCTTCAATCTCTCCCTATATATACTCTTTCTTCATTATCCCCCCCCCCCCCCCCCCCCAAAGGCACCTTTAATTTGCTTGAAAAATATTTCTCCAATTTATTCTGGGGTTTCTTTGGAGACAAAAAGAAATACCATTGGAGGTCATAGAAGAACCTTTGTTTTCCTCTAGATGAAGGGGGCATTGATGTGAGAAGAATGGAAGATATTGCTAACACCCTTACAACTAAGAGGTGGTAGAGACCTAGAACCATACCATCTCTCTGGGCTACCTTCATGACATAAATATTGCCCAAGATTTCAACCGACTAGTAGAAAAAGGGCTTCTGGTGACTCACATGTCTGGCAAAAGATGATACAAATCAGACAAAAAGCAGAGCCTCACATCATTTGGCAAATTAATTCTGGGAATTCTAATATATGGTGGGACAATTGGACTGGTAAAGGTCCCTTAGGCCCATACATGCTTGGGCATAACAACTACAAAGCTATTGTCAACGAATTCATCTATGATGAGACCTGGAACACCAACAAGCTCAAGGAATGGCTACCAAATTAGATGGTTCAACATATAATGAATATACATATAGGCAAGCAAGGTATCAAGGATCAAGCTATGCGGGATCTCACCGAGGATGGTAAGTTTTCCAACAAAACAACTTTATGCTTCTTAATGAACAAAAAAAGTAATATCAGTTCCTTAGCAGGGTATGACATATTCTGATATCCTTTTCAAATTCTCTTTCTTAACTTGGAGACTTTGGTTATCTAAGCTCCCTCTGGATGATGCTATTCTTAACTTTGGTAAGAAAATTATTTCGAAATGTAACTGTTGCATTAACCCTAAACAAGAATCTATTCAACATGTTTTTGTGGAAAGTGATGCAACTAGGTACATTTGGAAACTTATTAGCTCCCCTTTGGGAATAAAACCAATGCAAGTTCCTATAAGAGGTTGGTTGAATCAATGGTGGCGACAGAAACACACCAGTGCTGTTCACAAGCTTGTTCTACGTATCACTCCTATCATTATACGTTGGGAGATTTGGAACATATGTTCTTGTAAATATGGAGATAAAAAAGATTCCAATTTTTTCGAAATGAAACATCAAGTATGCTGGAACATTCAAACTGCTATTCACAGTCTTTCCTAATTGCAAATTAACATTGCCTGTGTCAATCTATATGAGAAGATGATGAAATTACAACCTATTATGGAGGCCATCATTGTGTGCCTGGAGAAGCCTGGTTGCAACTCCCTTAAACTCAATACAGATGGATATTTTGTAAAAGGAACTGAAACCACTGCAAAGTGCAATAGTCACAACTGTGCCGAAGCACAAGCTGCCTTCTTTGGGATCAACTGGTGTGCAATTAATGGATACTCCAACTTCACCATTGAACTTGACTCTATGCTAGTATTGAATATACTCAAGGAGGGGAAAACCAATAACTTCAAACTGAAGAAAGTTATTGAGGATACCTCACATATCATGAACCAAGCCAATGTTACGCCTACTCACTACTGTAGGGAGGCCAACCAAGTGGTTCACCATATTGCTAAGCTTGCCTTGTCAAACCATGTCAACAGGATTTCCCTATTTCAACAGCTTCCTAGTGGTGCCAAAGGCCCGTTCATCTTGGACAGATTGCAAATGGCTATGGTTAGAACAAAATATGATAAGGCAAATTCTTTGTTAGTTGAATATGCGTAGCATATTGTTTTGTCGAACAGAGAGTACGTGATAATACTTCTCTTGTTCCTTTTGAAGGACATCCTTAGTCCTTTGTGTTGTAATCTTTGGAGGTAAGGCCATCCTCCCCCCCCCCCCCCCCCATATTTTCAAGATAATACAGCAACCCCAGTAAAGCTAAGAAATTAGTAAATAAAAACAATCATTAATTTTTTAAAATAAAAAGAATGAGCCGCAGCCCGATGCACAAAGCGTCCTGCATTCACATAGGATTCTGAAAAAAATCGCATCCCAAGGGATGTGATATAGATAGCTATCCTAATGTATGTATTAGTTACTGCTTCTATGGCTCGAATTCCTGACAAATAAGTCACATGAAGACAACTTTTCCGTTGGTATAAGTTCCATTCCAAACAAAGGAAAAGAGCAAACCAAGAAAATTATGGAGGGTTCTTGAGACATTTGCTTCCTCCCCCATTGAGTATTTAAACAAATACATTAGACATAAACATAACGAGAGAGATTTTGACAATTTGCTCTCTCTTGGAGAAATACAAGTAATATGTGCCAATTTGTCTCTTCAAATTCACATTCTGATCAAGTTGATAATTACATTTGTCTTTGATTCATTCGTACAAGACTAAAATTATTTTTCTGGTCACAACTTCAATTAAGAAACTAGATGATCAAGATTAAGATTTCGATCAGCGGGCTTTAATAAATAAAAATAAAGATGATTGATGACTCATAAATAACGTACTTTAGAGTATATCGAAATAATCCTCATGAGAACTCTTTTACGTTAATGGATTCTTCAATTTGTTGTCCGTTTAATACCTTTCTCCAATGTGAAAATTCAACCTTCAACTCTTTTTTATTTTCTTCTCAAAAGAGATGAGCTATCCTCTATTCTTAAGGAGAATATACAAATATAGGCAACATAAATTTACCAAATTCACACGAGCAATAATATTCACACAAGTAGCAATTAAATTGCTTGTGGATTGAAACGTAAAATAGATACACTATATTTTGGAGTGCTTTTTCTTTCTGGGATATTAACATCACTTTATATATTAGAAAGAAAAGTAAAAACGAATCTCCTATTTAAGTTGACCTTATAGGGTTTTTTCTTCCACAAAACTTAGAACTTAGGGTTTCTTAGGGGCAACCTTCCCTTCCACGATGAAAACCCAACGAATCAAACGTTCACTTCAAACACCACACGAAAACAGACGAATGGCGAATCATGTACCCAACGAAATCATTATGATTATTCTTTCAAATTTACCGGTGAAATCCCTTTTACGACTCAAGTGTGTTTCTAAGCCATGGTATTCTTGGATTTCAAGCCCAAAATTCCAGCTGTTGATTCAACGACGACAAGGAGCGATCTTCATGGTGTTTAAAATTTTTGAAGAGCGCAGAAAAGGTTATTCAGAGTCAACGGCCTTCCGATTCATAAACCAACACCTCACTTTGAGAGAGCGCAAGTTTCCTTCCGTGATAAGATTATATCAGGAACTTGTCGCTTTAGGGTTCTTGTCATGGCCTTATATTGGTTAATATAAACAAGCATATCTACTTGTGGAATTCTGCCACCCGATTTTGCAGCAAAGTGCTTGAGCTTAATCGCTTGGACGAATGGGGCTATTATACACGCGGCGGACTTTGTTTTGACTCCTCCCAGAATGTTTAGAAGGTTCTGTTGATTATGCACCATCTGACCCCAGATTATGGTGGTGAGTTTGTTATAGTTGCCAGTCTTAAAGACAAAATATGGAAGAGAGTCAAATTCCCTTACAATATCCGCCCAGTCCGTGATGGGATTACACTACATGGACGACTTCACTATAGGGTAAGGGTTAAAAAGCCCTACAACAGTGAGGACAAGGGTATGTGGGATAGTTTTGGTCCTCGCAACGAAATAGTTTATTTTGATCCTATCTCTGAAAAGTTCCACATGTTTCTCGTTCCTGAACCTAAGTCTGATGAAGAAGAGAATGCTATAATTGGTTTAGGAGTTTTAAATGAATTTCTTAGTATGGCTTTCTTGAAAGATGATAAGGTGGGTGTTGAGATACTGGTCATGAAGGAATATGGAGTAAAGGAATCATGGGCTTCCTTATTTTTCATAAGGAACTTAAAATAAACCCTTTTATGGATTTGTAACGCCCTTTTTCACGACAGAAGATGGAGAACTAGTTTTGATTATATGTGTTCATGAAGAAACATTGTAGTTCTCTTATGAATCCGCATAAATGTTTTATGGTGTAATGTATTAGGTTCGGTTTCATAATTCTTTGTTCTATGCATAAGAAAGAAATACCAAAATAGTTTTATTTTGGTATTGCTAGCATGAATTCTGTACACTTTTTAATGTGAAAGATTGCCATAAAAACAGATAAGAAATCAACTACAAAGTTCTCAAAACTGAAAAACCCCGAAATTGTTTAATGGTAAATAAGCTCCCACAACAAATTAAAGGCTTCAGTACTGCATCTGTGTTAAAATAAATTATCAGGAAAACATACCAAATAAGCATGTTGAGCGCCTATAATAATCAGAAGTAAAGAGAAGGCTGCAGCCAAATGGCGCTATAGTATCAGAACCTATTTGATTGTATTTAGAACACTGACATACTTGTCGATTCAAAAGCATGTACTCGTTAGTCGTTTTTAATTTACCAAGGTATCCATTTAGTCCGGATAGTTGTATGAGTTTGTTCTTAGTGCTGATATGTCTACCATCGCATACTCATATCAGTACATCTATTATTATGTCGTTTATCCACATTAATGACCAGCCGCCTTTTATCGATCCAATCGTTTTTTTGTAACTTGAGCGACAAGTAAGGCTTTATATGTATATTGGTCTAAATTTGGCGATTTAGTAACGGTAGATAAGCAGGATCACGGACGGGGTCAACCACGGTATAGTAGCGAAAAGCCGTCCTCAAAAGGACTATCGTCGGGGACGAGCAACTGGAAGTGAAGAAATAACACAGAAGGATAAGTTTAGAAATAGACACAAGGAATATTTCCTCTGGATATTCTTTATTTTATACATTTTAAAATTTCTTAAAAATAACACTTATAAATAGGAATAAATAGAGAACAAAATGGAGATCTTTACTTTTTTATAAGGGCATATTGTAAAAGGTTGACATGAAGAAATATACAAAAATTATCTCATTCGCTAATCATCTTATTGAAGCACACGTTAATCTTTGTTCACAAGATCGAAAGATTCCCTATTCATCTTCACTTCTCATTTTTTCACATAGAGAAAGGACTATCTAAATCATATAATAATTGGGTGGTAGATTCTTTCTCATTTACATTTATTGCATGTTCAGGTTACAATATTTATTGATAATCATTGAGTACGAATCTGCCATTTAATGCTCTAAAACGTCGTTCATCTTACCAATATCCTACAATATTTGCTCTAGAATTTATAATATTTAACTAAGATTCACCCTTCGTTTTACCATTATTTAGTTTAGCAAAAAACTTAACACTGGTCAAACAATAATACGTGATATTTACTTTCAAGCATATAGTTCTAATACATTATTTCCAAAACCATGAGATAAGATGAGCCAAGTGGGGATATTTCTGGCTTTCAGAGTTTACCTTGATTTTTTTTTTTTGGATAACTATGGTTTCCGGGCCAACCTGTGTCACCTCATCTAATTCAGAAATGGACACAAGGAATATTCTCTCTGAATATTTTTTATTTTGTACATTTTAGGATTTCTTAACAATATCCCTTATAAATAGGAATAAATAGAGAACAAAATGTATCTTCACTTTTTATAAGGGCATATTGTAAAAGATTGACTAGAAGGAATATACAAAAGTTATCTCATTCGCTAATCATCTGATTGAATCACACGTTGTTTAATCTTTGTTCACAAGATCCGAAGATTCGTTATTCATCTTCACTTCTCATTTTTTCACATAGAGAAAGGATTATCTAAATCATATAATGATTTGGTGGTAGATTCTTTCTTATTACATTTATTGCATGTTTAGGTTACAATATTTATTGATAATCATTTAGTACAAATCTGCCATTTAATGCTCTAAAACATCGTTCATCTTACCAATATCCTACAATATTTGATCTAGAATTTATAATATTTAACTAAGATTCACCCTTCGTTTCACTATTAATTGGTTTAACAAAAAGCTTAACACTTTTTGGTCAAACAATAATACGTGATATTTTACTTTCAAGCATATAGTTCTGATACATTATTTCCAAAACCATGAGATAAGATGAGCAAAGTGTGGATATTTCTGGCTTTCAGAGGTTACCTTGATTTCTTTTTTTTTTTGGATAACCATGGTGTCCGGGCCAACTTGTGTCACCTCATCTACTTTCACAGAATACCTCACCTATCACCACTAACCGGTACTACCTAACTGTTAGATCTAGTTTTAATGATGCAAATAATATATCTGTGCAGGAAATCAATTACTGAAGAACAAGGATTCAAGAAGCTACTATAAGATTGCTGAAGTCAATCTTAATGCTTAAGGGAAGAAATCAATCGGCAAATCTAGATGCCTAAGAAAAGAAATCAATTAGTAAATCTATCATCAAAGATTACAGACATCTATAATGGAAAGAATCAAGCAAGCCTAAACTTAAGGCATTAATCAACGCCAGCATATCCGGAAGATCGAAGATTCTATGAAGAATTGCTTAGCAACTAATTTCGGAAGAACCAACAATCAATGAGTAAACCTTCATCGTAAACAACTGTTGAAGGAAATATATCAAGGAAGAGAAACGGCTAGCTATCTTATTCTTGGAATAAATCAATCTCTTTCCAAGGATCAAATCTCTTTGGTTGTCAAGTCTCGTTAATAATCGATCTTCACCAAAGTATTTATACCCAGCTTCAAGCCTTAAACAGATATAGTTTAATCGAACCAAAACCCTCTCTTTGTTCTACTATAAACAAATATTGTAGTTCTCTAAGATCTTGTGTATCAAGTCAGAGAAAAAAGGAGAGTACAATATTGGTGAGGGTGAGGCATTATATCAAAAGAGACGAGTGCTATATGAACTGAGTTATCAAGTCATTTCCATTGTACTCGGAGAAACACATTTACAAAATAGAACTCCCTTAAAACCCAATGGGACTGGACTAATATTTACATTAAATCCGAACTAGTATAAAATTCCAGTGTCTTTAATTCCTGCACTTACTTTCTGTTATTATAACTGTTAGGTCATTACATTTAGTCGACTAATTGACAGAATAGTATACTAATAAGAGATTAAGTTTAAAAATATACAATTCACCCCCGCTCTTGTACTTTCAACCGGTATCATAGTAAGGCTCATGTTCTACATTTACTTAACAACTTGTGAGAAAAGATCATGGCAAATTAAGTTATTATAGGAGCTCTCTTTCAGGAAGGAACTTCACATATTAGACCACTATATTTAAATGGACAGTCTTTCTCTCATTGGAAAGTGTGGATGGAGATCTTTGCCAAACCTATGACGTCATAGTTTGGAGTGTCATCAAAAAGGGGAACTATCCCTTACTAGCTGCTACTCCACCACTTGCTGATCCTAAAGATATAGATTCATATACAAAAGAGCAAATGGAAGTGGTATAAGTTAACAATAAAGCAAGAAATCTGCTTCATAATGCTATAAGTGGTGAAGAATATGAGAAAATCTCGAGTTGTGACATAGCCAAAGAAATGTGGGACCAGCTTGAGGTCACATATGAAGGAACCAACAAAATAAAGGAAACACATATTAACATGTTGGTTCATGATTATGAACTCTTATCAATGAAATAAGGAGAATCTATTGAAGAGATGTCCGTCAGGTTTAGCAAAATAATTAGCGATCTAAAGGCTTGGCAAACCTTATACCAGTGGTGATCAAGTTAGAAAAATTTTCGAAGCCTTCTAACCACTTGGCAGATCAAAGTAGTCACAATGGAATCTTAGGATCTAAACAAATTATCGTATGATGAACTACGAGGAGAATTCATAAACTTTTGAAAAGACGCATCTCAAGAAGACTAGTCAAGAAGAAAAAAAGAATTAGTTGCATTCAAGACCTCAACTGAAATAGCTAAAAACGAAATTGATGATGATCCTGAAGCTCTACAAGAAGAGATAGCTATGCTATCAAGAAATATGAATGGATTAATGAGAAGATACTGAAATACAAAGAAAGGAAGAATTCTACCAAGAAGATCCATGCAATACAACGAACAGGAAAAGAATGATCGAAATTGCTATGAGTGTGGAACATTTGGCAGATTCAAGCTGAGTGCCAGAACTAAAAAGGAAGATCTCTAGAGGCTTTAACAAGAACAAATCATTCGGAAGCTGGAGTGATGAGGACAGTTAAGACCATGAAGAGATAGCAAATCTTTACTTCATGATGATTCTGGAAAATGAAATGAACAAATCCTCAGGATGCTGGATAGATGCGGACACTTCAGATAAAGAAAATGAAAAATGTTTCATAGCGCGAGGTGAAACAAGTGAGGTAAGATCTTATAACCGTGAAAGATGCAATGAATTGCAAGATATTCTTGATTTAACTTTGAAAGAGTCTCAAAAAATAATGAAGGAGCTTAAGAGACTAACTAAAGAAGTTAAAGACTGAAAACTCAAACATAAAGTAAGTGAAATTGAGTTTGAGGAATTGCAAATGCAACTCAATGGCATGCGCAAATCCACCAATCACAGTTCTGTTAGATCAAACCAGATGACTTACAAGTCAACTGGAAAAGGATCGGGCAGAACTAAGTCGACTAGTACTAACACTACTGAAAGGCCTAAAGGTGGATCATAAATTACGTGTCACTGCTGTAACAAAAGTGGGCATAAATATTTTTCTTTTCGTTTTCATAAAATAATGTTTCTGGATAGTTTGGAAACCAAAAAACAATTCCGAATTTGATAACACTAACCCTACAGAACCCAAGCAAGCTTGGGTACCTAAAAGAAGAACATCAGAGAATAAGCTGCAAAGGAAAATGGTATCTAGACAATGCATGTTCAAATCATATGACGGGCGACAAAAACATGTTCAAAGAATTTATAAAAATTAAAGGAGGAAGTGTAAGTTTGGGGATGACTCAAAAGGTAAAATAGTTGGTACTGGCATAATTCCCTTCAATACAACTGTGACGTTACTGAAATTTATCTCGTCGATCGCCTCAACTACAACCTCTTGAGCATAAGTCAACTATAAAACTCAGGATATATGGTAAATTTTAAGAAATCAGGTTGTGCTATTAAGATGAATCAGGTAAAATAGTCCTTCCTGAAAAACTGTATGGAAATCTTTATATCTTCGATGGTTTTGGAAAAATAGATGGTCATTTTTACTTAATTTCTATATCTGATGATCCATGGTTGTGGCATAGGAAACTTGGTCATGCTAGTATGCATTTGACAGAAAAATTGTCCAAACATGAGTTAGTTGTTGGCATACCCAAACTGAATTTTTCTAGAACTCATATATGTGATGCATGTCAAATGGGTAAGCAGATCAAAAACTCCTTCAAAAATAAAGATAAAGTATCTACTTCCACACCCATGCAATTACTTCACATGGATTTATTTGGGCCTGCCAAAACTGCTAGTATAGGAGTAAAAAGCTTGAAAGAGAAAATGAATATCTGATCTCAACAATTCAGAGTGGCTATGGGGGAGAATTTGAAAGTAAAGCATTTGTAGATTTCTGTAATGATTAGGGATACATACATAATTTCTCTGCACCACGCTCACCACAACAGAATGTGATTGTAGAAATTTAAAAACAGAGCCCTCCAAGATATGGCAAGAACTATGTTACTAGATCATTCACTACCAAATCACTTCTGGGCAGAAGGTGTAAGTACATCATATCACATTCTCAATTGATGACTCATAAGGCCTATTCTAAAGAAGACTCCATATGAATTATGGAAAGGTAAACGTCTTAATATCAGTTATTTTCATCCCTTCAAAAGTAAGTGTTTTATTCACAATAACGGTAAGGATAACTTTGAAAAATTTGATTCAAGAAGTGATGAAGGTATTTTTCTAGGCTACTCATTAAATAGTAGATCTTTTAGAGTCTATAATAAATGCACATTATGCGTGGAAGAATCAGTACATGTTATATTCAATGAAAATAATCCCTTGGTCGAGAAAGGAATTACTGCAGGTGATGAATATCAAGCTCATGAAATTCAGAAGACAAACAAATCTCAAGAGTCAACTGATATATCTACTACAATAGAGTCAACTGGTGAAATCAGCAATAGTGTACCTGATCAACCAATCGAGTCAGCTGATAATGTAGTGCGTTGAAATGAATGGAGAGCGAGCCTGAATATCCTTAAAAATTCAGCATAGGGGATCCAAATGAAGGAAGGAAAACCAGGAGAGCTCTCAAAAAGAAAGCAAATGTTGCATTAATCTCTCAAGCTGAGCTAAAGAATATAGAGGAAACACTAAAAGAATTCAAGTTGGGTTCAACCTATGCAAGAAGAGTTAGATCAGTTCCATAAGAATCAAGTGTGGAATCTGATACCCAAACCTAAAAATGTTTTTCTATCGGAACAAAGTGGGTTTTGAGAAATAAATTAAACAAGGACGGAAAAGTCATAAGAAATAAAGCCAGACTAGTTGCTCAGGAGTACTCACAAAAGGAAGGAGTCGACTATGGTGAAACCTTCGTTCCAGTAGCTCGTTTGGAATCCATACAAATTCTTCTGGCATACGCATCATTTAGAGATTTTAAGTTGTTTCAAATGGATGTCAAAAGTTCCTTTTTGAATGATTTTTTGAGGAAGAAGTATATGTAAAACAACCTCCTATGTTTGTAGATTCAAAGTTTCCCTACCATGTACACAAGCTCACTAAGGGGTTATATAGGCTAAAGCAAGCCCCACATGCTTGGTATGATAGATTTAGTTCCTTTCTTGTTGGTCATGGCTTCACAAGACGTAAAATAGACACTACCTTGTTTATTAAAAGATCATCGAAAGGTAATCTCATTATTTAGATTGATGTTGATGATATTATATTTGGTAGTGCTAACCCTTTTATGTGCAAGAAATTTTCAAATCTTATGCAAAGCGAATTCGAAAGGAGCATAACGAGAGAGATAACATTCTTCCTTGGACAACAAATTAAACAATCTGAAGAAGGAACCTTTATATGTCAAACCAGATACACAAAAGAACTGAATTAAAAATTTTGCATGAGCAATGCAAAATCCATTAGCACACCAATGAGTCCTTCCACAAATTTAGACAAAGATGAACATGGAACCCCTGTTCATGAAACTAAATATCATGGAACGATTGGATCACTATTGTAAATGACAAAAAGTCGACCAGATATTATATTCAGTGTGTGTAAATGTGCCAGATTTCAGTCAGCTCCTAAGGAATCACATCTGACCGCAATAAAAAGAATCATTCAATTTCTCTTTGGGACTGTATCTCATGGACTATGGTATCCTCACTCTATCTCTTTTAAGTTATAATGTTTTTCATATGTGACCTTGCAGGTGATAAGGAAGATAGAAAATGTACAAGCGGTACATGTCAATTACTTGGAAAGGCATTAATATTCTGGAATAGTAAAAAACAAGCATCGGTTGAATTATTTACTACTAAAGCTGAATACATTGCTATTGGACAATGTTGCGTACAACTACTGTGGATATCTCATCAACTGGATGACTATGAACTGTCGTTTATGTAGAAAATCACTCTATCTATGATATGTGCGCTTTGGTTGTATGAGCATGATTTTCAGGTATAGGTTTTGATGAATGACAAACAATGAAGTCAAGCGTCAAACAACGATATAATATGACGAACAATCAAATGGCAAGAAGCATACTGATGACGAAATTGCATGAACAAGGCAAAGTCGAGCCAAAGAGTTCAAGACCGAAGACCCAAGACGTAGGTCGTTTGGTAGAACCAATGCAAGAACAACGCTTAAGTTATCTCGTCTTTTGGCTCAACATTAGGTCATCATAAACATGCATAAAACATTTTATTAAATCTTATTTATCATAAACATGCATCTTTGTGTTAAACCAAAATGATTTGTATTTTAGTCAAAATGGTTTTTAAACATGTCTTTTAAATCTGGACCTAAACAATCGATTATATGCTCCTTACAATCGATTGTGTTTTTCAAAATAGCAAACAATCGATTATACAGTTTTAACAATCGATTGTATTAAGACAGTGTGATCTGAAGTTTTTCAAAATAGCAAACAATCGATTATATACTTCTAACAATCGATTGTATTGAGACAGTACTTAAATTGAATTTTTCAATCAGCTAAATAATCGATTATATGTTTTTAACAATCGATTATAATCAGAATAATCGATTATGGTTTTTATACAATCGATTACATTCAGACCGTTACCACAGAATCCTAAATTGATTTTTGAACGTTGAAGAACAATCGATTATACAGGTTTTACAATCGATTGTTTCCCTTAAAATCAGGAGTCTGTCTTTTGACCGGTCCTCAAACAATCGATTGTGTAGGTCAGACAATCGATTGTATGAGCAAAAATTCAGGGATTTTATTTGTCAATTAAGCAACGGTCAGCACCATTTTTCACCTATAAAATGAGGTCTTTTGAGCTGCTTTTAAAAACACAACTCCTCCATACATTGATATACATATTGATAATTTTCAAGCATCATTTTAGAGCTTTTGTTGAGCCATTTGATAGACAACTTTGTGTTGTTCATAGAGCTAAAATTGTATCTCTTTATCTACTCTTTTGAGAGAGTGCTTGTGTAAAAGAGAGTTGTTTGAGAAGAACATATCTTCTCATTTGTAGGGTTTGCTAAGTACCCAAAGTCTTAGTGGTTGAAATCTTGGGGTGAGGTATCCTCAAGCAAGTGAAGTCTTAAGGTGCGATATCCTTGAGCAACTGTAACGGTTTGTTAAGCACCCGTAAGCTTAACGAAGTTAGTGGAAATCTCGAGAGAGTCTCTCGGGGACTGGACTAGCCACGGGTTGTGGTGAACCAGGATACATCGGTGCGTTCGTTCCTTATTATTTACTTATCGCACTTATTTCATTCCTGCAGTTTTTAAATTCCGCAAGTTTACGCTGTTTTTTAGCATAACGCTATTCACCCCCCTCTAGCGTTAAGCGTATATTCTAACAATTGGTATCAGAGCCTAACTCTCTGAAAGCCTTAACCGGTTGAGAGCGATATATTTTTTTTATTGAGAATATTGAACGCAGGAATAATGAGCGAAGGACAATCCCCCACTTGCCCTCCACTATTTGACGGAACAAACTATACATATTGGAAAGAGCGGATGAGTATTTTCCTCAAAGCAAACTGTTTTCGTTTGTGGCAAATCATCAAAAACGGTGAACCAATGCCGACAAAGAAAGTTGGAGAAACCACGATTCCAAAGAAGGAAGATGAATATGATGCCGAGGACATCAAGAAAGTTGAAAATAATGCAAGGGCCATCTATGTATTATATTGTGTAGTGAATCCGGATGACTATCAAAAAATCTCTTGCTGCACAACCGCCAAGGAGATGTGGGATAAACTCGAGATCATTTATGAAGGTACGCCTCAAGTCCGAGAATCCAAAATTGATTTTCTAACACATAAATATGAAATCTTTAAGATGGAGAAGGAACCCATTGGTATTATGTTTGAATGATTTTTAAGAATCGTCAACGATCTCCATGCTCTCGGAAAAGTTTACGCGAACAAAGATCTTGTTCGAAAAGTCCTATGGAGACTCACTCCCGAATGGCGTTCCAAAGCCAATGCAATCCAAGAGTCGATGGAATTCATGGATATCACAATTGATGGACTAAGAGGTAACCTCGAAACTTATGATAGCACAATTCTTAACCCTTATCTTAGAAGTAATTCAAATTTTGCCTTCAAAGCCTCATCCTCTAAACGAGAAGAGGTAAGTGATTCGGAAAGGGATGATGATAATATTTCAAACGATATAATTGAAAAGTCATGTAAGTCTATGAAGAAGGACAAGAAAAAGAAGAAACACCATAGGCGCATATCACGGGATTCGGACAGCTCAGGCGATGAAACCGCCGCATTGTGTCTCATGGCAAACGAAGAAGAAGAGAAGTTGGGTACCAAAAACTTATTTTTAGGTTCTTTTTGTAGGTGTGCTTGAAGACTACGATATTGTAGTGGATGCACCAAGCACGAAACCTTAATGCATTAAGGGGGAACGTCGGTTAGTTATCATATTTTGAATAAAAACGTAATAGTTGATATGTGCTAATAATCAATATTATTTTTGTTTGATGCATGTCTTAGTAAGTTCTTTTTGAATAACAATTAGTATCAATTAGTTTTAAAATAAATGATTGATTCATGTTTTGATGAATATTCTTAGTTTAAAATAACAATTGGCATAGTTGAGAAAAATGACCGTTATTATTAGTATGCCATTTACTAACATTTGATATGATCTTGTTTATAACGATAGGTATCGTCAATGGTTTAAATAATTTTTGGTATAGTCTTTTTTGCTAATGCCAAAAGGGGGAAGAATATAGGCGATATGCATGCCTTAATTGAGGGGGAATATTCAATTAAGGGGGAATTATATTGAATTGATTATATTGAATTGGTTGCATAAATTGTATGTTGAGATATAGCATGAATTTAGGGGGAATTTAATATGCATATCTTCCGTTGTTTGTCATTATCAAAAAGGGGGAAATTGTAGAAAATCACTCTATCTATGATATGTACGCTTTGGTTGTATGAGCATGATTTTCAGGTATAGGTTTTGATGAATGACAAACAATGAAGTCAAGCGTCAAACAACGATATAATATGACGAACAATCAAATGGCGAGAAGCATACTGATGACGAAATTGCATGAACAAGCCAAAGTCGAGCCAAAGAGTTCAAGACCGAAGACCCAAGACGTAGGTCGTTTGGTAGAACCAATGTAAGAACAACGCTTAAGTTATCTCGTCTTTTGGCTCAACATTAGGTCATCATAAACATGCATAAAACATTTTATTAAATCTTATTTATCATAAACATGCATCTTTGTGTTAAACCAACATGATTTGTATTTTAGTCAAAATGGTTTTTAAACATGTCTTTTAAATCTGGACCTAAACAATCGATTATATGCTCCTTAAAATCGATTGTGTTTTTCAAAATAGCAAACAATCGATTATACAGTTTTAACAATCGATTGTATTAAGACAGTGTGATCTGCAGTTTTTCAAAATAGCAAACAATCGATTATATACTTCTAACAATCGATTGTATTGAGACAGTACTTAAACTGAATTTTTCAATCAGCTAAATAATCGATTATATGTTTTTAACAATCGATTATAATCAGAATAATCGATTATGGTTTTTATACAATCGATTATATTCAGACCGTTACCACAGAATCCTAAATTGATTTTTGAACATTGAAGAACAATCGATTATACAGGTTTTACAATCGATTGTTTCCCTTAAAATCAGGAGTCTGTCTTTTGAACGGTCCTCAAACAATCGATTGTGTAGGTCAGACAATCGATTGTATGAGCAAAAATTCAGGGATTTTATTTGTCAATTAAGCAACGGTCAGCACCATTTTTCACCTATAAAATGAGGTCTTTTGAGCTGCTTTTAAAAACACAACTCCTCCATACATTGATATACATATTGATCATTTTCAAGCATCATTTTAGAGCTTTTGTTGAGCCATTTGATAGACAACTTTGTGTTTTTCATAGAGCTAAAATTGTATCTCTTTATCTACTCTTTTGAGAGAGTGCTTGTGTAAAAGAGAGTTGTTTGAGAAGAACATATCTTCTCATTTGTCGGGTTTGCTAAGTACCCAAAGTCTTAGTGGTTGAAATCTTGGGGTGAGGTATCCTCAAGCAAGTGAAGTCTTAAGGCGCGGTATCCTTGAGCAACTGTAACGGTTTGTTAAGCACCCGTAAGCTTAACGAAGTTAGTGGAAATCTCGAGAGAGTCTCTCGGGGACTGGACTAGCCACGGGTTGTGGTGAACCAGGATACATCGGTGCGTTCGTTCCTTATTATTTACTTATCGCACTTATTTCATTCCTTCAACTTTTAAATTCCGCAAGTATACGCTGTTTTTTAGCATAACGCTATTCACCACCCCTCTAGCGTTAAGCGTATATTTTAACAGTTTAAACCTATACAAATTTCTTGTGATAATTCAAGTGATATTTGTCTTTCAAAAAATCATGTGCATCATTCGAGAACAAAGCATACATATATATATATATATATATATATATATATATATATATATATATATATATATATATATATATATATATATATATCAATCATCACTTTGTTAGAGATCATGTTCTTAAGGGAGACATAGAAATATCTTTTGTTGGAACTACTGATCAGTTAACTGATATTTTTACTAAGCTTTTATTATAGGAGAGGTGTGCTTTAAGAAGGTTACTTGGCTTTACTTACTTAACTAATAACTATTAGGACCTATCTGTACTGTTAATTATTTTACATGTGTAATGATTGTCCTTTACTCATGCATTAATTATGCCTCCATTTTTTCCCTCTCTTTCTTTTCTTTCACATTAGTTTGTTGTTCAAAGTTGGAAAGCCAATCATCACGTCATTTCAATTGACATCTTTTACTTTTCTGTACTCAACCGTCAGGAGCTTTCTTCTTAAGGCGAAGAACCCTTTTTGGTCACTTTCATCGTTATCCCCTCTCCAAAACTCCAATCAAATCACTTCCCTTCAATGGCCAAACATCCCAGAAATCTCTCTGCTTCTCTAAGGAGAAAAAGCCCTGTTTGATCACTTTCAAACAAGTAGACCTAGGATCCGACCACTCTGAGGATTTCGCCTCTTCTCAGGGAGATTTATTTGAACACTCTCAACTTTTAGGAGAAAAAACCCTAGGAAAATGACCCATGAAAGAAACCCCTATTTCCTCTACCCCAAAGAAATCTAATGTTGATTTTTCTGGCTCTCTCGAATCTGACCTAAACATCTGGGATTCTCCAAATAAGGATCTTTTCATTGTTCTGAATGACAAGCCCGTTACTCATGGAAGGGTTGTCGACCTTGACGACGTAGAAGCCTTAAATTGCAAGGTCAGAAACGTGTTTGTTAATCAAGGGTAGGTTAAGTTCCTATCTATTCCTCCGCCTAAGGTATATGAACCCCCTGGTAAAAATATTCTATGCCAATCTCCGTTCTAGTAAGCCTGATAGGTTGGAATCCTTAGTGTTAGGTAAGCGAATTGTTCTTGATTATGCCCTGTTTGATTCGCTCTTCAGTGTCGTTGTCCTGGTTTTCCTATGATTTTTAAAAGCACCTGACCTTATGACTTTGAAATTTCTTTTGACCAAGCCAAACAGTATATCGCTAAGTGTCCCTATGACTCCCTTCCCAACCAGTTAGGTCCTAGTGATATTAGTTTCAAAACTCAAGTTCTGGCGTACATTGTAGCAACTACTTTGCTTCCCCGCAATGATTCCTTTTCAACCTTCTCTCAAAGAGACACTTTCTTAGTATACTGCCTTGTGACCAAGCTCAAAATCAAGTTGTCCTCCTGGGTTATTAATTTCATGATTGGAAGTGCTGAAGATCACACCAGTCTACCTATGGCATGGAAATCACTCACATTCTAGAAGCTCATCAAACTTTCATGTCTAATATCCCTTCATCACTGTTTCGAAGTCCTACAATTCTATAGCCTTTGCTAGTATAGGATATGCGAGTATAAAGGGCTCCTAGGTTAAGAAGCATGAAAGTGAAGCAAAGCATGCTCCTATAGAGCCCAAACCTACACCCTCTGTTCCTCATCCCAGTCCTGGTGATCCTGATCTTGGTGACAAGCTTTGTGCCATTGACTCTCAACTCACTGAAATAAAAAATCTTCTCACAGTCACTCAGTCTATTGTTGATGACATTCATACCATTTCCAAGGAAGCAAGGTCTGATATGTCCAAAATTAGGGTTGTTCTCAGAGTTAGGGAGAATGCTGTCAAAGCCTTCAGCAAAATTCATGGCAGGTTGGATGGAGTGAGCATCTCAGCCAATGCTAGATTTGAACAATTTAAAATGGCCATCTGCAACACTCTTAATTATTTTCTGTGCTGTTAGTGTGGTTTTTTAAGATTTTTTTGGTTGTGCTGTTTTTGGGCTATTTTCACAGCCATTGGATAATTTCTATTACTTTAACTCTATTGTTTAATGTTATATGTTCTGTTTAGTTCTTGGCTTGTTCTCTTCTGTTTAGTTCATGGCTTGTTCCCTCTTTGATGATGCCAAAAAGGGGGAGAAGAGTATATGTTGTGTCTGTACAGGTATAGTTGACCGTTGGCAAAAGTAGCGTCTTTTATGGCAGGAGCTGACTCTAACCATGGACTAGTCAACGGACTGAGGGGGAGTACCATGGACTAGTCAACTACACACATTGAGGGGGAGTAAAACACAGGGAAGTTAACCGGTGTTTACACTTATATATTATTTTATCATCATAAAAAAAAGGGAGATCGTTAGATCTAATTTTAATGATGAAAATAATATATCTTTGCAGGAAATCAATTACTGAAGAACAAAGAGTCAAGAAGCTATTGCAAGATCGCTGAAGTCAACCTTGATACTTAAAGAAAGAAATCAATCAGTAAATCTGGATGTCTAAGGAAAGAAATCAATCAGCAAATCAGTCAGCAAGATTACGGACAGCTGCAATGGAAAGAATCAGGCAAGCCTAAACTTAAGACATTAATCAAGGCCAGCACATCTGGAAGATTGAAGATTTTGTGAAGAATTGTTGAGCGACTAATTTCGGAAGGACGAACAATCAAGGTGTAAACCTTCATCATAAACTACTGTTGAAGAAAGGAAATCAAGGAAGAGCAACGGCTAGCTATCTTATTCTTAGAAAGAATCAGTCTCTTTCCAAAGATCAAATCTCTTGGGTTGTCAAGTCTCGTCAACAATCGATCTTCACCAATGTATTTATACCCAGCTTCAAGCCTTAGACATATATACTTTGATCGAACCCAAACCCTCTCTTTGTTCTACTGCAAACAAATATTGTAGTTCTCTAAGATCTGTTGTGTAACAAGTCAGAGAAAAAAAGGAGAGCACAACACTGGTGAAGCATTGTATCATAAAGAGACGAGTGTTGTAGGAACTGAGTTATCAAGTCATTTCCATTGTACTCGGAGAAATGCATTTACTAAAGAGAACTCCCTTGCAACATCTAGTCGACTAATTGACAAACTAGTCAACTAATAAGAGATTAAGTTTAAAAATATACAACCCCACCTGTACTTTCACTAACTCTATCCACTCTTGGATAGATGGGAAGAACTTGATTTCTTGTTATTTAAATTAGAAGGTTCTATGAGGAAGTAACAGGAGCAGGTTATATAGAGACGGTGAAAGAACTCTACTGCCAGCAGAATCGAAAGGGAAAAAATTTAAGTTCTGTAATAGTACGTTTTGCCTTTTCTTGTGCAACATCATTTTGTTGAGGAGAAGTCCCAACATCTTCATTGGCAAGCTGCACAAACAACATGCTTAGAACTCAACTACAAACATAACGGAAAGGAAGAAAACTTAAGTTTTGTAATAATACTCTTTCCCGGTTTGCATCTGATGGGCTTTCCACACAATCATGTAGTTGATTAGAGGTCCCAACATCTTCGTTAGCAGCTTCTTACGATCATGTTCTTTCCCTTTCAAACCGAACATATACTTTAGAATTATACAAAAAAGAAAATCCAAATTTAAGATTCGTTCCGGCAGAGAGTAAAATCTTCCCTCTATAGTACTAATGAGTTCAAAGTTGGAAAAAGAATAAATATTAGAATTAACAAAGAAAAATGATTTCAAATCAATAGGGGGACAAATAAACAAGCATATGCTGATCTTATTACTAGACTTAAAAGTTAATTAGCAATGATATCTATTTTCAGAACCAATGAAAAATAATAGCAGACCTAAGCTAGTATTGTGAAGAAAAACAACTTCCCAAATTCCGGAAATTGCTTTCTTAGAGTAGTGAATTATGCTTCACTAGCCCAAGACTCACAACCACAATTGAAGAAGAACGAAGAAGAAAATATAGCTCCAAAAATACTAGAACTAAGAATGTGGAAGACTTACTTGAATAACTTGGAGAATACTTTATTAACTCAAGAAGACTTGGATTTTTTTGGATGATACAAATGTGGAGGAAAGGGTGGGTATATATAGGCTTTCCACCTCCTCAATGGACGGTCATGATCTATTTAATCCTACGGTGGAGATTCATCTTCTAGAATACTCCACACTTTTCTTACAAAATATCTAGATATTTTTATCACCTACACTAATCTAGAAATATCTCTCCTAACTTCTATAATATTCTACACTATTCTATAATTTTCCAAAAGGTACACTTTAATTTTAACACTCCCCCTTAAAGTGAACTTTTGGAGACAAGTCCAAGCTCGCCACGGAGATCCTTGAATGGTCCTTTGGAAAGAGACTTTGTAAAGATGTCTGCAACGTTATCATTACTCCGAACCTCCAATGCTTCAATGGTACAATCTAGAACCTTCTCTCGGATGAAATGATGCGCAATCTCAATATGTTTTGTTCTTGCGTGACACACCGGATTAGTAGCCAACTTTATAGCGCTTTGATTGTCACCAAGAAGTTTTGTAGGCTTATGAATTGGTGAGAATACATCCCCAACAAGCCGAGGAAGCCACGTGCATTCCTGAGCAGCAAGAGTAGAAGCCTTGTATTCCGCTTCAATAGTAGAGAGCGAGAGCGAGTCTTGCTTTTTACTGCACCAAGAAACACATGCTGAACCACAGGAGAATACATAACCGGAAGTTGATATTCTATCATCTAAGTCACCTCCTAGATCAGCATCAGTGAACCCAAGTAGTGAAAAATCAGCTCCTTTCTGGTAAAGAAGTCCCATGTCATATGTTGAGTTCAGGTATTTCAATATGCGCTTCGCCGCTTCCAAGTGAGGTTTCCGTGGCTCTTGCATATAGCGACTAACAAGTCCAACAGAAAATGAAATGTCTGGCCTTGTAATAGTCAAGTAGATCAAGCTACCAACAAGAGCCCGATAAGGACGTGGATCTGGTAAAAGCTTTCCTTCATCACGCCTAATTTTTATGTTAGGCTCAAGAGGAGTAGAGCAATGCTTACTTGTGTTTATTCCAAACCTGTCCACAAGCTTCCTCGCATAGCTTTCTTGTGAAAGAAATATTCCATCTTTCACATATTTCACTTCCAAACCAAGAAAGTGACTAAGCTCTCCCAAATCTTTCATTTCAAATCTGATCGAGAGTTCAGCTCGCAGTTTTGCAACCTCCTGTTCGTTATTACCTGTAATAATCATATCATCCACATATAGTAGCACAATCATGTGGAGCGTACCTTGCTTCTTGACGAACAGGCTAGAATCTGAGTCTGATGCAAGATAGCCACAAAATTGCAAGTATTCAGCAATCTTTCCGTACCATGCTCTGGGAGCTTGCTTGAGTCCATAAAGCGCTTTCTTCAGCTTGCATACATAGTCTGGATGAGTAGGAGAAATGTAGCCCAAAGGTTGTTCCATGTAGATATCCTTATCAATCTCGCCATACAGGAAAGCATTCTTCACGTCAAACTGACATAGCTTCCACCCAAGTGATGCCGCCAAGGAGATCACAACTCGAACTGATGTCATCTTCGCCACTGGGCTAAAAGTCTCCTCATAGTCTTCTCCATAAACTTGAGAGAATCCTCGTGCAACCAGCCTTGCTTTATATCTATCAATGCTCCCATCTGCCTTCTTCTTTAGTTTATACACCCACTTGCAAGATACCGGCTTCACATCCTTGGGCTTTGGCACAAGATCCCAAGTTTCATTTTTCATAAGTGCGTGCTTCTCCTCATTCATAGCTTCTTCCCATTCCTTAACACCTTTTGCTTCATTATAAGAAGAAGGCTCATTTTCATAAATAGGACCGTCACTGAAGCAATGATAGATGCTTACCATGTTTCCATCTCGGTAGCGAATAGGTTTGATGACTTTCCTTCCATATCGAGTTGTTCTTTGACCATTTGTCTCCTCCAGGTTGATATTTTCCCTTTGTTCATCCACGCGAGAAGTAACCTTGCTCCCCCTATCACTAGAATCTCTTGCTTCGGAAGATGACGTACAATTATACGTCATTGGTGATGATGGCGATGATGAAATATTAGAGCAAGGAGCTGAAGAAGTCACCGGAAAACTTATGGGCATCTCTTCATGTTCTATAGCTGGTGAAGGAGCATCTCCAAGAACACCACCGGGAATGTAGTAGGAAGAGATTTCATCAAATACTACATCCCAAGATACTTTACACTTGCCTGTCTCGGGATCCATGCATTTTCAACCTTTCTTCCTTTCATCATAACCGATGAAGATGCACTTCCTTGCCTTAGCATCTAGTTTAGTTCTTTGTGAATCTGGAATGTGGACGTAGCAGATCGATCCAAAGACCTTAAAGTCTTTCACATTTGGCTTCTCGTTGTAGAGCATTTCGTACGGGGACTTCATATTAATCGGACTGAGTGGTACCCGATTAATCACATATGCCGCACAAGCCATACCTTCAGCCCAAAGAACTTTGGGCAAATGTTTTGCATATAACCAGCTCTTACATGTCTCAGTAAGATGTCGAATCTTCCTCTCTGCAATGCCATTTTGCTGAGAAGTGTCTGCACATGTGAGCTGCCTTCGTATTCCCTGCCTCGAGCAGAATTAATTAAACTCCCGGGAAGTATATTCTCCCCCATTATCAGTCCTCAGCCGTTTTATCTTCCTCTGAAACTCACCTTCGACCTTCTCCTTGAACTCCAAAAATCTGGAAAATACTTCAGATTTTTGCACCACGAAATATACCCAAGTATATCGTGTGTAATCATCAACAAATACCACCATATAGCGATAACCAGAGAAGGTAGGTGTACGTGTAGGACCCATCACATCACTGTGAATGAGTTCTAGTGGTGCCTCATATCTTGTTTGGGATCTATCAAATGGAAGACGATGCGCCTTACCATATTGACACCCTTCGCATAATGTTCCACTACCAAAAGTAGTAATATGAGGCAAACCATCAACCAAATTTTTGTTTACCATGACTTTTAACTTATCCATATTAAGGTGTCCCAGTCTAGCATGCCAAAGTGATGCATTATCATTCGTGCTTATCTTGTCAACATAAGATGTAGATGCTGACAAAACAAATAAATCTTTAACTCGCTTACCGGTGTGGACGACATCTCCTTCCACCTTAGTGATATTTCGGAAGAACTTCACTCCATTTGGCCCGAATAGAACATAGTGCCCAGCATCCACAGCGTTAGCCACCGAGAAAAGATTCTTCCTTATTCCAGGTACATGATACACACTCTTCATAGTGATAGGATCTCCGCCATTGTTGAGAATTATTGTACCCTCCTTTTCTACCGGAAAAACGGTATTAACCGCGGTGAGAATAGCTTCGTTACCTTCATGTTTCTGAAGAGATGTGAACTTTGAGTCATCTCCGGTAAGGTGATGACCGCAACCAGAATCCACGATCCAGTCATCCTTGAAGTTGATGCTAGTGTAAGCATTTACCGAGGTAGTTTCCGTTGAGAAGCAACCACCCCAATTCTCTTCGGTTTGTTCTGCTTTATCAGCAACATTTCCTCCCTTTAGCTTCACCTTACAATTCTTCTTGATGTGTCCAGGCAAGTTACACCGATAGCATTGAATAGTGCTTCTTTTCCCGTTGGCACTCTTTGGTGGCTCTCCCCCTTCATCTTTTCTTCTCTCTCTTTCATTCTTCTTCTCTGGTCTATAGATATTCTTCTTTCCAGAGAATAAGGCGTCACCTTGAAAGGATAAGGAGACTCCAGCCATTTGTTTTGCTAGAGACTCTTAAGAAGAGAGAAGATTCTCAAACTCAACAAGGGATGGTTGATTAGCCCACCCCTGATTAGAAGTGACAAAAGGAATATATTCTTTGTTTAATCCTCGAATAATATTCCTTTTCATTCGAGCCTCCGAAATAGGTTCCTCCGGATCAAGAGCAGAAATTTCCGAACAAATATTTTTAATTTTTAAGAAAAATTCGGAGATTGAGAGCTCACCTTGAGTAGTTCGTGCCAACTCATTCTCTAAGTATTGCAGCCAAGCAACGTTCTTCTTGTTAAGCAATGCACTTAGAGTATCCCAAATCTGAGATGCAGACTTACACTCAACAATGTGATCAAATAGATCGTGAGAGATTGATCTCTTCAACACGAATTCCGCCTTTGCGTTTGAAGTCCTCCACTTCTTTACGGCATCGGCATTAGTATCCGTGGGTGTAGGGGCAACCTTGTTGTCTCCACCAACAACCTCCCATAAATCTTCTCCAAGAAGATAAGATTCCATGCAAGACTTCCATACCTTGTAGTTGGATTGATTAAGCACCTCAATTCCAAGGCCGACAACTCTTCCACTTGAATCCATTTTTGGAACGCCAACGAACTTCTTCACCAAGAGTGACTTGACAAGATTCCAAGCTAACACCCTTGTAACTCTGATACATGTGAAGAAAAACAACTTCCCAAATTCCGGAAATTGCTTTCTTAGAGTAGTGAATTATGCTTCACTAGCCCAAGACTCACAACCACAATTGAAGAAGAACGAAGAAGAAAATATAGCTCCAAAAATACTAGAACTAAGAAAGTGGAAGAC
Source organism: Nicotiana benthamiana (assembly GCA_034376525.1). Lineage (NCBI taxonomy): Eukaryota > Viridiplantae > Streptophyta > Magnoliopsida > Solanales > Solanaceae > Nicotiana > Nicotiana benthamiana. The sequence goes on along the minus strand of CM067335.1, from coordinate 131,587,310 downwards.
TTACTTGAATAACTTGGAGAATACTTTATTAACTCAAGAAGACTTGGATTTTTTTGGATGATACAAATGTGGAGGAAGGGGTGGGTATATATAGGCTTTCCACCTCCTCAATGGACGGTCATGATCTATTTAATCCTACGGTGGAGATTCATCTTCTAGAATACTCCACACTTTTCTTACAAAATATCTAGATATTTTTATCACCTACACTAATCTAGAAATATCTCTCCTAACTTCTATAATATTCTACACTATTCTATAATTTTCCAAAAGTTACACTTTAATATCTCAGCATAAAGTAGTAAAACTTGCTAGGTAAAGTCAATCATATATGTGTGTGTGAAAAACACAAGTGAATAAAAAGGAAAGGAATCGAATGACAAAATTATATTTGGATAGAATCAAACTCACCAAAATCCAATCAGTGTCTCCTCTTGGCTGGTTAGCTATTCCATAGACAATTCAAAGCAAATAAGTTCAGGCAGATATATATGGGAAGATTATTGAGGCTCATTATATCGCAAAGATCATGAATTGTTCATTTTAAAAAGTATGGGCTACCATAGTACCATACCATATTAAGATATCAAGATCAAACGACTAACAATTAATTAACATGTAGTAAAACCAAAAAGACCCGATGGATGTTAGGATGCAATTTGTTTTGTTTGACCATAGGGTATCCAGGACTCACTAATCCCACTAATCTAAATTCATGTGGCACAGGACCCATTTAAGTGGAAGCGCTCCCTACGAGGCATCAAAATGCATGTTCTCGAAGCAGGAACAAACTTAAAGGAAAAGCTTTCAATTTTACTAGCCAAAGCTTCACAAAATCCAGATTGAAGAAATTAATTCAAAGATTCAATCCCATTTTTATCATCCAAGACATTCCTATAATAAATCTATACATAGTTACTTTGATAAAGAAAACAGAATGTACCATGTAGTTTCTAACTCAAAAAACAATAGATTCGACTTGAGGAATGATAGAAATCAAGACTTCAAAAACACCCCCAAAAAAAAAAAGATTCACAAAGAAATCAAGAATACTCTTATACATCAGATGCTTATCAAAACCTGAACGAATTTCAGAGAAAACCCACAAAAACTCCTATCACTAACGAAAACAGTTAAGATTACTGAGGTTTTATCCTGAAAAAAAAAACATAGAAGAATCATGTTCATCTTTAGTTAGAAATGTAACGCTTATAGAGATAGAATGGCTGAATGTGAACTGACCTTTTTGCAATATTGGTTTGTTGAGAATTGTCTTGCTGGAAATTCTATTTGTACAAACTGAGTGAAGGCTCCACTTTGACTCCCTGTAATCTATTTTGGATTCTGCACTATCTATCACTACTCTTTTTTGTATCAAATAATTCAGTGAACTTTACTGTTTTGTATAAGTGAAATTATAAAATTATTCTTTATATTATTAAAGTCGTTGAACTTTACTCGTTGTATCAGTAAAGTCACAAATTTATGTTTTGTCAATTTTTTTAAATGTCAATTTCTTAAAAATTATTCATTGAAAAGTCAAATTTTCAGCACCATAAATAACATCTCAGTTAATAAAAACTAATTCAGCTTGTCATAATCATATTTTAAACTATTATTGCATGCTATTTTATTTATGATTCTTATGTTTAGTTTACGCTATTTCTGATGGAGTTACTAATGCTCTTTTGTTTTTGTTTTGTGTTTCTTTTCCTTCACTGAGCTGAGGGTCGATTGTAAACAGCCTCTCTGCCCTTTCGGGTAGGGGTAAGACTTGTCTACATATTACCCTCCCTAGACCCCACTTTGTAGGACTATACTGGATAGTTGTTGTTGTTGTTAAACTATTAACAATTTAAAAGAATATTACAAAAAATTTTGGACACATTTGCTCCATCTTCAGTTTAGTTAATTATAAGTGTATATTTATTTATTCAATTTGCATTAGCCATGCATAAAAGGAAAAGAATGAACTATATTTCTTTTCCTATAACACCTATTTATTAAGTTGCTTCTCCAGCGTGAGCCATTTCCATTTATGCATTTGCCATGCATAAAAGGAAAAAAATATTAGATTGTGCTTCTCGCTTGTTTATGAATTCGGTACGCAGATTAGGATAATGAGGATGGGCAGAGAAAAGAAACAAATGAAATGCATGGTAGCAGTTAACCAGAACAATTACGTACTTTTTAGTGACGTGATAGTAAACAAAATTCTTAAACAATTTATTCACATAAAATGTAAGTGCAGGAAAGATTAAGTAACATATTATAATATGTCAAATTATATTTGTTATACCTTAATCCCTCATTAGGACAGATGAAGCAAGTTATGGACACCTTTTCTTGCCTCCGGACACCTTAGATCATAGATTCTAGTAATGCGAGAAGTCATTTTGGTAAAAATTCTTTCCCTGGTATAAAGAAGATAAATAGATCTTCGAGGATAGGTCTCACCCTAGTGTAATAATATTTTAAAAGAAGCTTTTCCTTTTGTCATGTTCCGAATCTGGGTCTGGATATAATATGACAATCGGAGTTTGATTACATATGACGGAGTGAACTAACTGGTTGGCTGAATCAACGTATGGTATCATAAGATATTAAATGTGGAAGATAAGCAAGCACACATGCTGCTATATTGAAAGTCTGAATGATATAAATCAAGTGCGGAAAGACTAATATAATTCTGAAACATATATATAGCAAACACTGCTTAACATGAAAAGCCTGCAACTCTGTCTAACTATTACTCTAGTCTATGAAGCCTCTAAAGAAATACTGAAAAACACTGACTATTTGTAGATACTGAAAGAATGTAAAGTAATAATAATGCTCCGAAAGAATTGGGGCTAACCAAATAGCTGGTACGAGAATCCTAGCACTCTAAATCTTCAACATGTAAATCATTACCTGCATCGTGAGAAGTAGGCCCTAAGCAAAAGGGACGTGAGTATATTTAAATTGCAATGGTATGCAAAGCAACTGAAGGATAGAACTGTAAATGCCGAAACTGAAACTAAACTAATAACTAATAACTGAGAACTGATACTGAAAACCGATAGACGAATTGATACTCTCTCCGTTCCAAATTAGATGATGCACTTTCTTTTTTAGTCTAGTTCCAAAATAAATGACACATTTCTAAATTTGGAAATAATTCAACTTTAAACTCTTCAAACCCTTAATGAGAAGCCTTTATAACCATATAAATTGCATGGTCCCACAAACCATCTTCCTCTTTTTATTAAACTTCTTGTCAAGTCAAATTACCTCATATAAATTGAAACAAAGAGAGTAATTGTGATAACTGAACTGACGACTGATCGCTAAACTGATAACTGAACAGAGAAAATAAGGATACGAATACTCATTCATCTGAATGATGAACCACCTATTTATCTGAATAAATAAATTACGGCCTCAGGCCCTATATATATATATATATATATATATGCACAAATTGTGGTCCCTGGCCCAAGTGTACGTATACATAACTGCGACCTCAGACCAAAAATGCATAAAACATAAATTGCGGTCTCAGACATAAATAGAAGTGTTCAACATTCAGGGATCCAAATTAGGAACTGATAATCATACTAGAACACATGATACTGGAATGCTAAATAGAGCTAGATCGTGACATATATTTATGAACTAATTATGAGAACTGAAGTTTCAACTGTTTATGACATGTTAAGTAATCTATATTGAGACTCATGAGCATCAATCACAAGTCTATATTGATTACACACTGAGCTCATAACATTCGGAATGAAAGTCATTAACAAATTATGAAGTTAGAGAATAGAAGTTTTGTAACTATTTAAGGCACTAAGCTTAGCTATATTTCAGAGGCAATTAGTAACATTGTAAAAGAAACGTAATGTAGGGAGAATCATTAACATTCTCAAATATAGAGAGTTAGCCTCACATACCTTGACTTCCTGCTCTTGAGCATAATACAATATTCACCAACCCTTTCAACTTTAATCTATAACAATACAAGTAAAAGGAATTTCATATTAGCAAAGCCCACTGAAACGAAAAGAAAATGGGCTTAAGGATAGGGAAACAGAACAATAGCTGCTAACAAAGTTAGGATAGAAGAAAAATAAAAGAACAAAAGACTCGGATGAGGAAAGCAACGAGAGCTTCTAGTTCTAAAGTAAGAGGGGAAAAAAATCAAGCAGAGTTACATAGCTGCTAGCAACGTGGTACTTCAATATAATTATTCCCAACTATTGTTATTTCTGAATTCAAGGTATATCTTATTATTCCATTGATACGGGTAACTTTGATTTATCATGATTTCAGTTATAATAGTAATATTGGTAACTTAGTGAGTTCCAATTGACGTGTATGCAAGCATGCTCATGAAAAAAAAACATTTCAGATTTTATATTTGATGGATTAATTGAAAAAGAATCAGATTTTAATTAGTTTTTTTCTGAAAATTCAACAATTTACGACTAGGAGATAGAGGTACTGGAGTATATTTGGATGAATAATTCGTTTTAGAAATTTACCTTGATAAAGGCATGAGCAATTGACGCTTAAACAAGAATGAGAATTGTATATAAATATATATAAATAAATAAATAACTGCTTTCCTTAGTCTCAAAAATTTACCAAGACTAAAGAATACAATGAAGACATATGACTATTTTTAGAGGCATGGACAAAAGTTCAACTTGACAAATTGAGAATCAAATATTGAAACCTTAAAAGCGGGATATCTTGAATTAGTTACGAATTAGCTTATACAAGTAAGTTAACACTATATCAATGTGATGTGATTATAGATTGATTGAAGGAAGTATTATGGATTGTTTGAGGTGACGCATTTGGTATTTCGGCACGAGTACTGTGAATAGTAATTTTACCGCAATTTGTGTTTTCATAACTTGCATGATTTACACATAATTTTTTTATACCTGAATATGTTACAGATTATTTTGAGTTGCATGTGGGATAAGTCTTTTACTCGATATGATACCGAAATAGTTATTTGAGATAAATACCGTGATTTTAAGTATTTTTGTTGTCACTAGATCTGTTTGACCGTTACTTGGATTTACTGTTATCGAAAGGAAATTATATAATTTGATAAGAACCGAAATGCCCTATGTTATTTTAAAATAGTTTCTATGAGTATATACGGATTACAAAGACAAAGTATAAATGAGAGTACACATTGGAGGATCCCGTTGTAATTATCGATTAGCGTTATAGCCCTCGCTAGTGGGAAGGTAGAACTAGCATACCGTTATCGATTTTCCTCAAGTAGGGACTACCGTTATATTTGACTTCTTGCAAAGAAGTCCGCAATTATACCGATTATATGATTCATTCATTGAAACCTCCCAAAAATATGAATACTGATATTATACATTGGGTACCGAGCTTATTACTGAATTTTATTTGTATTATACTACAAAAAAAGTAAGATGAGACTAAAAATTATTTATTATTTTTGAAAGAGCATTTTTGTGTTGTTTTTTGTTAGATACACTAGCACGTTTGCTGAATTGCCCCAAAATTAAAAACGGCTGTGGTTAAGTGTTATTACTCACTGAGCTAGCGATCATTCCCCACTGACTTTTTCTACAGAGGCAGCAATTGCCGGAGGCGAGGATTTTGTTAATTAGAGGTCAAAGGTTGAGAACTCTTGGTGAGCCTCGCACTTGTTCGCGTGGGCGGAGATTTTTATCAATTGTTATGGTCTTTCTTTAAATTCTTAGAGTCTCTCCATAGTCATTATTTTAGTGTCGTGGGTATTCTTTTGTCATTATAGTCTTATGTTGAGTATCGTCCTTTATTATGAAAGTTGGAGGTAGATTAGTATTTCTGGTTGTTAGTGTGCTGATTAGTAATGGTGGAGAATTATTTTGGCTAATTGGTAAGTTGTCAATTACTAGTTGAATTGCTATTAGGTTATTTGGTTACTGATTTGAGACAGGAAATTTTTGGGATGGTCAAAAAACAGGGAAAACTGTGCCCGATTTTCTGTAAAATTACCGATGAGGCTTACTTGGGAGCAATTGCTCCTAAGGGCCAGTCGCGATCCTAAATCGGGTCGTGAAAAACACCCTTAATAAATAATCAACAATTCCCACTCTATAATCGTTCATGCTTTTTCATCAAACTTATCAACTCATACCTCTTGAACGTAAGAGTTTATAATCATTAATCCAATGCTATAATCAATTAGAGGGTGAAGATATTATATTTTTGAAGTTCAATCCTCTTAAATTCGAGTTTTAGGGTTCATTTTCTTAACAATGAAGTCTCAACCGAATATCTGATGAATGGAAGAGTATACACATGTTAATAAGGGGTTGGAGACTTAAAATCAATTTAGAATCATCGTTAGAACCTATCTAAGATGAGGATGGGCCTTGGAGGAAGTTAGGTTCTTGAGATAAATTTTTTGTGCTGGGGATGAGGTAGGGCTTATAAAATGACTTCCGGGGTGCGTCCCCACACAGCTGAAAGCCCAACCGCGCACTGGAACAGTTGGACGCGCACAAGAATAGTTGGACGCACACATGAGCCCACATACTATGCATTGTCCAGTAAAATGCCTATATCTTTTTGCGCATAGGTATGTTCGGGCTTCATAATATATCATTGGAAAGATATTTAAAAGAGCTACAACTTTCATATTTTATGTTTTCCCAAATTATCAATAGATTTCCACAAAATCTTGCTAGAACACAAACCTTCTATAAACTTAGTCTATCTTATCGAATCTTATGCACCTCATTCTCAGTCTTGATTTTGAAAATAACTATTTCCACTCATACTCATCCCAATAGGATTTCATAAGTCTAAGATGTCACATTAATCTCATTTTATATGTTCACACCTAATTCTGATTTACGGAGTGTTACAGCTTTTTTCTACAATTGAGTGCACAGAATCCAAATAAATCACTATTTAAAAGGAAATTTTTTTTGAAGTTTCAACTAGTTAAACTGGCTGAACATACCATATCTAACGCACTAGTTTACATGTGAATCTTATACTCTACTTTTGTAATTATCTTAATTTTAAGGAAAAATTTCACATAAGAATAACTAACGTCATACTTTTTAATTTTATAGTTTATATTTCAATTTACAACCAATTAGCACAAAAATAATAGGCTAAGATTCAAGATCCAACTCAAATAGGTTCTAGAAATTACTATTTAATTTTAAAAAAAAGATTTCCCAAACTTTTAAGTTATTTTCGAATCAGTAACTGTGACTCAAATATTAATTCAACAAACCAAATCCATTTGGATGGTGAAAATTAAATTTTTAACAAGCTTAAACATGTGGATTTAAATTTTGAATTTGATTTTGTGAGAAATTGGGAGTGGGCGTTATTTAGACTTGTTAGAAACAGTATAAGAAAGTTGTAGATAAAATTTGAAGTCATTTAATGGAGATTTGGACTGATTTTGAACAAGAATTGCAACTGAAAAACGTGAAAGAAGTTCATCTACAGACACTTGTACAAAGTTGTATAAAAGTGTATAATAGTGTATAAGATGTGTTTATACACTCATATGCACTATTATACAAGATTATACATAATTATACAAAAAATTGACTTCGTCTTTTTCCTTACGTCTTTTCTAAAATTTAACTCAAATCTTGCTCAAATCTACTCCAAATCACTTCAAATTTAAATTTTGAACTCCTTTTGATATTTTCAATCAATTGGAACAACACCCAATCCAAACAACTAACAAACTCAAAAGTCCTATTTTCAAAAGCAAAGCTTTGAATGGACTTCTACTCTTCAATTTTCTTACATTGCAACCATGTGACACTAGGGTAAGAAGCACTAATGGCGGACGTTCCTTTAAAGCATAAGATGTGAGAAGAAGAGAGAGTGAAAGTAATGGTTGTAAGAACACAAGTTTTAAATTTGCTAGTGCATTCAAAATATGTACAATATAAGATAGATAGGGTAAAACTTTAAAATATGAACTATTTTTTATTATTGTGTGAAGTCATATGTATTTACTTGTAATTTTTCTAATTTTAATAGGTATAGAACTCAGGGAGGAGCTACAATTTTACTTATGGGTTTGGCAGAAGCTTTTACATTTGTGTTAAAAATCCACTTGATATATATAAATAGTAGGAACTTTTTTATTTTTAGTCCATACCACAAAAGTATTTATATTAGGTAGCCAAAAAAATGTATAAATTTATGTATTTTTTGTATATAACATATGGAATGTATAGGAAAAAGTATAAATTATGAAAAGACAGCACCAATGAGCAGAAAGATTAAAAATTTTTGTCATAAGTTTGTAAGATCGTCATAAAACAGACAAGAAAATAACTACGAAGTTTTGCAAAGCTGATGAAACTGTCTATTAGTAATTGGAACATCTTGTCGCCAGCTGATGCCCCAATACACAATGTACTACAACAAAATAGGCTCCCATAACAAACGCATCACTCCATCTGTGTCAAAATTATCAACCAAAAACTTTTTATCAGAAAGCTGCAGTCAAATGAATCAAACTATTCATTATCGTCGAAGTATCGGAACCAAATTGATTGTTTAATATATTGTTGAATATATAGTACACTTGCATAGGAAAACTAAGGGAATATTCAAGTTAAAAGATACAGCACCCCTATGTCAAAGGCAGGGGCGATCCGCATATAATACAGCCTAAATAGGGTAAAAATAAATTTTTTTGTACATAATCCCTCGACATAAGAGAAACTTCTAATGTAGTGGTAAAGGGTGTTAAAAACATTTCTTATCTCGTAGTTCAAATCTCAAGTATGCCATTTTTGTATTTTTTTTTTTTGTGAATCCCCTTACCAGAATTCTGATCAATGAATAAACGAGGAGTTAGTCAAACTGAAACTTGTACTATTATTTTGTTTGAAGTTGAGACGATTTGAAATTATGCCACTGTCTCATGTTACCTTGTTTTCTTCTTCCTTAAATTATAAGGTTCTATGTGGAAGCAATAGGAAGAGGTGTTACGTAGAGAGGATGAAAGAACTCAAACTGCCGGCATAATGGAAAGGAAGAAAAGCTTAAATTCTATTATAATACCCTTTGTCGTTTTGCATGTGATGAGCTTTCAGCAAAATCAGCTGTTGGTCGACGAGAGGTCCCAACATCTTCATTAGCAGGCTGCACAAACACATCGATGCTTAGCATGAAAGCTGATGCTACTTGCGTAAGTATAGAGCAAAAGATGGTTGTCATCAAAATCAGAAATGAATAGAATTATCCATAAGATTGTAGTATTTAACATTAAAGGTGCAAAATAGACTTACCTCACCAGCTGATTCATGAGCACTTCTTGGTTCTATTATTGATGGTCCAGAAGATGCACCTATCCCTGCATTGTCGTCGATGATGTTTTCTACAGTTGCACTTTCAGGCATAGCAGCTTCTTGTACATGAAGCCCACCAGTCAGGAACATACTTCCCAAAAGTCGGCTAACTTCCGTTGGTACGCCACTTCCTGGTAGCAGTACTTGAGCTTCAGATTAATCAGCTGTGGCAAGTATGGGTCTAAGAAAGTATCTGGTGTATCTGACTAACATGTTGGGTGCTTGTCGTCCTAATTAAGTACAAGATCAGAGAATCATCTTTGAGAAATATTTTAAACCTAGTTTTTCTATTTTGGTGAACCAAGATTTCGATGCTTTTATCCCTTTTTATAGCAGTAAAACGCCCATGCATCTTCAACGTCTCTATTTTGGATACCAGATTTACCCTTCTAGTTGTTAGTAAACCCAACTTAGCCTTTACCTCTTTACAGCCACTGGCACTTTTTCCCCTTGATTCAAAAAGCAGAAAAGAAACAAACTTTATATTGAAATTTGAAACTATTATTTTTATTTTGTATAATAAGCATTGATGACAAGAGGGGTTGCTTTGATGGTAAGCAACCCCCATTTCCAACCGAGAGGTTGTGAGTTCGAGTCTCCCCAAAAGCAAGGTGGGAAGTTCTTGGAGGGAAGGATGCGGGGGGTCTATTTGGAAACAGCCTCTCTACCCAAGGGTAGGGGTAAGGTCTGCGCACACACTACCCTCCCTAGACCCCACTAAGTGAGATTATACTGGGTTGTTGTTTGTTGTATAATAAGCATTGACCAAGAGATGAGTTTAAATGGAGAAACATAATCAGTTAGGATTCATATAGCTGACCCCGACTTGGGACTGTGACATAGTTGTATTCGCTGAAACTTTGTTGCACCTGTTTCAATTTCACGTACATTTTGGAGATAATCTCACTAATTAATACATCATAAAATGGAAGGGCCAATTAATCAGTTTTATTATTTTGGTAAGGAAACAAGTATTTCCATTGGAAACTAATAAGATAGCGTAATAGATAAAAAAAAATAGTTATAGAAGGGAAATGGGGGATGCTCTCGGCGCACGTTAGCGCTTCAATAGAACAGTGCTATCGCCGGCGCACATTAGCAAGGCGAAATTGTCGCCGGAAATGGCTCGGAAGAGAAGAAATGCTGCTCCGATTGTCCATGCAATCCCTCCTAAGCTCGTTACACCTGAACATGGAATCACAACTACACTTGAACCTCTAACATTTGGAAATTTTCTACCTCTGAAGTACCAATCGAAGGATCAATTGCATGCAGAAGAAGTTGAGAATCGATTGCAAGGAATTGAAGAAATGAATGATACAACAGCAAGGAGATTGCAATTTTCAGCAGTTATGGAACCAAAGAGTGCAGTACCAGATATTGTTGAAGCTGTTGAGACAGAGAATCCAAAACCTACAATGGCGGAAGTAGTCAGAGGCAACAGAGACGTGCAAATGGGTAAGCCTTTATCATTTGTTCCTCCTACTTTGTGAGATGGTAAAAAGGTAGTGCAGATCTGTGAAGAAGATTTACAACCACAAATGGAGTATTGGAAGAATGCACTGATTGGATTTGTAATTGGAGATAGACCTAGTGAGCAAAATATGGAAAACTTTGTTAGTCATATTTGGAATTTTGTTACTAAGCCTCAAATCCTTATGCATGCTGAAGGTTATTGTATTTTTAGATTCAACAGTGCTGAAGATAGAGATACAGTCATGCAATCCGGTCCATATACCTTTAGAAGCAAGCCAATGGTTCTAAGGCCTTGGGAAATTGATTTCAATTTTCAGGCTAGTGTGCTTAGCACTATACCTATTTGGATTCGATTTCCAGGTCTACCTGTAGGGTATTGGTCTACAGAGGTGTTGAGTAAGTTGGCAAGTGCGATTGGGAAACCATTGTATACTGATAAGTATACTGCTCATTATGACAAAATCTCATTTGCTAGAATTCTTGTAGAAGTTGATGCTGCATATCAGCTTCCTGATGAACTAGAAATTGATACACCTTATGGTTCTAAAATCTAGTCTGTTGAATATGACTGGAAGCCTACTTTTTGCAATCACTGCCTTAAGTTTGGTCATGACACAATTGAGTGTTGATATTCTTCTGGGATTTCAGACAATCATGTGAAGGAGCAAAAAGACATAAGAAAAGGGGAAATTAAACACACGCAGCAGGGGAAGCAAAAGAAGAATGAATGGATAGTAAAGAAGAATGTAGCAACTGATGGAATCCAAAAGCAGTCTGAGGAAGCTGTTAATCCACCAGTGTTAGTAGTGCAGACTGATCAGGCTTCAAGCAAGTTAGATGATCAAGCTAATGTGCAGCTGTATGAGCAAGTGAATCCTGAAAATCAACTAAGTGAAACAAACACTATGATTACTACCACTAGTGTGCAGATGACTAGTATGGGTACTAGAGGAAAAGGAATCATGGAAGTAATGGGAAGAAGAGGGCAACTATTTGATCCTGGGCCTTCTTATAGTTTGCCAAATATTGATCCATGATTGTAGTTACATGGAACATTAGGGGACTTAACCAGTCCCCAAAGCAGAAGGAATTGAAGCAATTCCTTAATGATAATAAAGTTGATGTAATTGGTATACTGGAAACAAGAATAAAAGAGCATAAAGCCAAGAAAATATTTGACAAAATTGCAAAGGACTGGATGTGGCAATGCAACTATGCAAAAGCTGTTAATGGGAGGATATGGCTTTTATGGAAACCTCATATTCAAATTCAAGGGGTGTCTCTTTCTGACCAGTTCATTCATTGTCTAGTGGAGGATACTAGAAGTCTAGTAAGATTCCACTTCACTGTTATCTATGCTTACAACACTGCAGTTCTTAGAGCACAGTTATGGAGGGATCTCAGAACAATTTCTATTCCTCAGCAAGATGCATGGCTTATAAGTGGTGATTTTAATTGTGTAGTAAGCTCTGATGATAGAATTGGTTCTCCTGTAACTGAAGCTGAAGTAAGGGATTTCAAAAGTAAAATAGATGAGTTACAACTTACAGCTTTAAGAGCAACTGGATGGCACTTCACTTGGACAAACAAGCAAGATGCTGATTCTAGAGTGTATAGCAAGATAGACTGGGCATTTGGCAATTTCCAATGGTTACAGCAATTTGGACACTTGGAGGCTGACTACATGAATCCATTGATTTCAGATCACTCCCCTATCCTAGTTAAATTTGGTATATATAGGCCATTACACCCTAAACCTTTCAGACTATATAGCAATATAATGGAACATGAGCAGTTTCATGAAATTGTGAAACAAGTCTGGGAGAAGGTTTATCCTGGCACTCATATGCAGCAGATTTGGAGTAAATTGAAGGCAGTTAAGCAGCAGCTTAAGGGGTTAAATGACTACTTAGCCAAATACAAGCAGCAGATAATCCAGACAAGAGAGAGGCTTGATATTTTACAGTTCCAAATGCAGGCAAACTGTCTTTCACAGGAGTTGATTACTAAAGAAAGGGGATTACTTGAAGAACTGGATAAGTGGAGCAAAATTGAAGAGCAGGTAATGAGACAAAAATCCAAAGCTACTTGGATTGAATGTGGAGATGCAAATACCAAGTACTTTCATGCACAATGGAGGATCAGGACAGGTCAAAACAATATTACTTCTATTCATACTGACACATGTATCAAATTGACTGAGCCTTCTGCTGTAGAAAAGGAGTTCCTAAAGGTTTTCCAATCTCTAATGGGACAATCTGTAATTGAACTCCCCTGTGTGGATACTAATATTATGAGAAGTGGCAGATGTCTAACACTTGAACAGCAAAGAATTCTTATTTGTCCAGTTACAATGGAGGAAATCAGTGCAGCAGTTAATGAGATGCCCAAGGATAAAGCTCCTGGAGTTAATGGATTTCCCATTGAGTTCTTTACAAAGAACTGGAAGATAGTTCAAGAGGATATTTTTTCTGCTGCTAAGGAGTTTTTTGAAACCTGTAAAGTTCCTCATATGATCAATACAACTGCAATAGCTCTTGTTCCTAAGGTCAAAGCTCCTACTACAGTGAAGGATTACAGGCCAATTGGTTGTTGTACTACATTATATAAGATCATATCCAAAGTTATAACCAGTAGAATGAAGAGAGTAATTGGAGACTTGGTTGGACCTGCACAATCTGTTTTTATAGAAGGCAGGAGTATTATGGATAACATCCTTCTCAGTCATGAAATCTTTAAAGGATACTCTAGGAAAGGAGTTTCACCTAGATGTGTTCTTAAAGTGGATCTAAGGAAGGCTTATGATACTTTGGAGTGGGGATTTCTGAAGCAGATTCTCATTACTTTGGGATTCCCTGCTAAATTTACTGATTGGATTATGGCTTGTGTTTCTACTGCCTCATACTCTCTAGTAATGAATGGTGGTCTTACTAAACCATTCAATGCTAAGAGGGGTATTAGGCAAGGAGATCCTATGTCTCCTTATCTATTTGTTCTAGCCACGGAGTATTTGAATAGACTTCTGCAACAACTGCATAAGGATGGAAATTTCAACTTCCACCCTAGATGCAGGAAGCTTAATATTTCTCATGTCTGTTTTGCTGAATATTTGTTAATGTTCTGTAGAGCTGATATGATGTCTATTCAAATCTTGCACAGCACTTTCCTCAAATTCTCAAATGCTTCTGGACTTCAGGCAAATGTTGGCAAGAGTGCTATATATTTAGCAGGAATTCCTCAGGATCTTAGAGAGATGATTATTGCTGCTCTTGGCTTTACTGCATGACAACTTTCTTTTAGATATCTTGGAGTTCCTCTGGATTCCAAGAAGCTATCCATTCAGCATTATTTGCCTCTCATTGAAAAGATCACAACTAGAATTACTTGTTGGTCTGCAAAGCTTTTGTCATATGCTGGCAGAACTCAACTGATTAAGGCTGTGATCTTTGGTATGCAGACTTATTGGGCACAGGTGTTTGTAATCCCTAAGAAAGTATTGAAGGCTATAGAGGCAGTTTGCAGATCTTATCTATGGACAGGCAAAGCATCCCTATCCAGAAGAGCACTTGTAGCTTGGGATAAGGTATGTCAACCTATTTCCTCTGGTGGCCTTAACATTGTGAGAACGGAAGTGTGGAATAAAGCAGCCATAGCTAAATTGCTATGGGATTTGACAAGGAAGAAGGACTGCCTTTGGGTGAAGTGGGTGCATACCTATTACATCAAGCATAGATCCATTGAGTCTGTGGTTCTGCCATCAAACTCATCTTGGGTAATTAAGAAGATATTGGCTAGCATGACTTTGATGTTGGAAAATGCTCAGTTGCAAGGCAGTTTATTCAACAGACTTCAATCTGTTTGTAAGTTGGGAAAGTTCCTAATTCATAGACTCTATACTGCACTTCTGCCTATATTTCCTAAGTTTCTATGGAGGAATGTAATGCTTGTATCATCTGCACTACCAAGACATAGATTTACTGTCTGGTTAGCTGCTCATCAGAAGTTACCTACCATTGAGAGACTGCAGATCATGGGCATTCAAATTCCATCTCTGTGTGCATTCTGCAAAAGACATGAGGAAGAGTTTAAACATTTGTTCTTTGAATGTGTCATTACCAGTAGTGTTTGGAGGAGAATTTGTCTATGGTTGGGACATGCTAGAACTACAGTATGCTGGGAGACTGAACTGAAATGGATCTGTAACAATGCTAAGAGTAAAAGCTAGAAGAAAGAGGTCACTGCAACTGCATTTGTGACCACTGTTGCATTACTATGGAGGAACAGAAATTTGATCAGATTTGAGAATAAGACCTTTGATGAAGATCAATGTTGCAAGGAAGTAACACTGCTATTACATACAAGGAATAGGAATCGAAAGAAGTGGAAGGATAACTTGCAAAATCTCAATACATTTCCTTAGTTGGTTGAGAATTAGCTACTAGAATTGCTATGTATATGATATGAATAGTTAGGAACCAATTGTAACTAGAAGGATAGGAATGAGTAGTAGAAGTCCATACTACTACATTAGGATTCATTGTATATTTTTTTGATATCAATACAAATTGTCAGTTAAGCTAAAAAAAAAAAAAAAAGATAGCGTACAGAATAAAATTAATGACAAATATTATGACCTTCCTACATAACGAACCTCCTATCATTTGTATACCAACTTGCCTCTGGTGCAGCCCCGTATCATTATCATTTACTAAACCAGAGTTGATCAGCCTGTGTATTGTTGAGAGCAGCCAAGAATGTCCTTCCTGCTGACGGAGAAAAAGTTCTTCCTGTTGACGCACAGAACACTGGATTTACAAAGTTTAATTGTCAGTTATAGATTTGGTTTTAGTAGAGGAATAATGACGAGGTACCTGGATGGACAGTGGACCTGAGTCGGTTATATAGACTGCAGGGCCAGCATTAACCACGGCATTACTCTGAAAACAATAACAGGTATGGTCATGTTATTAAGAGAAAAAATAATCCATTTAGTAGAGAGCAAATTAAGTATAATACCCCATTGTCACCCATTCGAACTCCCATCACTGTGCGGCCAAGTTCAAGAAAATATGCACCTAGATTGCTGAACATTGTTCCGATTGTTGTCCGTGCATTTGACTGGGTTCCCTGGCGCACCCTCGGATCACCTACGTTCAGATTTTGGCTCAGATGCTGTTGCAATTCCTATGACAACAGAAAATCCAACCAGTCAAAAAATTTCGGCTGATCTTAGAATAAATTATTACAAATCTTGCTTAGGGGCGTCCAGAAGGCAACCAGAAGTAAGAAATAACAGTCATTCTTTTCTTTCACAAATCAAGCAAATGAAAATAGACGACGCTATCAATGATATTCGCATGCATCCACCAAAATCCACATCCATTTAATGTCTCTCGTCCTCCTCTCTCGACCACACTTTTTATTTCTTTGTATAAATTATTGTATCCTTTTTCCCTCTATTACAACAACAACAATAATAACAACCCAGTATAATCCCAGTTAATGGGGTCTGGGGAGGGTAGTGTGTACGCAGACCTTACCCCTACCGTTGGGTAGAGAGGCTGTTTCCAAATAGACCCCCGACATCCTTCCCTCCAAAAACTTCTCACCTTGCTCTTGGGGAGACTCGAACTACCAACCTCTTGGTTGGAAGTGGAGGTTACTTACCATCAGAGCAACCTCTCTTGTGTCTCCAAATTTTTCCCTCTATTACATTTCATCTTAATTTGAAGGACATATGTATATTAACGAACAAATATCCAATCCAGTTATGCATATCGTTGAAGTCAATAAACAACAAAAAATTATTTACAACTATGCGGTACCTTTTCTAAGAAATTGTCTTTCTTGGAACTCAATTATCAACTTAGGAATTATTACCACTATATACTGATCTTTTCTAAGAAATAGGCCAACCACTTAAAGTTGTTTATTATTATCGTTTCGCCACACTTTCCATTTATTACACTTACTCCTCTCACAACTGGAGACCTTATGGTTTCATTTTTGGTGAGATGGTTACTTAAAGTAAAGTACAACCCAGTATAATCCCACTTAGTGGGGTCTGGGGAGGGTAGTATGTATGCAGACCTTACCTTTACCCTGGGTTAGAGAGGCTGTTTTCAAATAGACCCCCGGCATCCTTCCCTCCAAGAACTACCCACCTTTGCTCTTGGGAAGACTCGAACTCACAACCTCTCGGTTGGAAGTGGGGGTTGCTTACCATCAGAGCAAGCCCCTCTTGTCAATTATATCAGGGAAAATATCAAATGACACGCGTCTGCCAGACTGCAACTACTCACAGTCCATTACAATCTAAGAACTTCTCCGCTTCAATAGTTAATCAAACATAAGCAGGAGCAAGCACTTACAAAAAAGCGCTGTGCAGTTTGGTTCATAAGCATATCCCTTGTGGACGACAGCAGTCTTGCTAATTGTTCTACTTCTGGAATTCCTCGTGAAGGAGCGAAAGCACTTCCGAGTACCTCATTCGTATTGTTTTCTGTTCCTGATTATAGAAAATGAAGAACAGGTTAACTATGACCCACTGATCCACATACCTCTAAAGTGAAAGGAAAACATAAAAGAGGAAGAGAACTGACCGTTCATGCTATATTCTCGTCTCATTATGTTGAGATATTGTGATAAAGTTTCTATAGAGTTAGGGATTTCCTGAAAAAATCAGACTATTATACGGTACTTTTACCGAAATTACAAATTCCAAGAAGATACTACTATAATATTTTGAACTGCAGAGACAACCCCCTCAATATTACGTTTTTGCGGAAGATGTATACGCACATAAGCATATTTAAGAACAAGAACTATAAGGATGGTTCCCCGGACCCCACTTTGTGGGACTATACTGGGTAGTTGTTGTTAACTATAAGGATGGTCAATACGATAAATTGATAATATGCAAATGAAATCACCTGTTGAGTATCTGGAGAAATCTCATCAGTAGCAGCTGAGGTGGAGCAAGTACAAGTACAACAGACAGGAGTAAGTAACAGCTAGCTCAAATTAGGCATAACATGGTGAGTTAACTGAATAGAAACATAAAGATACGAAGTATAATCTTCTTCGGCTGGAATAGAGAGAACTGATCATGAGCCGAAGGTCAAATGCATAAAGAAATGGTTTTGAAATTTTCTACTTCACTTGCAATACAAAAGAAACTAAATAAATAACAACCAGTAAACAATTTCTAATGGATATTTAGGAGGAGATTGTATACACAACTTCTCAACCAACATCATATATATTAAAGAAAGCTCATTACCAAAGGATGACATGCTCTGGACGGTGCAAACCAGATGCAAAGTATCACCATGTTGAATATCTAATTAGCGTTAAGACTCCAACGCGGAAAGAAATAATAAGAGCAAAGGGACACAGGAACACTACTTTGAGAAACTACTGTGGTAGTAAGCAAAATAGCGAATGAAGTTTAAAGTATACTATACTAAAGATGATCATACATAAAGTGAATAAAAAGGATACTGTATGAAGAAAGGAGGTCATCATCCTGTAAGACTTTTCCACAATAGATCAGAAGCTGTTGTTCCATCGGCATCACAATCAAAAGAGATACGTGTTCTTTCAAATTCCGTACTCTCCTCTGCATGACACCACAAATGGAGATCAGCACATAACCAAGAACCTTTTTAGTGATTAAAAAAGTGAGGATGCATGCATAAACTATACATGTGGTTGTCCAAGCAAAAAACGCATGGTTTAGTATCAAACACGCACAATTAATGTATCACAAAAATATCTTTTATTTAATGAAAAAGGTAACAGTTCAGAAGTTAATATCAACAAACAAGTACCTGATTGCCAATGCGCAAATTGTGGGTTTGAGAGTCCATAGTTTTTACTTTTATCTCAATCATTGTATCAATGCCTTCAGATTTATAGCCCTCAGAAGCTTCACCAGTGTGAGTCATTTCCTTTCAACAGCTTAAGCACCTGAAGCAGGTAAAAGTTACAAGATTTTCGTGTTTCTCGATTGTTATGCATTCAACATGCAGACCAAGATAATGGGGATTACCAGTTGACTATGAGATCCATCCTCAACATCAAAATGAGAGCAGAAATTTACAATGGAAATGAAACTTAAGAAGCAACAACCAAAAGAAAGTAAATACCTTTTAGATACAGATAGCATAAGTACGTCTAGAGGAGAATAATATAACGCTTGCAACTACCCAAAGAAAAGAAGCCAAATGAGCAGTAAACAAAAACAATTATATTCCATATATGCGATTTTTTGATACAAATTACGGTAATGGAAACTGTTCAGAACTTGAAATTTCAACAGTTTGGTAGATGAATGAATTTGCAGTAATGAATTGCGTCTTGTGGATTACTATCACAGAAGAAGCTCTTGCATATTTTTAGCCACTCTGTTTGTGGAATCTAAATAAATCACTATCTAAGAGGAATTAATGAAGTTTCTTTACAAGAAACAAGCTGAATATCTACCAATCTAAAGCACTAAATTTGTTTTAACAAGAAGACATATTCATCTAAACAAATTTTTTGCATGAAAGTATGTATTCAGATTTAAAAGCGAGTAATGTACTGCTGGATTTGGAGCAACGACTAGTAATAGGTGAACGTGAATGAATATATATGTGAAGAAATAGTCAGGCTCATTATATCACAAAGATCATATAAAATTCATTCCGATATAAAATTCATTCTGATATATTCTAAAATAATTTTCTTGAAGAGCTCAACAAACTAAAATGCCTAAAGTCTTTTAAGTTTTAATTAACACATTACGGATTGAAAAAATTCAAAGAAACACCCAAAACTTTATCATCCAAATAAGGACATTCCCATATATGGGGGATTTTGATACATAAACTGAATGTAGGGGCTAGAAATCAAGACTTGAAGAACTCCTAAAGCAAAAAAAAAAAGATTCAGATAGAAACCAATAAAACTAAAAGTTGATCACTCAATTCACTGAAAAAAAGGTAAAATCACTGGGTAATTAACCTGAAAAAAGAGAAGAAACTTACGTAACGCCTAGAAGAAGAAATTTATGAAGAAGGCTTACTCTTTTTGTGAGCATTATATTGTCTTTTATTCCACTATTCTGTAATCCATTTTGGATTGTGTTTAACTCTCTGTAATCCATTTTGGATTCTGCCTAGTCTCACACTTCTTCAACTTCCTGGCAATTCAGGTAATGTTTTGCTCCTTTTTTCTTTTGTGTATATGTTAAAAGATCAATTGTCGTCACTAAATAGAAAAATAAGCAAACTATATTCTTTAATCGTAAGTTTCTTCATTACATGAATAAATATTAATTGTAAATGCAGACATCAGATCTTTACATTGTTTGAAATAAATTTAAATATCTATATCTATCGATTATCAAAACGAAAGAAATCAGCCATCGGAATTTGCCAAGTGTTGCATGAAAAGATGTTTGTAACGACCCGACCGGTCATTTTACTTTGTAGAACCCCGCTTTCCTAAATAGGGCTCCTCATATATGCTTTTATTCTTTATGGTTAGTTCGGTATTTGAAAGAGTTTGGGTTGAAATCGGAGCACTTGATTCTATGGTTTGCCTTTAGAAGGCTAAGGTTGATTTCTATCAATGTTTTGAGTAAACGGCCTTGAAATTGGGATTGGACGGTTCCAATAGGTTCATATGATAATTTCGGACTTGGACGTATGTTCGAACATGTCTTAGATATCTCGGGAGCGTTTCAGTGCTTAAATGTGAAAGTTGGCTGTTTGAAGGTTTTATAGTTCTTTAAATTTGGTTTGGAGTAGGTTTTTGTGTTATCGAGGTCCAATTGGAATTCCGAAACAGTTTCTGTATGGTGATTTAAGACTTTCACGCAAAATTTTGTGTCGTTCTGAATATTCTAAGTATGATTCGGCACGTTTGGAGAGATTTGGAACTTGAAGTTCATATCTTGGTTCAATTTGCTTTTGGGGTGTGATTCTTGGTTTTGTCATTGTTTTACGCATTTCGAAAGTTTGAGCAATTATGTTTGTGTACTTGTTGGTGTAATCGTATGGGGTCCTGAGGGCTTCGGGTGTATTTCAGACCACCCACAGCCAAGTTGAAGAAACCGAATTTCCCAGTTAGTTTCCTTCTTCACCCGCGGAAGGACCTTTGCGTTCGCGATGAAGTGAACTGGGTGAGTTTTGTGTCGCGTTCATGAAGTCAAGGCCGCGTTCATAGAGGCTTGGGGTCAGTAGTCTACGCGTTCGCGGAAGACCTTTCGCATTGGCAAAGGGTCGATGGGCCTGGGCCTAGGCAACCCAGTTGCCTTGCGTGATCACGATGAAAGGCACACGTTTGCGATAGGTAGCCGACCTAGTGCGTCGCATTTGCGAGAGAAGGAGTTTTATGGGTTCTTCAATTTTGCCTTCACGAATGCGTAAGCTTGATCGTGTTCGCGATGCAGGGTCAGGCCTGGGCAGAATGTCTTAAATCGGGACTTAGACAGTTTTATGTAGAAATCTCTTTTTATCGCAATGGGAAGTTAACTGTCTCATGGCCCTCGAATGCTGGCTAATCGGCCTATTCTTTGGAACGGAAGAAATACCAGTATTATTCTCATATTAAAGGTATACTATTTGCAAAATTTTGTTACGCCATTATTTATTTTTGTCGAGTCATAAATGTTGCATTGACTGGTAAGTAAAATAAGTTTAACTATCATGGCTTGTCAAATTCTTGAATAGCTTTAAACTTTAACAAAGAAAAGTACAATTTAATTTAGATCATTGATTGGCAATTGGCAATTTTTGTTCTAACTCAAATTGTTCTCAGAAAAGTATTATAACGCTTTTAATCGGCTTTGAAGGTATTAAATTTTAACTTTTAAGTGCCTAATTACTATCAGACACCTCTTTTGCTACTGTATAGAAATTACTGTATTGTACAATCTTCATCACTTTTGCTTATTATAAGTTCATGATGAGATGTTCAATGGAAAGTGAAAGACATATATTCTTAGTGATGATCATTTTCAATTATTTACTGACATATAAAAACTATTGTAATGTGTAAACTTCATCACTCTTATTATAAGTTCATGATGAGTTATTTAATGGGAAGTGTAAGATATAAATTTTTAGTGGTGATTTGTTGCGAGAATTGATGTCACGACTCCGGTTCTTCCTCCAAGAATCATCATGACGACACCTAGTCTCTATCACAAGATAAGTTTAACAATGCAAAAAATAAATTAATTTGTGGAAAAAAAAATCAAAAGATGAAATAGTGAAATAAAACAGTGATTAAAAATATTGCTCGACATACACAATAACAACTCTCAAAACTAATACAATTCCCAAAAACCGGAATCTCATGATCACAAGCCTTAGAATGTCTAAAAGCATCTAACTCCAGATTATCTAACAAAGAAGTGAAAGTACAGAAAGGCTAATACAAAAAGAAAGAGTAGAAAGGGACTCTTCGATCTGCAGACGCGGCAGATATACTTCGAAGTCCCTACAAGTGCCTCGCTCACGAGTGATAAGTCTGAGTAGAGGTACCTGGATTTTCACAAGAAAAATATGTGCAAAAAAGGCATGAGTACACCATAGTGGTACTCAGTAAGTGCCAAACAAAACCTCGATCGGGTAGTGACGAGGAAGGTCAGGGCCCTACTAAGATTAAATAAAATATGATGTATAACACTATAAGGCAAAATAATGCAGCTAAAAGAAAATAGTAAGAGTTAATACATGATAATAAAGATGACAATAACTGAAACAGAGACAAAAGCAATCACACGAAATACCACTTTACCCAAAGATAAATATCTGGGGATCTCTCAGTATCCCGAGGATCTCTTGGTATCCTCAATATATGTTAGGGATCTCTTGGTGTCCCGAGAATCACTTGGTACCCTCAATATATGCTAGGGATCTCTTGGTATCCCGAGAATCTCTTAGTATCCTCAACATACATGCTGGGAATCTCTCGATATCCCGCACTTTTGCTCAAATCATAAATACGTACAGGAGATCTCCCGGGATGCCATCCTG
Organism: Nicotiana benthamiana; assembly: GCA_034376525.1. Classification (NCBI taxonomy): domain Eukaryota; kingdom Viridiplantae; phylum Streptophyta; class Magnoliopsida; order Solanales; family Solanaceae; genus Nicotiana; species Nicotiana benthamiana. The sequence goes on along the minus strand of CM067335.1, from coordinate 131,564,434 downwards.
TAGTCCCAAAGTAAAACACACACCAATAGTACAAGGAATACTCAATAAAACTCAACTTCATACTAAAGTAAAACAAACAATTCTAACCTAGCATGCTTCATCTAATACAAATAAGGCAGTTTAAGCAAATAAAGTAATTAAGTCAATTAGACCAATATTTTAGAAAGCGGGAGCGTGAGGCGAGGCATAAGTTTTGAGACATGAGGCGTAAGTCCCACAGATTTTATATTTTACTCATTTCAAGAATTTTAAGATGGTATAAAATAATTTTTTTTTATAAAAGTACATTAAAATCACAAAATTATAACAAATAATCTATTTAAAATATTTATAAAATATAATTCACTATTAATAATACGAAAAGTATGGCACATCGCAAACTTGCCGCAACGTCTTTACTAGTCAAACATCTAAAGTAATATATTCCATGCGAAATCTTATATGTATCTCTTAAGGATCAATGAATCTTTAAAAATTTTCAATATTATGATTTGATAATTTTTTTAATACCCCTTTTTTTTAATGTACTTTCTATTTAAAAAAGAACTTATATAAAAACATAATTCACAAGTTAAATATAATTCTCTAGCAACATTTATTTTAAGTTTTAGCAAATTAATAAAGTGACACATAATTACCATATTATACCGTGATAAAAATTATTTGTAAATAGTTACTAGCTAATACTGAGTTATTAAATTAATAAGTAAATTATCTCGTAAATGTGAAATTCCTTTTACATAATTATAAAAAAATTAAGGATTATTATATAATAAAGGCATAACAAGAGTTAATAAATAAATACTTTTTAAATAAACAATTTATTTGAATTTACTATCATAACAGTCTTAGCTGATAATGTGCAAAACTTTTTATTTTAATTATGACATAAATACTCTCAACTTAATGATTTATGATTAAGAACAAAGTAATTTTGAATAGTAAAAAATTTATTAAGAAAATTTGAGGATTTACAAGGTTAGATATACATAATTGCATAAAGTTCTTTTAGGCGAGCCTATTGCGTTGTGCGTTGTGTGTGTCGGGGGCGTAAGCTCCAATGGTAGGGACGTATGTCTCACAGAACTAAGCCCACATAAGCCCAGGAACGTTTTACAAGTGCTCTGCCCCAGGGCGAGCCTCGGGTGAGTCCCAATTCTACCTTTTAAAATAGAGAATTAGACATGCTTCTCCAAGCTAACAACATGCTTAAATTCCAAGTAGCATAAGCAAGCAAGGAAAACATAGTTTAAGCTATGTTAGTGAAAACAAAAATTTCAACATTTATCACAAGTACGCACACGTCACCTCACGTACAATGTATTTTAATTATCACAATACCAATCCTAAAGGGAATGTCCCACATGCAAGGTTAGGTAAGCGACTTACCTCGAACCAGATAAAAAATCAACCCGAAAACCACGCTCTTGCCATGAGTACTCAACTCCAAATGGCCTGAATCTATTCAATTCAATTGCATAATGTAAATAACACTTCAAGTAACTAATTCTACAATTATATTCTAAGCAATACGCAAAATTAGATAAAATGACTAAAATGTCACTCAGGCCCACGTCTCGGAATCGGGTAAAATTTATATTTTCAGAATTCTCATACTAACACGAGTTCATGCACACCAAAATTATCCAAATCCAAGGTCAAATTTCGAATAAAAATTTGAATTCTAGCTCTAAGAACTGCCTTCAAAAATTTTCCTAATTTTCATCTCCAATTCGAAATTAATAATAAATATAAGCATAGATTCGTGAAAAATAATCAAAATCGAGTAAGAATTACTTACCCGAAACACCAAGGTGAATTCCCGTCAAAATCTCCAATCCCCAGCTCCATAAACCAATTTCTAACTTTTGAAACTAAGCCCTCGTATTTCTGATTTTTCTGCCCAGCACTTCTGCTTCTGTGGTCAAGGAACCGCACCTACGGTCCCGTTTCTGTTGAAAAATGACAGTATCTTTGAAACTCATTTATGTCCAAACAATCAGCACCTGCAACTTACTCACAGCATCTGCGGTCACGCAGGTCCCTGAATTCTTCCGCACCTGCGGCTCCTTACGTTTTCCCAGCTGGCCGCTTCTGCGGCTAAATTCCACGTCTACGACATCACAACTGCAAATGCGGTTATAACATCGGCCCAAAGAACTTTAGCTGCCAACTCCTATTTTCCAACTTCCCATTAACAATCCGAAATCATCTTGAGGCCCCTGAAACCTCAATCAAAAGCACAAACAAGTCCTATACAACTATCCAAACTTATACAAAATTTTCAAACACCTCAAACAACATCGAATCAACCAATTAGCATCAGATTCAAGCCTAAAAACTTCAAAACTCTCAAAATACGCGTTCGATCAAAAAGTCTATCAAACTCGTACGCATGACCTGAAAGTTTACACGCACGTCACATTAAACATCACGAAGCTACTCCAACTTTCGGAATTCCATTCCGACCCTCGAATCAAAATTTCACTATCGAACCGGAAACTTCAAAATTTTAACTTTCGGAATTTCAAGTCTAAATTAGCTACGGACCTCCAAAATACAATCCAAACATGCTTCTAAACCCAAAATACCCAACGGAACTAACTGAACCATTTCTATTCCAAGGCGGGCTTCACACCGTTCTGATTACGATCAAATTTCTGAAACTTAAGCTCTCAATTAGGGACTTAGTGTTCGAAGACTCTCCGAAATTCCAAATTATTCCTCCCGGCAACTCACAATAGCAGAAATAAATATGAAAAAACAGTTAATAGGAGATGGGGGCATTAATTCTTTAAACGACCGGTCGGGTCGTCACAATTGATAAACAGAATCAAAGCAATAAAACTGAATTCGGGCTTGTGTTCAAGGACAAATATGATAATGGTATTGGATATTACCATTCCTTCAGGCAGATTTGTTATCAATTTTATATATGATTTATATTTTCTTTCAAACTTGAAATAATTATTTTTCCTCTGAGCAGAGCAGACATTATATTTTTTCCTTTCATTCTTCGTTGCCCCCAAAACATGGAAGATTAAGGAGAAGGTTATATAACCGGTGAAATAAAAAAATTTCTTCTCCTGACGTGATAACTTCTATTGCAAAATAGAGCATTCTAGAATAGAGAAAGAGTGCAGCAAGCTATGTTGGGAAAAATCTGCTTAAGTTAAAGATGTTACAGTGAAAACAGGAAAAATGGAATGAGATATGCAGGGGAAATAGCTGAAATTAGGGGTGTACATAGGCCGGATTAGTTCGGATTTACAATTACCAAATCAAACCAATTGTGTCGGGTTATTAAATCTAAATACCAAACCAAACCAATAAACACGGGTTTTTTGCTCTCGGGTTTTTTCGGGTTTTCGGGTTATTCGGGTTTTTTCTAAACTTTTTTCAATAAAATCTTCATAGAACAAAACATATAAATTATGCTCAAAATATTTCTTTAATCCTAGTAAGATACAACTATATAAAGTATTTTCCAAGAAAATAATACAAAATATGAGATATGTCATGGCATTATTCTAAAATATTCAATAACGAAGACAATAAAATTGTGTAATATCAATATTGCTAATTAAAAAGCTATAATAAAATAAATATAATATGAAAATACTAAGTCATGCTAAAATAAGTAGACTAATAAGGAAATATTAATTACATGACTAAACGCTAAAGAAAAAATAAAATAGGCTGTGCACTTATCTAAATTATTGCAAAAAATAGATATTCAATACATTCTCGTTCATAGTATTGAATTGAATGTCTTTTGTTAGCATTAATATTGATTTGATTTTGGTTTTAATTTGGCGTTTGTTCGCATCATTTAATTTACTAATGTTAATGACTATAAAACTTATTGGAACATTCAAAAAGCTCTAAATCAAACCTTGAAATAATACCTTAAAAGGTAAAATTATGAATTTCTTTAAGAAATATTTATAAATTACATCACAATAAGTATATTTATATATTAAATATTTCTAAAAGTTCTATATATATATAATGTCGGGTTGGTTTGGTTTCGGTTTGACTTCTTTAGTTAAAATCAAACCAAACTAATTATGGTCAGGTTTTTTTTTCCGATACCAAACCAAATCAAACCAAACCATGATCGGGTTCTTTTTTTCGGTTTGACTCGGATTATCGGATTGGTGCGGTTTGTCGGTTTACTTTGTACACCCCTAACTGAAATATTCAACAAAAATGAAGTAGTTGCCGGCTGGGAGCTCCAAAAGTATGACACCTTGTGCACGACGCATCATGTCTTGGAAAATTCAATGGGAATATTGGTCTTTCCATTAGGAAGTAGAAGCAGTGATTGATTAAACTTGGAACGATGGGAAGTGTATTAAATAAGTTGATGCAGAAGCCTTTACCATTCTTATTTTGTGAAGAAAAGAAACTTCAATCACTCCAAAGGGAAATGTACGACTGCTCTTTCTTGATTATCTATATTGGTTTTATTTATTTTGAATTTGAGACAATTTTTATCCTTCACCTTTGTGTTAGTGCATATAATTGCTGGTCCTAGCATTGAAACAATCCGATGAAATTCAAATATTAATATTTTGGTTGAATTCTTTTCAACATGATCACTAAATTTAGTCTGCAATATAGACTTACTATATCACTTTTTTCCCTTTTAAATGATTCGCACATCACGTGAATATATATACTAATTTACTTAAAAGGAAGTACGTTAGCCTTTGCCATTTCGTGGTTTTAGGACAAATTAGTTAATTTAGTTAAAATTAGTTTCTTCTTTTAAATTTTGAATTTGAAAACAATTAAATAGGTATATTATTTCTTTTAAAAAAAGGTAGTTTCTAGACTTTATATTTATCATTTTTAAGGAACAAGGTAATTTCTAAACTTTATTTTTTAGGAACGCAACACCTATCTTCCCTAAAAATATCAATCATACAGATTCAGTTCTTCAATTTCACGATTTCTCACCACGATTTCAACTCCTCACCCACGAACTCTACTGCGCTCCATTCTCAGTAACATGATTTTACAGTTTTGTCAAATTAGTTTTCTATTTTTATAGTGTGAATTTACACGATTCAATATTAGAAACTAAGATTGACGGTGATTTGAATGTAATTTGTAGTCATAGAAAGTTAGAGAGAAGGGAGAGAAGAACTCATTTTCTTTCATCGTTTTTCAGTTATCATTGTTACAACTATAATTGACTTTTTAACAATCTTTTTTCCTTATTTTCTTACACCAAAATTTGTATTGAATCTTTTGTCACAAAACTCTCCCTCAAGCTGGAGAGTAAACGTTATCCAACACTTCCAGCTTGAATACAAAAATGTAGTGCTATGCAGTGCCTAAGGCCTTGGTCATCATATTAACAACTTGCTCTTATGTTGAGATGTGCTTTGGTGCAATAAGTCCACCTTTGATCTTTTCCTTCACAAAATGACAATCTATTTTAATGTGTTTAGTTCTTTCATGATAGATTGGATTAGCAATAATCTGCAGAGCTGCTTTACTATCACAAAATAACTTCGCAGGTGTTTGAACTTCAATCCCAAGCTCTTTCACCAATCATGTTAGCCAAACAATCTTAGCTACCACAGCTGTCATGCTCTAGTATTTAGCTTCTGCTCACAGTTTGCTATTTTATAAATTTCTATGAGATCAAGGAATCTCCTATCTTCACTATGTACCCTGTAAAAAATCTTCTTGTATTTGGACAAACGGCCCAGTATGAATCACAAAAGGTTATGACTTGTTCTAAAGGTTCCCTTTTCAGCATCACTTCTCTTCCTGGACACCCTTTAATGTATCTTACAACTCTCAATGCTGCCTCTAGGTGTTACTATTTTGGATGTTGCATAAATTGACTTAGCATCTGAACATCAAAGCAGATGTATGGTCTAGTTATGGTCAGGTATATTAGTTTTCCTATAAGTTTTTGGTATCCAGCTACATCATGTAATTCTTTATCTCCTGTCACTCCTATATGCTTGTCATAGTCTATGTTGTTAGTTTTTGGTTTTGTTCAAGGGGAGAGCCTGCAGGTTTTGCCCCACTCAATCCAATATAATAACCACATATGCACAATTCTTTTTTGTGAAGAGTGATTGATCATATGCACTTTGCAGATATCATGCTTCTATCAAGGCCTCAGTTAGCTTATTGTGTGTAGCCCTTAGCCACAAGTCTTGGCAATGATGAAAAAGTGAAATTTTTTCACTTAGCTGGAGAATACAAGGTCTGCTCCTTTTTATAGTTGAATGAGCTGATTCTCACGTGCACTGCATGTGCAATTAACTAACTTCTAACTACTGATTTTGACAGTTAAGCAACAGCTAAGCAAGCCTCTAATACTATCTAAGCAATTAACCATAGCTAACTCATGTTAGCAGCAGTAACAGCTACTTCAATAGGTGGATAGCAATTAGTGTTCACTTATACTTAGATCCTAAATTATTTTTTGGGCAATCAGGTTTCGTTCTAATTGAAGTTCCAGAAAATGTACAACTAAAGCTACTTATCCCAATTATCAGAAACCAACCCAATAAGTAAGTAATTAGTAAGTGGAAAACTCAAGAGCTAACAACTTGTTTGGGAGGTTGTTATCTGTTGTATTATATCGTATTGTTACTTAAATACAATATTTGTTCTGATTGTTACTTATATTTTATTGTATGAAAGGGCTCTATTGGAAAGGGCTCGTTGCATGATTTCAAATGTTGGGTTGACAAACGCCTTTTGGGCAGAAGCTATCTCTACAGCTTGTTATACTGTCAACCGTGCTCCTTTTGCACCCTTAAACTTTAAGACTCCAGAGGAAATGTGGTTAGGTACTCCTGCATTTGTCCTGCATACATGCATGTAAAGGATGGAAAATTAGAGCCAAAGGCTAAAAAGTGCATTTTCCTTGGGTATGCATCTAAGGTAAAAGGATACCGACTATGGCATCCAGATCCCATGGCACCATAATTAATAACTAGCAGAGATTTAACCTTTGATGAATCCTCTATGTTACTTTTGAGAAAATAGTAGTTCTTTTTAATGCAGATAAAGGGAAGAGTACACACAAGCAAGTGGAGGTTGATATTGGTATTCCTTCTGAGCTAAGATCATCAACTTTGGAACAAAATATAGTTGAAACTCCTAAAATTGAGCCAGAAGCTGAAATTTCGAAAGTTGAGACTCCTGAAGTTGAACTAGAAGAAGAGAAGTATTCTATAGCCAAACATAGACTAAGAAGAGAAAGTAAACAACCATAAAAATTACGAGATTATGTTTCATTTGCTTTTTCAACTGCACATGAAACTGAAGAAATTGGAGAACCATCAAAATATTAAGAAGTAGTTTCTGGTACTGATTTACCCAAGTGGCTGATTGCAATGAATGAATAAATTGAATCTCTCCACAAGAATGGTACTTGGTCTCTTGAGAAGCTGCCATTAGGAAAGAGAATTTTTAGTTGAAAGTAGGTCTTCAAGAAAAAGGATGGCATTCCAGGGGTTGAAGATGCGAGGTACAAGGCATGATTAGTTGCAAAGGGCTATAGCCATGTACAAGGGGTTGATTTAATTGATATTTTGTCACATGTTGTTAAACATAACTCTATCTGTGTCTTGCTTGCCTTAGTTGCCATCTATGATTTAGAATTAGAACAACTTGATGTTAAGACAACTTTCTTACATGGAGATGAGGAACAAATATACATGTACCAACACGAAGGATTTGAAATTGAAGGAAAAGAAGATCACATTTGTTTGTTGAAGAAATCCTTATGCGGATTAAAACGGTCTCAAAGATAATGGTACAAAAGGTTTGATTCCTTTATGTTGGGTTATGGTTATTCGAGGAGCTTGTATGATAGTTGTATTTAGTTCCGGAAGTTAAATGATGGTTCATTTATATACCTATTCTTATATGTTGATGACATGCTCATTGCTGCTAATTGACAAAAATTCACAATTTGAAAAGTCAACTGAAAAGTGAATTTGAGATGAAAGATTTGCGAGCATTTAAGAAAATCCTTAGCATGGAGATCAAAAGAGATCAATGAGCCAACAGGCTATTCCTGACCCAGAAGATGTACTTGGAGAAATCTTGGAGAGGTTTGGCATGAAAGATGCTAAACCAGTGAGTACCCCTCTTGCTGATCATTTTAAGTTATTAGATGTCCCATCACCGCAGTCAGGGGAAGAAGAGAGGTATATGGCACATGTATCTTATTCCAGTGCAGTCGGCAGTATTATGTATGCAATGGTTTATACATGTCTAGACATTTCGCAAGCAGTGAGCGTGGTAAGCCGATATATAGATTGCCCTTGTAAAACACATTGGCAGTCTCTGAAATGGATTCTCATATACTTGTAAGGTACTTCAAACACATGTTTGGAATTTGGAAGAAATATTAACACTTTGGTTGGTTTTGTTGACTCAGATTATGTAGGTGATCTTGACAAAAGAAGATCATTGATAGGCTATATATTTTGCATTGGTGGTTGCGCTATCAGTTGGAAAGCTACATTAAAACATATAGTAGCTTTATCTACTACCGAAGCAGAATATATGGTATTGACCGAGGCTATTAAAGAAGCCTTATGGTTGAAGGGTGTCTTTGCTGATCTCAGTTTACACCAAGGTGGTATTATCACTTTTTATGATAGTCAGAGTGCCATTCACTTAACTAAAGACAAAATGTATCATGAGTGGACGAAGCATATTGATATCAAGTACCATTATATCCGGGAAACCGCTGCTGATGGAAAAGTCTTTGTTTAGAAGATCAACAGTAGAGGCAATCATACTGACATGTTCACGAAACCTCTTTCGGTTACCAAGTTCAAGCTTTGCGTGAATTTGATTGGTATTTATAAAGAATGATTTTGTCCATAGGGACTTTTACGGAGAAGGTGGAGAAAATTTGCTATATCAGCCAAAATTTGGTCAAGGTGGAGATTTGTAATATGGCCAATCTTTTGGGCTAGTGGGTCCATTTTATATAGGCATAAGCCTATTTGAAAGAAGAGTTGACTAGCAATATTTTTACTTGGAGCCAAAGTATCGTTGTGTGGTAGAGATTGGTATGATCAATTTTTTTTCTTTTTATTAGTTCTTGGAGCCCAAGTTTTGGTCCTATAAAAGGAGGGTCATCTCTCTCATTTCAAACACACTTTCAGATGCAAAAGTAGCAGTATTTCTACTAGCTTTTGTCTTCCTTTTTATTATAGAGTATTTTGTAAGAGAGTGAGTGTTGTGAAACACTTCTTTGAACCCTTTCTTTGGAGTGATCTTGTGAGTTTATTCTCTTGGGGTATTTGGGACTAAGAAGAGTATTTACTCTAATTCTGTACTCTTGTTGGTATAGTAAAATTGCTTCTCTCCGTTTGTGGAAGTAGGTCTCCTTGAATGGACCATGTTAAATTTGTGCTTTCTTTATCTGCTTTAATAATTGTTATTATCAATTTGTATTGTCTTTTTTATTGTCGTTATAACGTTATTTAGCTAAATTCCGCACTATTCTAAAACCCTACTTATATTGTTGATCTCACAAATATCCCACTAGCTAGTTAGTTTGTTACAACTTATTTTAAATTCCCACTCTAGATCTTTCCGTGAGCATCTTATCAATACTATTTTCATCTTCTAAGTAGGACCGAATAATGAATTAAATTCTATGAGATCGATGATTTCGATGAGATTGATATTCCAATCCTCCCTTAAATACTAGCAAGCGCAATATTTATAATCTCGAGGGTAATATATGTAAAAGGAACCCATGAAAAGATAACACCAATAAGCAGAAAGCTTAAAATCTTTTGTCACCACCACAAGTTCTTAAGGAATGACCTAGTAAAAGATCACCATAAAGTTCTCAAAGCTGAAAAAAGATAAAATTGTCTGAATAGTATAGTCAATAGAAACATCTTGTCACTAATCGATACCGCACCACAGGTATGACAACAAAGTAAGTTCCCACAACAAAAGCATCACTCCATCTGTGTCAAACCCCAAAAAAAAAAAATATCAGAAAAACATACACTAGATAAGCATGTTCAGCACCTACAATAATCAGAAGTAAAGAAAAAGCTGGAGGCAAATGGCCCTAAAGTATCAAAATCTATTTGATTGGTTTACGTTATTACTGAATTTACTTATGTATGAATAACAACTGGATTTGAGCACCATTAAATTTAAGCACTTAGAGGCAAATGAAAGTGTTGGTGTTAGTGTGTTTTAAAATTAAAATCATAATTTAAAGTGCATTATTTTTTGTGTGATAGTGATTATAAATTGGGAAGAAAGTGGTCATTATTTTGGTGTAACACTTGAAACCGCTAATGTCATGATCAATCACTAATTACCTATTAAAGATTATATTTTGCAACCATCAAACCCATATTTTACTATTTTATTATCCCACTATCTTACTATTTATTTCATAAAAGCGTATAAATAATGGCATCTCCTCTTGTGTTGTAGATGGAAAAAGTATGGTAGTGAGAATTGAAAAGTGTTATGGTGTTAGGTGTACATGAAAAAAAGGTGTGATTGGTATTGTAGAAAAGAGAGTTACGAAAAGGAGAACATCTAAGTCTCCAATGTATTCTTTACAAAAGAGAATATTATTTTTGTTGAAGGAATGTGTTCATTTTTTGTGAAGCTTTAAACTTAACAACTTGTCGAGAGTTTAATTTGTTCAAGTTATAAGACGTTATCCGGTTATTATATCTTGAAGGGAACAAGTCAAGAGTATTATTGTTGGATCGGTAAAAATGCTACCGCAGTAAACTTGAATCTCCTTAAAGAGAGCGAAATATTCGCGTCTCAGCCTGAAAAATATTTATTTATTTTTCTTCATCTTATTTTTCAGTTGTAATTACTTTCGTAATTTTACCAACAGAAACAACTCATTTGCCCACCCAGTGGGGATAGTTTTTGTCTTACTTAGGTTACCTTTTCTTCCTTAAATAAGACAGTTCTATATAGAAGTAAGAGGAGCAAGTTATGTAGACAATATGAAAGAACTCAATTGCCAGCACAGGGAAAAGTCAAGTTCTTTGTAGTACCTTTTGCTGGTTTGCTTGTGCAACATCATTTTGTGCAGGAGAAGTTCCAACATCTTCAGTGGCAAGCTTAAGTTGAAAAAAGGTCCCAACATCATCATTAGCAGGCTGCGCACACATCGATTAATCTTAAATTAAAGCTGAAGGCGACATGGGATGCAAACTATATGCATGAAGTTTAAGTATAGAGCAAAAATACACTTACTTCATCAGTTGATTCATGAACACTTTTAGATCCAGAAGATACGCCTTTCCCTGCATTCTCAATGACGTTATCCTGAGTTTCTCCAAGTGCAGCGGCTTCTTCTGCATGGAGTTCAACACTGGGGAATTAGAAACTTTTAAGAACTTGATATATTTATGTCAAGTCTCTCCCCACCCTCATCCCAAGGGCGAAGCTACTTTATGTGAAGGTGGTTAATTGACCATTCTAAAAAATTATATTACATATATATAAAATATTAAGTTTTAGAGGTGTATGACATATAACGAATACCTTTTGTTGAGAAATTTTTTCATGCACTTCTTTTAAGTTTGAATATTCTTGTGAAAATTCATGTCTTCGCCACTTCACTCCCACCCCCCTTAATTATTACACAATGGTAACACGCATTGTAATACTCAAGTACTTGTTGATTTAAAATTTTGGATATGCCTCAACCTCTTCTATCTTTCTCTCCCCCTAGTGAGTAACACATCCCATCCAACATGAGAAATAGAATAAAGTAGAATTGATCCTAACCAATTACCATTGATGTCTTTTGGCTGTTGTTTGTCAAGTGTTGTCTTCTCAAAAGACCCATTTTGATCCTTCAGAGTTTTGGCTTCATTGTCTCCAACAGATCTTTGGTTCTTTATCATCTTCTTACGGGCTTCTTCCTTTTGCAATTCATTCCACGTATACTGTGGAATTGTACAAAAAGCAAGATCAACCATAGGATAATAATTTTATTTGAAAAGGGAAAATAATTGAATGATAAAATCAGATTTAGAATGAATCAAACTCACCAAAATCCAATCACTGTCTTTCATTGTAAGAGAAATCACGAGCAAATATCAGTACCTCCCCTTAGCTGATGAACTATTCCCTAAACAACTTTAATTAATTAAAGAAGCAAATCAGTTTAGGCTCATTAATTATATCACGAAGATCAAATAAAGTTCATTTTAAAAAGTATAATCATACCATGTCAAGATATCAAGAGCAGCACGACTAACAATTAAGTAACATTTAGTATAAACAAAAAGAATATATAGATCGACTGATGTTAGTACATGTATGTTGCATCTCTTTTTTGTTTAAGTACCTACTTACCTGACTAATCTAGATTTGTGCCACTAGGTCCATATCATGCATCAAAATGCATGATGCCTTTGATTTGTAAAAATATTCTCTTGAAACACTAATAAACTTAAAGGAAAAACTTTTTAATTTCAAAATCAAAATTTTCACACAACCCAGATTAAATAACAACAACAACTACCCAGTATAGTCCCACAAATTCGGGTCTGGGGAGACTAATATGTAGACGGACCTTATCCCTATCCGAAAGGGCAGAGAGACGGTTCCAATCGACCCCCGGCTCAGTGAAGGAAATGAAAAACAAAGACAAAAACAAATTCAAAGGAACCATCCCATTTTTATCATCAATGGACATTCATGTGCCATCTAGTTTCTAAATCAAAAACAAAGATGGACTTATAGAGTGCAAGAATCAAGACCTCAAAATCTCCAAAAGAAACTAATAAACCTCAAAATCAGGAGACCCCATAAAAATTCACCACTCAAATCAAGAAAATACACAGAAAAATCACAAGGAGAAGAATGGTTAAATGTGAACTCACCTTTTTGCAGTATTGTCTTTGTTGGAAACTCTATTTATACAAACTGAATGAAGGCTCCACTTTGACCTTTTGTAATCCATTTTAGATTCTGCAAAATATCTGACACTATTGACATACTCCATATTTAACGCATAGTCCTCATATTTTCAGCATTTACAAAAATCAACTAATTTAATAGAAGTGTTATGAAATAGAAGATTCTTACACTTCTATTTAAGGTGAATGTCTTTAATGTATTTAATTAGAGAGATTTTAGAGTCCTATTATTGGTAGCAAGATCTTCATCCTCCCTATAAATAGAGGTGCTCTCTACCATTGTAATACACCCCTCTCAACTCAATAAGAAGAACTCTCTCTACTCTTCTCTCTATTGCTATTGTTCTTGTTCTATTGTTCTTGTCTTTTGCTTTAGTTTATAACACGTTATCAGCACGAGACTCTACCGTCTCAAGTATCATTCTCGAAAATCCAAGGTATTTTCCCTCTTCCTAATTTAATTTTCGAGTATGTCTGACATTATGAAAAGAAAGTTCGTTGCCCTTGAAATTTCGGGCAAGAACTATATGACATGGGTGTTGGATGCTGAAATCCACCTAGATGCTATGGGTCTCGGAGACACCCTCAAAGATAAAGAAAAAGCATCCACCCAAGATTGTGCGAAGGCCTTGATTTTCTTGCGCCACCACCTTGACGAAGGTTTGAAGATTGAATATCTCACCGTCAAGGATCCACTCGTTTTGTGGAACAGCTTAAAGGAGAGATATGACAACCTGAAGTTGGTCACTCTGCCACAAGCACGATATGATTGGGCTCATCTGAGGCTACAGGACTTTAAGTCCGTTTCTGAATATAATTCTGCTATGTTCAGAATTACTTCTAAACTGAAGCTATGTGGAGATAACATCTCCGATTACGATATGCTTGAGAAAACGTTTACAACGTTTCATGCCTCCAATATGGTACTGCAACAACAGTACCGAGAGAAAGGCTTTACGAAGTACTCTGAACTGATTTCTCTCTTACTAGTGGCTGAGCGAAATAATGATCTGCTCATGAGAAATCACGAAAATAGACCAACTGGGTCTACACCACTGCCTGAAGCAGATATGGTGCACTCGCATTATGCCAAACATAAAAGGGACCATGATCACGGTCATAAACGGGGTCAAAGCCAAGGACGTGGACAAGGAAGAAATTCCAAAGAAGTCCGTCACCCCCCAAAGAGAGATAACCACCAAAAGCAGAAACGGGGTCCAGAAGATCCTAAGGAAAATAGTTCAGAAACTATATGTTATCGTTGCGGTGGAAATGGGCACTGGTCTAGGACTTGCCGTATACCAAGACACTTGGTTGACCTTTATCAAGCATCTCGAAAGAGAAAACGCCCTGAAACAAATTTTGTCTCTGACGACAACTTTGACTTCACCCACCTGGATGTGGCAGACTTCTTTGAGCAACCCGAGGGAAAGATAGACCACCTAATCGGTGACGGAACCGTGATGAAAGAAGATGGAGCTGTTTGATTCTACTTGTATTAGTCAATGAATAGATTAATAGTCATTAGCATTAGCTCGTATTAGTTAGTTCATAAAGCAATGTTAGCAGTAGTTCTTTAGAATATCTTCAATATGTTCAAATATCAATAAAACTTTTATTTTCCAGTGGGGGTAATCGACTAGCCTGAAAAACTAGTCGATTATCAACTATTTTCGCATTAAAGTTGAAAAACAATTGATCAACAATCGATTGTCTTTGGCTAACAATCGATTGTCTTGAAACAGTGTGTTCTGGAATTTTTCAAAAATAGCCAACAATCGATTGTCTTTGTCTAACAATCGATTGTCTTGAAACAGTGAGGTCTGGAATTTTTCAAAAATAACAAATAATCGATTGTGTGTGTTTAACAATCGATTGTCTATGTTCCAACAATCGATTGTGTGTTTAATAATCGATTATCTTATGAAAAACGCTGAAATTTTCAAACTGCATAGTAATTGATTATGGACAACATATCTGATTTTGTTAGTCAACTGTTAGTAGCAGATTTTGAAAATATTATGTGACACAAAAGGATTGAACTTGTTTATTCTTATGTTCGTGTATCTCCTTTTTTGTATGTCAAACTATGGGAAAGCAAAATGGATATCTCACAAAGCGAACTTGGATCAACATCCAACTGTAAAAGTATTTGCCTAGTTGATTCATGTATTACACATACAATACTCAAAGAAAGGAAGTATTTCTCTCAACTGAATATGTGTAAGGCAAACATTACTACAATCTCTGGAAGTAGTAAAATGATTGAAGGCTCCGGAAGAGCTATTGTAACTCTGCCCAAGGGCACGATGTTAATCATAGAGAATGCAATGTTCTCCTCCAAGTCTATGAGAAACTTGTTGAGCTTTAAAGATGTACGCCGGAATGGCTACAATATTGAGACAATGGATGAAGATAATCTTGAATATCTCGTCCTCACTTCAAAGAATGTCTCCGGCCAAAAGAGGGTTATTGAGAAATTCCCGTCTTTATCTTGTGGCCTGTATTGGACAAGAATTAGTGCAATTGAGGCACATTCAACAGTAAATCTAAAGAATACTGAGTCCAATACATTTGTACTTTGGCATGATCGACTGGGTCACCCAGGATCAACCATGATGAGACGGATTATAGAAAGCTCATATGGGCATCCGTTAAAGAATTTCAAAATTCTCTCAAGTAATGAATATCCTTGCACTTCGTGTTATCAAGGCAAGCTGATTATCAGACCATCCCCAACAAAGGTTGGGACTGAGTCACCCCAGTTTCTGGAACGTATACAAGGGGACATTTGTGGACCTATTCACCCACCTAGTGGGTCGTTTAGGTATTTCATGGTCTTGATAGACGCATCCTGTAGATGGTCTCATGTGTGCCTGTTGTCATCTCGCAACCTGGCGTTTGCGAAGTTAATGGCACAAATCATTCGGCTACGAGCACACTTTCCAGATAATCCAATCAAGTCCATTAGACTGGATAATGCTGCTGAGTTTACATCCCAAGCATTTAATGATTATTGCTTATCAATCGGGATCAAAGTTGAACATTCTGTAGCCCATGTTCACACTCAGAACGGTCTTGCAGAATCGTTAATTAAGCGCTTGCAGTTGATTGCAAGGCCATTACTGATAAGAACGAGGCTGCCCACTTCAGTGTGGGGTCATGCCATATTGCATGCAGCAATGCTAATTCGTCTCAGGCCGACGAATTACCACAAGTATTCTCCGTTGCAATTGGTTTTGGGTCATGAACCCGATATATCCCATTTAAGGATATTTGGATGTGCCGTATATGTGCCTGTAGCACCGCCATCCCGCACCAAAATGGGTGCGCAAAGAAGGTTAGGAATATATGTTGGGTTTGATTCGCCCTCCATCATTCGCTACCTTGAAACATTGACAGGCGACCTGTTTACTGCACGATTTGCAGACTGTCGATTTGATAAAACACTTTTCCCAAAATTAGGGGGAGAAGTTGGTGAAACCAAACGGGAAATTTTGTGGAAAAATGAATCATTATCTCATCTTGATCCACATACCTCTACTTGTGAGAAAGAGGTACAAAAGATTATCCATTTGCAAAGAATAGCAAATCAAATGCCTGACGCATTTACGGACTTGAAGAGGATAACGAAATCCCACATTCCTGCGGAAAATGTTCCGATCCGTATTGAAGTCCCTATTGGACAATTATCTAGTGCCATATCCAATGAGTCAAATGCACGCCAGAAGCGTGGCAGACCATTAGGTTCCAAAGATCGAAATCCTAGAAAGAGGAAAAAGAACGATCTAAATGACACTATGAAAGAATCACATGAGGACGCTCATGATTTGATTAATTCCGAGATTCACGAAGAATCTATTGAGCCTGAAGCTCTTGAAAATACGGAACTACTCCCAAATCCAATTAATATTGAGGCAAATATTAATCGAGTGGATGTTGTGGTAGATAATGTATTTGCTTATAATGTAGCATCTAACATTATGAAAGAGTGTGAGGATCTCGAACCTCAATCTGTGAAAGAATGTCGAGAAAGACATGATTGGCCAAAATGGCAAGTAGCAATTCAATCTGAATTGAATTCGCTGGCAAAACGTGAAGTTTTTGGCCCTATAGTTGAAACACCTAATGGTGTTAAGCCCGTTGGCTACAAGTGGGTCTTTGTACGCAAACGAAATGAGAAAAATGAAGTACAAAGATACAAAGCACGACTTGTTGCACAAGGTTTTTCCCAAAGGCCTGGTGTCGATTATGAAGAGACATATACGCCTGTAATGGATGCGATAACCTTTCGTTATCTCATAAGTTTTGCTGTCCATGAGAAGCTGGACATGCACTTAATGGATGTCGTTACTGCCTATCTTTATGGCTCACTTGATAACGACATATACATGAGAATTCCCGATGGACTCAAGGTGCCAAATGCGCACAATTCCAAATCTCGGGAAATGTTTTCAATCAAGTTGCAAAGGTTCTTGTATGGTCTAAAGCAATCAGGACGAATGTGGTATAATCGTCTAAGTGAGTACTTGTTGAAAGAAGGCTATATAAATGATGCCATTTGCCCATGTGTGTTTATAAAGAAAACAACATCGGGATTTGTTGTACTTGCCGTATATGTTGATGACATAAACCTTATTGGAACCCCTGAAGAACTCCAAAAGGCAATTGATTATCTAAAGGATGAATTCGAGATGAAAGATCTCGGTAAGACTAAACTATGTCTTGGTTTGCAAATTGAATATTTGGCAAACGGAATTTTTGTTCATCAATCTACCTATACAGAAAAGGTATTGAAACGGTTTTATATGGATAACGCACATCCGTTAAGTACACCGATGGTTGTTCGTTCACTTGAAGTGAACAAAGACCCATTCCGACCTAAAGAACGGAATGAAGAGATACTTGGTCCTGAAGTACCATATCTTAGCGCAATTGGCGCATTAATGTATCTTGCAAATACTACAAGGCCGGACATTTCTTTTTCAGTTAATGTCTTAGCAAGATTTAGCTCGGCTCCTACGAGGAGACATTGGAATGGGATCAAACACATATTGCGGTACCTAAAGGGGACTACCGATTTGGGCCTATTTTATGGAAAGAATTGCAGCCCGGATCTTGTTGGTTATGCTGATGCTGGATATTTGTCTGACCCACACAAGGCTCGGTCTCAAACGGGTTATGTGTTTACCTGCGGAGAAACCGCCATATCTTGGCGATCGACTAAGCAATCAATTGTGGCTACTTCATCTAATCATGCCGAGATAATTGCTATTCATGAAGCAAGTCGGGAGTGTGTGTGGTTAAGGTCGATAATACATCATATCCAAGACAAATGTGGTTTGAAGTGTGATAAACTACCCACAACTTTGTATGAAGACAATGCAGCATGTATAGCTCAATTGAAGGGAGGATTCATAAAAGGAGATAGAACGAAGCATATTTCACCAAAGTTATTCTTCACACATGATCTTCAAAAGAATGGTGATATCAATGTTCAACAGATTCGTTCAAGTGACAATATGGCTGATTTGTTTACAAAATCTCTACCAAAGTCAACCTTCAAGAAGCTAGTTCACAAGATCGGGATGCGAAGACTTAAGGACATAAATTGATGTTCTTATCAGGGGGAGTTAATGCGCGTTGCACTCTTTTTCCCTTACAAGGTTTTGTCCCACTGGGTTTTCCTTGCAAGGTTTTTAACGAGGCAACCAATAGGCGCATATTCAAACATGTGTACTCTTTCCTTACTTTAATTTTTCCCATTGGGTTTTGTTTTAAGGTTTTAACGAGGCACATCATTGAATAGACATTCAAGGGGGAGTGTTATGAAATAGAAGATTCTTACACTTCTATTTAAGGTGAATGTCTTTAATGTATTTAATTAGAGAGATTTTAGAGTCCTATTATTGGTAGCAAGATCTTCATCCTCCCTATAAATAGAGGTGCTCTCTACCATTGTAATACACCCCTCTCAACTCAATAAGAAGAACTCTCTCTACTCTTCTCTCTATTGCTATTGTTCTTGTTCTATTGTTCTTGTCTTTTGCTTTAGTTTATAACAAGAAGTTAATAATTGCAAATAAAAGAAGGGCTAATTTCACACATACTCACTAAACTTTTCCTCTTGTAGTCGTACTCTTTTTCAGCACCAAAATTTGACACGTCAATTAACTAAAAAAAATTCAGCTTATCCTAATTATATCTTTAAACTATTTTTTTGTTTTTTTAATAAATTGTTGACTAGGTTGTTGCATTTCATGATTTCAACAAGGAGGGGGAACATTATTAAACTGTAGACAATTTAAAAGAACGTTAACGATAAGAAGCTTTTATGAATTTCAACCAGCTAAATTGGGTAATGTTTTTACAATTGGACACATTTGCTCCATCTTTAGTTTAGTTGATTAATGCTCCCTCGGTTTCAATTTATGTGAACCTATTTCTTTTTTACTCCGTGCCAAAAAAAATGACTTATTTCCCTATTCGGAAACAATTTACCTTTATGTAATGATTTATAGCTACACAAAATATATATGCTTCATTTTACACCACAAATTTAAAAAATTTCTCTCTTTTCTTAAACTCCGTACTCAGTAAAATAAGTTCACATAAATTAAAACGGATGGAGTATATCTTTTCATATTTAAGTATTTATTAGTACAATTTGCATTTGCCATGAATAGAAGGAAGAGAATAAAATTATTTCTTTTCCTATACCACCTATTTATTTAAATGCTTCTCCAGTGTGAACCATTTTCTTTTTAGCAGCTTGAGCTAATTCTGAAGGAGGAAAAATATTAGATTCTGCTTCTCGATTGTATATGAATTCGATATGCAGATTAGGATAATGAGGATGGGTAGGAAAAGAAACAAATGAAATGCATGGCACCAGTTATTACTTACTTTTTAAGTCACTTGATCGTGTAAAAAATTCTTATACAATCTATTCACTTGAAATATAATTGTATGTAATCGAATGTAACATATTATAGTATGTTAAATTATATTATCATGCCTTGATCCCTTCATATAGGACAGATGAAAGCAAATAGGAGGTTCGTTATGTAGGTGGTTCATAAGATTTGACATTATTTCTGTATGCTATTTAGCTGGCAAATGAGCAAGGTAAGATGAACGCTTAGTTTTATGTGCACCATAAATAGAAATGAAATAATATAGTCCCTTTGTGAAATTATTACTTACTAGTTTCCAATGGAAATACTTGTTTCCTTACCAAAATAATAAAACTGATTAATTGGCCCTTTCAGTTTATGATGTACAAATTAGTGGGATTATATCTACGTGAAATTGAAACCGATGCAACAAAATTTCAGCACATGCAACTATGTCACAGTCCCAAGTTGGTGTCGGCTGTATGAATCATCTCTGCCCATCATAATACAAAATTACAGTAAAAGTTTCACCACATATAATGTAAAGAAAGTGCCAGTGGCTGTAAGCCTGCAAATAGGTTAAGGGCTAAGTTAAATTTACTACTATAAAAATGGATAAAAGCATCAAAACAATTTTGAGCCGGAACTTGGTTTTAATAATTTTCTCAAAGATGATTCTCTGATCTTTAATTGTTAATCAGAAGGACAACCACCAAACAGGTTACGAGTTAGATACACCAGATACTTTCTTAGACCGATAGGTGACACAGCTGATCAAACTGAAGTTCAGGTGCCACCAGGAAGTGGCGTACCAACGGAAGTTAGCCAACTTTTGAGAAGTATGTTCCTCAGTGGTGAAGTTCAAGCTGCTGCACCTACAGGTGCAACTGTTGATACCGTCATTGACAACGCAGGGATAGGTGTATCTTCTGGACCATCAATTATAGAACCTAGAAGTGCTCATGAATCAGCTGGTGAAGTAAGTGTATTTTACACCTTTAATGTTAAATACTACAAGCTTATGGATAATTCTATTCGTTTCGGATTTTGACAACCATCTTTTTCTCTATACATACACAACTAGCATAGACTCAGCTTTATCGTAAGCATCGATGTGTTTGTGCAGCCTGCTAATGAAGATGTTGGGACCTCTCGTCGACGAACAGCTGATTTTTGTGAAAGCACATCACATGCGAAGCAACAAAGGGTATTATTTACTGCAATTTAAGCTTTCTTCCTTTCCATTATGCCGACAATTTGAGTTCTTTCATCCTCTCTACATAACACCTCTTCCTATTGCTTCCACATAAAACCTTATAATTTAAGGAAGAAGAAAACAAGATAACATGAGAAAGTGACACCATTTCAAACTGTCTCAACTTCAAACAAAATAATAGTACAAGTTTCAGCCTGACTAACTCCTAGTTAAATCCATTTACCGGTGACGGAGCCAGGAATTCTGATAAGGGGATTCACAAAAATATAAGAATGACATACTTGGGATTTGAACTATGACATTAGTAATTTTTGAACCCTTTACCACTACATTAGAAGTTTCTCTTATGTCAAGGGATTATACAGTCAAAAATCTCTATAACAACATTCCCATATAACAGTCACATGCTATATAAACCAAGTTTTTTTTGGAACTAATTTTTATATTATGCTCTATAATAGCACTTCTCACTATAAAAGCAAAAAAATATCGAAACAAATGAGGTTTTATAGTGAGGTTTGACTTTATGTACAAAAAGTTATTTTTAACCTATTTAGCCTGTGTGCGGATTGCCCCTGCCTTTGACATAGGAATGCTGTATCTTTTAGCTTGAATATTCCCTTTGTTTTCCTATGCTAGTGTACTATATATTCAACAAAATATATTAAACAGTCAATTAGTAAGAGATTCATTTGAATGCAGCTTCGTGTTAATTTTTTATTACGATAGGTGCTGAACATGTAAGATATATGGATTTATATCTAGATATATGGACTTATATCTACACACATATGAACAATATATGGATAATTATATGTTATGTGCTATCTTTTGGTTTGGCCTAATTATGTGGTCTTATGGACATTATGTTAAGGGGGCCAATGTGTTGTCATACTAAAGTGTAGGACTAATGTGTAGATACCCAAAAGGGTAACCTTAGTTTATGATGGGCTAACTAAGGTTACATATGTAACCATGGTTACATGCTTGTGACTCTTGAGTTATGTAACTCTTGCAAGACATAACTCTTGTAACTCTTGTCTCTTGGGTTATGTAACTCCTAGAGTTATAAAGTGGGGGGTTATGGTTCCCATTCTAGTGCAAGACAAGTTCTTCTTCTTCCCATTGAATCAAGAACCATATTGTCCATTGTCTTGCAAATAGGGTGGAAAACCATAAGCCAAATTTGATCATTGTCATATTATTGTTATTGTGTAACAATTCTCATATTGTTAAATATTGTGGATTCATTCTTGTGGTGACAATCATACTTCAAGAAAACTTGAAGGAAGGCTAAAGGAGTTCACAACAATTCAAGGACAATCATCAAAAGGAGGTTTATCAAATTCCACATATGGATTCAGGTTAGCTTCCGCTCATGTAGTTTATATATCCGAATTATTCAATATGAAGGTTGTTGTCTTTAGTAGGAATCATAATCCTAACAATTGGTATCAGAGCCACCCTTCAATTTTGGATAATTTGGATGTCCATAAGGTTCATGTTATATTAGGATTCATGTTAAAGTATAATTAGAATTTTGTTTATGAAATTCTACCATGAAATAGCATGATAGCATGATCTTATGAATGTTATGATTTGATTCAGTTTGATGTTTTTATATCATGTTAAAACGTTGTATATAGCATGATTTAGTTGGTAAATAACATGTTTTCATGTTTAAAGATTCATGTTAAAAATCATGTTATAATTCAGAAAAAGTGTACACTGTACAATCGATTGTATACACTCCAGTGAGATGAAATGTTTTTAAATTATACCTGACAATAGATTGTCTGGATTTGACAATCGATTGTCTGGTCCAGTAACTTAGAAAAATTTTTCCTTGTCACATCCAGTGACTTAAAATTTTTTCAGAAAACACCAAACAATCGATTGTCTGTTTTGACAATCGATTGTCTGGTCCAGTAACTTAGAAAAATTTTTCCTTGTCACATCCAGTGACTTAAAATTTTTTCAGAAAAAACCAAACAATCGATTGTCTATGTTGACAATCGATTGTCTGGTCCAGTAAAGTTTAAGAAAAACGTTTCAACTCTCTTAAGTTTCAGTGAATGTTAATTGTTTTATAGTCCATCAATTCTTATATATTATAGAATTGTCCAATTCAGTAAACAACGATTAATATTCAAGTGTTACACATCCAATCATGTAACACATTAAGTTAAGATTCATAAAATGGCTTAAGGAACTAAAGTTGATTGCATCTAATATTTTAGTTTTTCAATTGAAGCATTATGTTGCCAAAGTAACCTCTATTGTGTAGATTGATTAATTATAAAATATGAGATGACTGTGGATGTTAGTCTTCCATGCGTTTAACATCGGCCCAAAGGAAGGTGTTATTTGGCAGGAATTCGAACATTCTTGTGGTGGTAAATATGAGATGATTATTTGGTTTTCCATGTGAATATTAAATTGGCCCAAAGGAAGGTTTAATATTTGACAGGAGTTTATTGTCTATGTTTGATCACTACACCAAGAGTACCACTTACAAGTTGATTTTCTGTCCAAAGACTAAAATCAATGTTGTGCTAGGTATCTTGTAATGGGAAATGCCTAACTTTGAATCTATAAAGTTAAAGTTCAAGTTTTGTAAGCATGTATTTAGTAATCCTTTGTTCAATTTTCAGTAAACTCTTCTGCTTCTACGATCTCTGCATCAATAGCATCCCTGTGCTTAACGGCACTAACTTTAAGGAATGGAAAGAGAATGTAATGATCGTTCTCGGTTGCATGGATCTTGACTTAGCCCTTCGGACTGAGCAACCTACTCCTCTTGAGGATACATCCTCTCCTAATGAAAAGAGAGCGATGGAGAAGTGGGAACGCTCGAATCGCATGAGTCTAATGATCATGAAGCGTGCAATTCCAGAATCATTCAGGGGCACTATGAATGATGAACCTAATGCCAAAGTTTTCCTTGAAAACCTCGAACAGCGTTTTATTCAAAACGAAAAGGCGGAAACAAGTGCACTATTGAGTAAACTTGTTTCTATGAGGTATAAGGGCAAGGAAAACATTAGGGAGTACATTTTGGAAATGTCTCATCTTGCTTCGAAACTTAAGTTACTCAAGCTAGTATTACCTGAGGAACTGCTTGTGTACTTTGTTTTGATATCTCTTCCGGCACACTTTAATCAGTTTAAGGTCAGTTATAACTGCCTGAAGGAGAAATGGACTCTTAATGAGCTCATTTCACATTGTGTGCAAGAAGAGGAAAGGATTAAGCAAGATAAGACTGAAAGTGCTCATTTGGCATCTTCTTCTAAGGAAACTAAGAAGAGAAAAAAAAAATAAGGAAGTTGCGGTTGTAAGGCCCAAGATTAAGCAACATAAGGAACCTAAGGTTGAAATTACTGGATTAGGTTGCTTTCTCTGTAATGGGACTGATCATGTAAAGAGAGATTGTACCAAGTACCATGCCTGGCGTGCGAAAAAAAGGTACATTTCTTTCTCTTGTTTGTTCTGAAGTTAATTTAATTTCGGTACCTAAGGATACTTTGTGGGTAGATTCTGATGCTACTACTCACATAAGTATAACTATGCAGGGTTGCCTGAACTGCCGAAAACCAAATGATGGTGAAAGATACATATATGAGGGTGACGGCAAGAAGGTGCCAGTTGAAGCTATTGGCAAATTTAGGCTGTTGTTTAAGACCGGTTTTCATTTAGATTTGAATGAGACTTTTGTTGTACCGTCTTTTAGATGGAATTTAATTTCAGTTCCTCAATTGGACATATCCGGTTATAAATGTACATTTGGGGACAATAAAGTTAGTCTCTTTCGGAATTCAAATCTTATTGGTACTGGTGTTTTATCAACATTTGATAGCTTATATTTGGTTGATACAATAACTTCAAATAAAGAAACTTTGCATACAAGTTTAAGTGGTACTAAAAGAAAATTAACTAATGAGAATTCTATTTCACTCTGGCATAAACGTTTGGGTCTCATATCCATTCAAAGAATTCAGAAACTCGTGTCAGATGGAATTCTTGATTCTCTTGATTCCTCAAATTCGGAAATTTTGTATTGAGTGTATCAAGGGAAAACAAACAAACAAGAACTAGATTAGGTGCTAAGAGATTCGGACGTCTTAGAATTGATACATACGGATATTTGTGGGCCATTTCCTACTCCTTGTCGGAATGGTCAACAATACTTTATCACATTCATAGACGATTACTCTCGTTATGGGTACCTATATCTTATTCATGAAAAGTCCCAATCCATATTAAAAACCGTAGCTTATATTCTTAATAGAGTTCCAACTGCAGCTACAATAAAAACCCCATATGAACTTTGGACTGGGTATAAACCCGGTATTCGGCATTTTCACATTTGGGGTTGTCCAGCTGAGGCAAGGCCTTATAGGCCGAATGAAAAGAAACTGGACGCTAAGACGGTTAGTAGCTATTTTGTTGGATACTCTGGAAAATCCAGGGGTTTTAAGTTTTATGATCCCACATCACGAACTATTTTTGAGACGGGTAATGCTAGGTTCTTTGAGGATATTGAGTTTGGGGGGTGGGGAGATAAAGTTGTTAGAGATTTTGTCTTTGAGGAAGAACATGTGTCTTTCCCTCAAAATTGTTGATCTTGGTCTTCCTGACTCGGATCACACAACTCCAGTTCAAGACAATCTCGAAAATCTCCCCCATCAGGAACCTGATATAACTAATGAAAATCAAACTCAACAACCTCAAATAACTGAAATGCCATTAAGGAGATCCACTAGAGAGAGGAGAAATGCAATTTCGGATGATTATTATGTATTTCTCCAAGAACAAGAAAGTGATATTGGACTTGAGGAAGATGATCCAATCAACTTCCGTCAAGTCATTAAGTGTTCTAACTCTCAAAAGTGGATTGATGCCATGAATGATGAGATGAAGTCTATGAGCGATAATGACGTTTGGGAGCTTGTTACGTTGCCCAAAGGTACGAAACCTATTGGTTGTAAATGGATTTTTAAAACCAAAAGGGATTCAGGGGGCAATGTTATTAAGTACAAAGCTCGTCTTGTCGCAAAAGGCTACACTCAGAAAGAAGGCATTGATTATAAAGAGACTTTCTCTCCAGTTTCATCGAAAGACTCTTTCAGGACTATAATGGCATTAGTAGCACATTTTGATCTTGAGCTTCATCAAATGGATGTTAAGACTGCTTTTCTCAATGGTGACATTGAGGAAACAATTTATATGGTGCAACCTGAAAACTTTGTTTCGGATGAATCAGAGAAGAAGGTTTGCAAATTAAAGAAATCCATCTATGGGCTCAAGCAAGCTTCTCGTCAATGGTATTATAAGTTTCATGCAGTCATTACATCTTTTGGTTTTGAACCGAATATTGCTGATGACTGTATATACCATAAGTTCAGTGGGAGTAAGTATATTTTTCTGGTTTTATATGTCGATGACATACTGCTTGCCTGTAACGATATAGCATTATTACTTGAAACTAAGAAATTTCTTTCAAAGAAATTTGAAATGAAAGATCTTGGTGAAGCTTCTTTTGTATTAGGAATTCAGATTCTAAGAGATCGCTCCAAAGGTGTTCTCGGTCTGTCACAAAAGGGCTATATCGATAAGGTTCTGAAAAGATTTGGCATGCAGGATTGTAAACCAGGCGACACCCCTGTTACTAAGGGAGACAAGTTTAGTCTCAAACAGTGCCCAAATAATAATTATGAAATTTCGGAAATGTAGAAGACGCCTTATGCTTCGGCGGTAGGTAGTCTGATGTATGCTCAGGTATGTACACGACCTGATATAGCATATATTGTTGGGATGTTAGGCAGATATCTAAGCAATCCGGGTATGGACCATTGGTAGGCAGCCAAAAGGGTCATGAGGAACATGCATAGAACAAAGGATTACATGCTTACATATCGGAGTTCGGACCAGTTTGAGATCATCTGGTATACCGACTCCAATTTTGCCATTTATGCTAATAACATATGTAACCATGGTTGCATATGTTAATACCAACAGTAGTTTGACGAAAGCAAAACATAAGGACGTCAAATTTCGGGTTGTTAAAGAAAGAGTACAAAATGGACAATTGTGCATTAAGTACATAAGTACAAACTCCATGCTTGCGGATCCGCTCACTAAGGGATTGACACCAAAAGTATTTCTTGAGCATATTGCTTGTATGGGTGTCAAATCTGATAAGGATTATGTATTTTTGTGGGAGTTTGTATTGCACATTTACGTATTGTCCATTATATTCAGAAATTCAGTAATTCAGTTATATCTGCGCAGATATTCAGTTTTAAAGTTTTGTACTCTTACAGTTTAAGTATGATCTCAATAAAGAGAACCAGTTGGAAATAGACATTCTATTGACCACACTTTATGTTATTTCCATGCTACATACCTACACTTGATCCATGTCGTTGGTTATATTGATATACGTGATCTATGATTGGTTCTAGTTACGAATGAGTAACGACGAGCTCTTAGGTCCTATGTTGGTATGATTGATGGACCGGATTGTTCATGACAATTTTATTGTGATAGCAATTTTGTGCACCTAAGGTTTGTAACATATAATATTAAGGTTTGTACATATGTTTGTATATCTCGTCCAAGTGGGAGATTGTAAGATATATGGATTTATATCTAGATATATGGACTTATATCTACACACATATGAACAATATATGGATAATTATATGTTATGTGCTATCTTTTGGTTTGGCCTAATTATGTGGTCTTATGGACATTATGTTAAGGGGGCCAATGTGTTGTCATACTAAAGTGTAGGACTAATGTGTAGATACCCAAAAGGGTAACCTTAGTTTATGATGGGCTAACTAAGGTTACATATGTAACCATGGTTACATGCTTGTGACTCTTGAGTTATGTAACTCTTGCAAGACATAACTCTTGTAACTCTTGTCTCTTGGGTTATGTAACTCCTAGAGTTATAAAGTGGGGGGTTATGGTTCCCATTCTAGTGCAAGACAAGTTCTTCTTCTTCCCATTGAATCAAGAACCATATTGTCCATTGTCTTGCAAATAGGGTGGAAAACCATAAGCCAAATTTGATCATTGTCATATTATTGTTATTGTGTAACAATTCTCATATTGTTAAATATTGTGGATTCATTCTTGTGGTGACAATCATACTTCAAGAAAACTTGAAGGAAGGCTAAAGGAGTTCACAACAATTCAAGGACAATCATCAAAAGGAGGTTTATCAAATTTCATATATGGATTCAGGTTAGCTTCCGCTCATGTAGTTTATATATCCGAATTATTCAATATGAAAGTTGTTGTCTTTAGTAGGAATCATAATCCTAACAGAACATGCTTATTGATTTAGTGTATTTTCCTGATACAAAGTTTTTGGTTGCTATTTTTGACACAGATGGAGTGATGCCGTTGTTGTGGGAGCCTATTTTGTTGTAGTACATTGTGTATTAGGGTATCGCCTGGCGACAAGATGTTCCAATTACTAATAGACAGTTTCATCATTCTTCAGCTTTGCAAAACTTCGTAGTAATTTTCTTGTCTGTTTTATGACGATCTTATAAACTTATGACAAAGAATTTAAAGCTTTCTGCTCATCGATGCTGTTTTTTCATGATATATGCTGTTACATACATTGCCTTGAGATTATATAGTAGGAATGCCAAATGTGAATTTGCAAGTATTTTTTCTTCGTGATGCCATACTGAAATTATCCAAGCCATTAATGTGGTCATCAAACTAGGTCATAATTTAGGCAGGTCCGGGATTTTGAGTTTGTGGATTCTGTATTCTAGAAAAGATGGCTTACTGAATTTATATATATCAAGTAGATTTTTAACACAAGTACAAAAGATTAAAATTAAATTATTTACAAGAGTAGAGTATAAATTCACATGTAAACTAGTGCCCTGTTTGGATTGACTTAAAAAAGTGACTTTTCAACAAAAATTGTTTTTAAGCCAAAAAGTAATAAGTTGAGGTTGCTCAGTTTATTGTTTTTGATTTGTTTTAAGCAATTTTTTTAGTTATTTTAAATACTTTTTGACTTTGTCAAACGCTGAAAAAAATTAAAAAGAACTTGTAAATTGATTTGACCAGCTTAAAAGACAATCCAAATACCCTCTATGTTCAGTCAGTTTAACAAGTTGAAATTTCAATTGTTTCTTTTTAAATTGGTGACTTAATTAGATTCATTGTCCTTCAACTATTTCATTTAAGACTTTCAGAAACAGTCCAACGAATTTTGTGGCTTAAAGTGAATCTTGTTAAAGTATAACATGTAATTTGTAATTTGTATTAGCTAGAAGTCTCTAGATATATGAGTATAATATCAAAGCATGGTGTTCTCTAGAATACTAGAGAACATGTCTGGAAAATATCTATATAAGTAAAATATCTAGAATCTAGAATAATGTAGAATTTGAGAACTATCTCATGTATGTGGAAAAATCTAGAACTATCCAACAAGTCTATAAATAGCCATGTAATCCATCATTTGTAAATGATTAATAAGAAGCATTCAAAGTTATTCCCATAACATTCTCCTACTCTAACAATCTAATATCATCTTCCATACACTTCACCCCAACAAATTTTACGAAGGCCTTAACGTTCTTTTAAAACATATTTATTATATTTAAAGTCTATTTTTCTAGGCTTTTTTAGATGCAAAGTTATTACTTACTCCGTTTCAAATTAGATGAAGAATTTTCTTTTTAGTCTGTTCTAAGATAAATAACATATTTCTAAATTTGGAAATAATTCAACGTTAAACTTTTTAATTTACCCATATATTTGTAATGTGAAGTATTTACTATCACACAAATATAATGGCTCCACAAAACTCGTCTTATTTTTTCTTAACTTTGTGCTTAGTCGAACTATCTCATCTAAATTGAAACAGATGAAGTAATAATTTTTTTATAATTAATTTCTCCTTATGAGTTTTTTTCAACTAACAATATAGCTAATCTATTGAACCTGTCTCGAGACATTGTTGATACAACGAGTAAAGTTTAACGACGTTAATAGTATAAAAATTAGTTTTGTAATTTCACTAATACAATCAGTAAAGTTCACTGAATTAACAGATCGATACAAAACAGTGTAGTATCAGATAGTGCAGAATCCAAAATAGATTACAGAGGGTGAAAGTGGAGGCTTCGTTCAGTTTGTATAAATAGAGTATTTAGTAAAGACAATACTCAACAAAACCATTATTACAAAAAGGTGAGTTCACATTCAACCATTCTATCTCTATAGGCGTTACATTTCTAACTAAAGAAGAACAAGATTATTCTATGTTTTTTTTCTCAGGTTAAAACCCCAGTAATCTTAACTGTTTTTTTAGTGATTTGAGTTCTTTGTGGGGTTTCTCTGAAATTCGTTCAGGTTTTGATAAAGCATCTGATTTATAATATTCGTGATTTTTGTTTTGGTGTTTTTAAAGTCTTGATTTCTATCATTTCTCAAGACAAATCTTTGTTTTTTATTTTTATCATTTCCTTTACCCTGGTTTCTGCTAATGTGAATTAGTCGAATCCTAGTGGTTAAACCAATAAAAATCATCATGGCTGTACTAACATTCATCATTTCTTTTCTCGTTTTACTAAATGATATGTTAGCTGTGCTGATCTTGATATCTTAGCTGTGATGGTACGCAACCCAACTTCCAACCGAGAGGTTGTGAGTTCGAGTATCCCCAAGAACAAGGTGGGAAGTTTTTGGAGGGAAGGATGCCGGGGGTCTATTTGGAAAAAGCCTCTTTACAACAGGGTAGGGGTAAGGTCTGCGTACACACTACCTCCCCAGACCTCACTAAGTGGAATTATACTGAGTTGTTGTTGTTGCTGATCTTAGATATCTTAATATGGTATTATAGCCTATGCGTTTAAATATGAACTCTTAATGATTTCTTGTGATATTACGAACACAAATATTTCTTCCCATATAGGGAGATATCTCTGCTTGAAATGATTTGTTTTGAATTGTCTAGGAAATAGCTGACCAGCCAAGAGGAGATACTGATTTTTGCTCGTGATTTCTCATACAATGAAAGACAGTGATTGGATTTTGGTGAGTTTGATTCATTCTAAATCTCATTTTGTCATTCATTTTCTTTCCCTTTTTGTTCACTTATATTTTTCATATATATGTGTGTGTTTGATTTACCTAGCAAATGTCTATCGAAAGCCGCCTCTTTTCTCTATTGAAGTAGGGTAAGGTCTCAATATATACTATCCTCCCCAAACCTCACGTAATGAGACTTTATTAGGTCGTTATTGTCATTGACTTAGCAAATGTTACTGCTTTATGGTCCATTTTTGTTGGTTTGAATTAGATCATCACTAACTAATTCTCGAAGGCAAGTAAGAAGATAGATTTTCTTTGAAATCATTCTTCTTTGTTCATCATAGTATTTTTTTTCAACTTTGAACCACTAATAGGGGTGTACATGGATCGGATTGGTTCGATTTTTATTAAAACCAAACCAACTATATCAGTTTGGATTTGTTCGGTTTTGTTGGGCTTTCGGTTATTTGTTATATGTACAATATGTCAATCTTACTTTGTTAAATTTTTGTAAGTAACTACTCCATCCGTTTCATATTAAATGAGCTACTTTCCTTTTAGTCTGTTCCGAAATAAATTGCACTTCTAAATTTGGAAACAATTCAACATTAAACGCTTCATTTTACCCTTTTTGCCCTTAATAAGAGCTTTTATAGCCAGACAAATGGTATGGTCCCACTAACTTTTTACCCCTTAAACTTTAAGATCACAAATTTCAAAAGTCTTCTTCTTTTTTCTTAAGCTCCGTGCCGAGTCAAACTAGCTCAAACAATATGAAAAGGAGGGAGTATAATTTTAATAAAAATTAACGAGTTTGACAAATATATGATTTATTAAAATACTCTTATGGGAGAATTTTCTTATTTACACAGGATAGTATTTTTTAAGTTCCGTGACAACAAATTTTCGTTGATGTAGATTTTCAAAGTTAACCGAACTTAACAATTAAGCATAAAAAATAATATCATACCTAAATAATGATGTATGTTCTATTTAATTTTCAATTATCGAAATACCGCTTCAAATTCGAAAAAATATATAAGAATCTAATCGAGATCTTGGCACATGAATAAGAAAAAACAAAGAGATTGATACATTTTAATAAGAAAGTGATCATACAACACATTATTTAAAGTTAATAAAAATAGTGCACTTTATATTCTAATAAATGTTACTTTCCATAAGAGAATCCCAAATATTTCTAGTAAAGAAAAGTCTATATAAAGTCTTAAAAATATATATAAAAATTATTTATTTATATGTCGGTTTGGTTAGTTTTTTTTATTCAATACCAAACCAAATCAAACTAAACCTCATCTGATTTTTTAATCGTTTTAGTTTGACTTTTCGATTTGATGTAGTTTTCCGATTCGATTTGTCACTCCTAACTAGTAATATAGAGGGAAGATTTTACTCTCTACCAGAATTTATTCTCAAATTTGGATGTATAATTCATCGAACTTGTTTTTTGTATAATTCTGCAGTATATGTTCGGTTTGAAAGGGAAAGAACATGATCGTAAGAAGAAGATACAGAACCAAAGATCTGACGCAGACAATGAAGGCAAATCCGGGAAGGATCAAGACGGCTCTCTTGAGAAGACAACACTTGACAAACAACAGCCAAAAGGGATCAATGGTAATCAATTGAGAATTCTACACTTGCCGGATGTAGTGCATATGTTACAGATTCTTCTGAACTTTGTATTTGGCTCAGATATATGTGTTTCAAAGTTCACTAAATAAGTACAGATCGATAACAAATTTTGAATCCACTCCAAACTCAATTACAATTCTGAATCCGCTTTTGGTATATCCTAAACTTGATGAAATTAGCATGTATAGAGTATATCTTTGCCTCTTACATATATGGTCTTGCAAATTTTGAGAACATAAATATATCATGCTCTTACAAATTTTGAGAAGTTTCTAATTCCCAGTGTTGAACTCCATGTAGAAGAAGCTGCTACACCTGGAGCAACCAAAGATATCACTGAGAATGCAGGGAAAGGTCTATCTTCTGGATCTAAAAGTGTTCATGAATCAGCTGATGATGAAGCAAGTGTAACTTTTTATCTTTTGCTCTATACTTAAACAACCTGCATAAACTTTGCATTCCGTGTCACCCTCGGCTTTAATTCTAAGATTAATCTATGTGTGTGTAGCCTGCTAACGAAGATGTTGGGACCTCTTGTCAACTAAATGATTGTGCGCAAAGCCCATCAGACGCAAAACGACAGAGGGTATTATTAGAAAACTTAAGTTTACTTCCATCCATTATGCTTGTAGTCGAGTTTCTAAGCATGTTGTTTGTGCAGCTTGCTAATGAATATGTTGGGACTTCTCATCAACAAAATGATGTTGCACAAGCAAAACGGCAGAAGGTACTATTCAGTAACTTAACTGAGCTGGTATTATAGAGTCATTTGGCTGCATCTTTCTCTTTACTTCTGATTATTGTACGTGTTGAACAGGTTTATTTAGAATGTTTTCCTGATAAAATATTTTGGTTGCCTTTTTTATTTTTACACAGATGGAGTGATGCCTTTGTTGCGGGATATGAGCTGGTGATAAGATGTTACTACCAACTATACTATTTAGACAATTTCGTTTTTCTTCAGCATTGAGAACTTCGTAGTTGGTTTCTTATTTGTTTTTATGACAATCTTTTAATGGATATATCCTTATAAAGAACTTGTTGTGGTGAAATTTTTGAAGATTTATGCTTAGTGGTGTAATATCTTCGTGCTTTCCTTTACATATAACGCCCTTTGAGACTATAAATATTGCACTTGCTTTACTACTAAATATTCTTTCATTTTAGACTTTTGAAAGGAGGAAAGCCTTTCAAAAGTAATATGTTCAACAAGTGTTCGATTAGAGCCACACTGACAATTATCCAAGCCATTTTGGTCATGAATATCTGGAGTGTAAGTTAGCACCGAGCCGAGCGAAGTAGGCAGGGACGTGATGATTGGATCTCAGGTCATCGTCAAGAGGGACAGTGTAAGATATCTTGGGTCGGTGATTCAGGGGGGCGGAGAGATTGACGGCGACGTTACTCATCGTATAGGAGCGGGCTGATCAAAGTGGAGGCTTGCATCAGGAGTCCTCTGTGACAAGAAAGTTCCACAGAAACTCAAGGGGAAATTTTATACGGTTGTGGTTAGACCTGCCATGTTGTATGGGGCGGAGTGCTGGCCAGTGAAGAACTCTCATGTTCAGAGAATGAAGGTTGCGGAGATGAGGATGCTCAGGTGGATATGCGGGCTCACCAGGTTAGATAAGATTAAGAATGAAGTTATTCGAGAGAAGGTGGGGGTGACCCCGGTGGATGAGAAGATGCGAGAAGTGAGGCTGAGGTGGTTCGGGCATGTGCGGAGGAGAAGTCCTGATGCCTCGGTGAGGAGTTGTGAGCGGCTGGCGATGGTCGGCGTACGGCGAGGAAGAGGGAGGCCTAAGAGGTATTGGGGAGAGGTGATTAGGCATGACATGGCTAGAATGCAGGTTTCCGAGGACATGGCCCTTGATAGGAAAGTCTGGAGGTCTAGTATCAGGGTTGTAGGATAGGGGCTCCTAGAGTTTTTCGTACTCCTCACCCGGGGTCGGGTGAGGCTTGGCAGGGCTATCCATAGATGATTTTTTTATTGGATTGCGTCTTCCTTATGGTAGTTACTGTCTGATATTATTGCATGCTATTTTATTTATGGTTCTTATGTTTAGATAATTATTTAAACGATTTCTGCTGGAGTTACTAATGCTTTTTTGTTTTTGTTTTTGTTTTCCTTTCCTTCACTGAGCCGAGAGTCGATTGGAAACAGCCTCTCTGCCCTTTCGGGTAGGGGTAAGGCCCGTCTACATATTACCTTCCCCAGATCCCACTTTGTGGGACTATAATGGGTAGTTGTTGTTGTTGTTGTATTTTGGTCATGAATGTTTTGGCTGGTTACTTCTTACTTCAAGATGAGGTTACTGTGTTTATTTAGTCTTAGCTTTATACTGATAGGATGAAGGGGGAGAACAAGGTAACATAGATACAATTTGAAAAGCCTCACAGTCTCAACCATAACATATTCTACGTACACTTTTAGGGAACAAAATCATTAATTACTTGATATGTCGTCAAACATTATACTAGTCTGAATCGGCTCTTGAAAACTATCAATGGTGTATGATATTTCCCAATTCATTGCTAACAACTGTAGCACTTGGCAATTTTGTTGTTGCAAAAGTTAGAATTGCAGAAAATGAATTCTTGGTCGATGGGATATATAGAGAATGAGAAAATAGACTTTGTAGTTGGTTTCTTATTTATTTTGACGGCAATCTTTTACTGCATCTTTCGTTAAGAACTTGTGGTGGTGACAAAAGATTTTGAGTTTTCTCCTTATTGGTGTTATCTCCTCGTGGTTTTCTATTACTTTATCTAATTCAGTTTATGTGAACATATTTCCTTTTTGATTCGTTTAAAAAATAATGAGCCTATTCTAAATTTGGTAACAATTTAGCTTAAACTTACAATTCTACCCTTAATGAGAAGCTTATAATCACACAAATACTGTGGAACTCTTTTTGACTTGTTTAGGACCACAAATTCCAAAAGTTTTCATTTTTTCTTCAATTTTGTGCCCATTCAAATAAGTTCAAGTAAATTAGAATGGAAGGAGTACATATATTGGCCTTGAGATTATAAATATTATACTTTCTTTACAGATACACTAGCGGCTCAACAAATAACATCAACAACAACAACAACAACTACCCAGTTATCCCACCAGGTGGGGTATGGGGAGGGTAAAATGTAGACGAGCCTTACCCCTGCCCGTAAGGGCAGAGAGGCTGTTTCCAAACGACCCTCGGCGTGTAGGATAAAAAGAGGGAAAGCTGCATTACGAAAACAAAGGTATAATTAGAAACACAAGCAAAACAAAACAAAATAATAAAGCATAGGTACTCCTGCAATAATAATGTAAGTACTCATGAAAACATAAGCAACATAAATACAGTCGCATGCAATAATGCAATAATAACAAACAGTAACTACCATATTAACAACCATATGGAGACATAAGCTAAAACACTAATCACCTATGGGTAACCCTACTATCCCACACCCAACCCCGAGAGATGCGAACGAAGGACTCTAGGAGCCCCTAGCCTACAATCCTGATTCTAGACCTCCAAATGCCCCTATCAAGGGTCATGCCCTCGGTAACCTGCAATCTGGTCATGTCCTGCCTAATCACCTCTCCCCAATGCTTCTTAGGCCTCCCTTTCCCTCGCCGACCACCAACAATCTCCAGCCGCTCGCAGCTCCTCACCGGGGCATCGAGGGCCCTCCTCCGAACATGCCCGAACCACCTCAGTCGCGCTTCTCGCATCTTCTCGTCCACCGGGGCCACCCCTACCTTCTGTCGAATAACTTCATTCTTGATCTTATCCAGCCTGGTGTGCCCACACATCCACCTAAGCATCCTCATCTCCGCAACCTTCATTCTCTGAACATGCGAGTTCTTCACGGGCCAGCACTCCGCCCCATATAACATCGCAGGCCTAACCACGGCTCTGTAGAATTTCCCCTTGAGTTTGTGTGGAATTTTCTTGTCACACAGGACCCTGAAGCGAGCCTCCACTTTGACCACCCCGCTCCAATCCGATGGGTGACGTCCCCGTCAATCTCTCCGTCCCCCTGAATCACAGACCCAAGGTATCTAACACTGTCCCTCTTGGCGATGGCCTGATAACCAAGCATCACTTCCCCGCCTACTCCACTCGGCCCGTCGCCAAACTTGCACTCCAGATATTCTGTCTTAGATCTGCTTATTTTGAAACCCTTAGACTCGAGGGTCTGTCTCCATATCTCCAACCTTTCACTAACACCGCCCCTCGTCTCGTCTATCAATATTACATCATCAGCAAAGAGCATACACCAAGGCACATCCCCTTGGATATGTCGGGTTAGAGCATGCATCACTAAGGCGAACAACAGGGGGCTCAGCGTCGATCCTTGATGGAGCCCCATTACCATAGGGAAATGGTCTGATTCGCCCCCCACCGTCCTAACCCTAGTCTTAGCTCCATTGTACATGTCCTTGATTACTCTGATATAGGCTTCTGGAACACTCTTCGCCTCCAAGCACCTCCATAGCACCTCCCTCGGGACCTTGTCATACGCCTTCTCCAAGTCAATAAGCACCATATGAAGGTCCTTCTTCTTATCCCTGAATTGTTCCGCCATCCGCCTGACTAGGTGAATCGCCTCTGTGGTAGAGCGACCCGGCATGAAACCGAACTGGTTCTCAGATATAGTTGTCGCCTCCCTCACCCGCGCCTTAATCACCCTATCCCAAACCTTCATCGTGTGACTTATCAATTTGATGCCCCTATAGTTGTTGCAACACTGGATATCCCCTTTGTTCTTGTACAAGGGCACCACTGTACTCCACCTCCACTCATCCGGCATTCTTTTAGTCCTGAAGGTCGCATTGAACAGCCTAGAGAGCCATTCCCCTCCAACTCTACCCATGCACTTCCAGAACTCCACCGGGATCTCGTCAGGCCCAGTCGCTCGACCCCTACTCATCCTACGCAACGCCCCTAAGACCTCATCTACCCTAATGCGCCTGCAGTACCCAAGGTCTCTATGACGCTCTGAATGCCCCAACTCCCCTAGCTCTATGCTCCTATCCCCCTCCTCGTTAAGAAGATCCCGAAAGTACGCTTGCCACCTCTGTTTGATTTGCGATTCCCCCGTCAGAACTCTACCATCCTCGGCCTTGATACACCTGACTCGGTCTAGATCACGGGCCTTCCTCTCCCTTGCTTTAGCCAACCGGAATAACTTCTTATCCCCACCCCTCTCCCCTAGTTCCTCGTACATGCGACCGAACGCCGCGTTTTTAGCTTCCGTGACTGCCATCTTAGCTTCTCTTCTCGCCTCCCTGTAAACCAACCTGTTCGCTCTCCGCTCCTCCTCGCTCGTGCTCCCTACCAACCTAGCGAACGCCGCCTTCTTCACCTCCACTTTTTCTTTGACTACCCCGTTCCACCACCACTCACCCTGATGTCTGCCTGAATATCCCTTTGTTACCCCGAGCACGTCCCGTGCAGCCCCCCTAACCAAGTTCGCCGTCACTGTCCACATGGCGTCCGCTTCCCCATAACTACTCCAAGCTCCGCCCTCCACTAACCTCTTCTCCAACTCCTGTGCATTCTCCTTAGACAAAGCTCCCCATCTAATCCGCGGTTGACCCTGCGCGCCCCTCCGCTTCTTTTTCACCCAGAGATCGACATCCATCACTAAAATTCTATGAAGAGTCGAAAGAGACTCTCCCGGAATAACCTTGCAATCCTTGCACAAGCTCCTATCGCTCCTACGGATGAGAATGTAGCCAATCTGAGTCCTCGCCGCCGAACTCTTAAAGGTGACCAAATGCTCCTCCCTCTTACGGAATGTCGAGTTCGCAATCAGGAGCTCGGAAGCCCTGGCGAAATCAAGCAGCGAAGTGCCTCCTCCGTTCCTGGCACCAAAGCCAAAGCCCCCGTGCACCTCATCATATCCACCAGCCTCAGCCCCAATATGACCATTAAAGTCCCCTCCAATAACTAACTTCTCAGACTGGGGGATACTCCCCACCAGCTCATCCAAGTCCTCCCAAAAGTGCCTTTTAGCCTCCTCGTCTAAGCCTGCGTGCGGCGCGTAAGCGCTGACGACGTTGAGGACTCCGCCCCCAATAACCAGCTTAATAGACATTAACCTATCATTCACTCACCTAACCTCAACCACGGACTCCCGTAGGTCCCTATCAACCAAGATTCCCACTCCATTCTTACCCCTCTCGAGCCCAGTGTACCACAGCTTATACCCATCAGCATCCCGCGCCTTTGTCCCTTTCCACCTAGTCTCCTTGACGCACGCTATGTTAACCCTTCTCTGCTGAAGAACATTTGCCAACTCAATAGACTTACCCGTCAGAGTGCCTATGTTCCAAGACCCAATCCTTAATATATATGCGTCCACCGCCCTCTTCCCACCCTTACCTCCCGCCCTGCCCGTAGTGCCACCCCCTGCTCCCCTACTCACCCCTGCTACCACCCCCACCCCCTGAGGACATGACCTTACGCTATCATCCCCCGCCTCGGCCACTATCCCACCAACCGATATGGGGTACAGTGGCACACACACGCACTATAACGAAAAACGCAAATGTAGCAAACTAGATAACAACTAACTCGATATGCTAACTAAAATACGAAAACGATATGTAAAAAGATGCACAATGTAAACAAGGGAGCGGGAGGTACCAACTCCCGATGGAAAAACCTGAAAGTGTGCTTTTAGGCGCCCAAGCTTTCCTAAAGCTTAGCAGAACGTGCAGCTCTATTGCGTCCTGCCGCGAGCTGGAGCGTGAGTTGCCGGAGATCTTCGCCGGAGGAGTAGGCACCTGTCCAAGGAAACAGTACACACCCACAAAAGCAGAGGAGAGAATAAAAGAAAAAGTGCTTCGATTCCAAAAATTTTCAGCTACAGCTTAAGCCTTTCAACTTTTTCAGCCAAAGAATAAAAATAAAAATAAAAAGAATAAAAAGAGAGAGAACAGTGCTAAGAGGGCAGTGCAAAATGAAAGTGACCGGGGTAATATTCTTGGAGTACCAAGTTGGTCGGAATTGCAGGGGGGAAAACTGCCCAAAAGGAGCCGATGCAAAAAGTGGCCGGAAAAGGCTCACGCGCGTGGCGCGTGGGAGTCGCCAACGGCGCGTGGATGGTCGTCGCCGGCGCGTGGGGCAGATTCCGGTGGTGGAATTTACAGGGGTTGCGCGCCTGACGCTGAGCGTCACGATCGTGAAGGAGGTGTCGAAGGAAAAAACACCGAAACCAGTGCGAATCTTCGCCGGAACAGTGTTCCGAGCAAAGAGAGGGATAGGAATAAGGATACTTACCTGTGGATTCCGGCGAGTCGGTGGTGGTGCCGGTACCGATGGTGTTGACCTGTGAAAGGGAAAAGGGAAAAGGAAAAGGGAAAGGGGAAGGGAACGACGAAGTCGAAGAACGAGAGGGAGAGAGAGGGGGAGAGAGAAAGAGCCGTTGAGAAATAGTATTACACACAAAATCAACAGAGGAAAATTGTACATCAACAAATTTAACATCCTAAATCAAAATTTGAATAAGATGCCTTTTTTTTAATATAGCATATAGGATATTTTTACAAGAAATGAAGTCTTTAATTTCACAACAAATATCTGATAAATATTTTAGAGATGGTTAATTTAAGTTATGAAGATGTTAGTTGTTTGCAATACATTACCTTGAATCTTATTGTAAAAAATATTATTGAATAATATAAAATTTTGAATTGTTTAATTGAAAGTTCTAATAGACTTTAATTGTTAAAAGGTAGACATTTTTTCTATCTTACTTAATAATAATTTTGTGCTATACGAATTTCAATATTGTCTAAGCCAAAATAACATCAGAAAATCTATTCCGAAAATTTTTTGGGATCGGGGCCTAAAAAAAATGTTTTACTAGCCTCGCTTTTGATCCGCCCATGAGGGGTTGCTCTGATGGTAAGTAACCCCCACTTCCAACCGAGAGGTTGTGAGTTCGAGTCTCCCCAAGAGCAAGGTGGGAAGTTCTTGGAGAGAAGGATGCCGGGGGTCTATTTGGAAACAGCCTCTCTACCCAAGGGTAGGGGTAAGGTCTGTGTATATACTACCCTTCTCAAATTCCACTAAGCGGGATTATACTGGGTTGATGTTGTTATTGTTGCTTTTGATCCGTCCATGCATGCATATCTGATTTCCTATTTTGGCTGTAAATCCCCTTTGAGATGAAGGGAAAAGTAGAGACTATAACAACCCCTCCTTTTTTTCATTAAAAAGAGAGCAGGAAATCCAAATGTGATGTTATATTTGCAACAAGTGTTTAATTAGAGCCAAACTGAAAATTATTCAAGCCATTTAATGGAGTGTGCTATTTGTGACCTTTGCTATTTTCAAGATTGCGAGCCTATAATATAATGTGTAGGAATCTCTTAACTGAGTGAGGTGTTTGGGGGGAAAACAGTAAGGGCTTGGTTCAATACGGACAATATCACACTATATTAAAAGTATTTGAAGGTAATTTTACCCAACAATAGGTATCAGAACCCAAATTTAACGAGACGAGTATGGCAATGGTAGAGTGACGGTGCAGGACTTGATTTCCTTACCATCACGAGATTAGAGACACAGAAGAAGCTACTTGCAGGCTTCACTTGCCATAAATACTCTAACAATGTAGTGGCACGCAATAAATCTCGAAAATTGACCCATGAATTATGGAACTTAGTTCAAGGGGGAGACCCGTGGATCGTGACAGTGGGCCATGCAGAACTTAGTAGAGTGACAGAGCGAGGCTTGATTTTCTTACCCTTACAATCTTTGAGACGCACAGAAGAATCTAGTTGTTGGCTTCGCTTACCATAAATACTCCAACAATGTAAATGGCATATAGTGAATCTCGAAAATTGACCCGTAGATCGTAGTAATCTGGGCCACATAGACCTTGGTTCAAGGGGGAGACTCGTGGATCGTGGTAGTAGGCCGGATGGAACTTAGTTTGAGGCGAAGATATGTTAGGAGTGTTGAAAAAGATTGGGAGCTTACATAAAAAAATATATAAAATCTCTAGAGTGAAGCTAGTTTTTTGAAAAAAATTATACGAATTTAATCCAAAACAAACAATATCATATGATATTAAGAAGATTTTCCGAACTGTTTTAGCCCAACACCATATATGGGAGTGTCCTCGTTTTGGACAAATTGGATGACAGAGTCTCATGGGATAGTTTTCTTGGATCTTGAATGTGGAATCTCAGAAGTTTAGTTGATGTAAAGGCTTTTCCTTTACGCGTTTTACTTCTCTAAGAAAATACATGCCTTTTCTATTCAGAACACAAACATTAAGTGTGTGTTTGGGTATCAAGGAAAATAGTTTTAAATTTTTTTATATTTGATTGCTTTAAATATTTTGGAAAATATTTTTCTTATTAACTCATTTTTTTTCAATTGAAGAAAAATATCTTCCTTATCAAGAGAAGGAAAAATATTTTCTAAAACTTCTTTTTCAACCTTCCTCATCCTCACCAACCCACCTCACTCCCTCTCCAACTTTTTTTTAAAATTTTTAATTTTTCCGTTATACCAAACACACCCTAAAATCGATCTATTTTTTCTTTGCATGTTGCAGGAAATAAAGTTGATATTAATTAAGTACTTTTCTGTTGATAGAATCAATTTCGTTATCCATGGGAACTCGGTGAGATTTAATGAAGTCTTCTCTTTTCTTCATAAGGTTGTTATCGCACTATTAGAAATTAGGTGATTTTCGTTCATAATCTTTACCTATATCAGTCAAAAATTGATAATTTCCAACTAAATTTCGGTCGCTTTTAATTGGACAGAAAGTAATGGTCGCAAAAGCAGACCGACCGTAATTGGTCAGAAATTTCCGATTGAAAACAGTCGAAAAATTCAATTCATGGACTACCAGTCAAACTATTAAATATTTATTTTAATTTTCAAATTTCCGACCGAAGTCGGTTAAAAATATTATTATTTGATTTTTTTAATTTTATCTTTCTGACTGAAATCGGTCGAAACTATTAAAAATTAATAATATTATTTAATTAAATAATTTTAGTAAGTTTTTAATTTATTAAGAAATAAATATAAATTTATAATTTTCGACCGATTTTGGTCGGAAATTTCAATAATTTTGGGAATTTATTTGAAATTTCTGACCGAAATCGGTCGGAAATTATGAATTTCTGGGCAAAAAAAATTAATTTTTGATATAATGCAGTTAACAAACTAGGTAAAAACTGGGCAGGAATTGGCTGCTTTTAAGCTACACCACCTGCCAATTTAAATCAGTATACATCCTATAATGGCAGCTTACATTGCTACCATTCAACCATGAAAATCCAACGAAATAATAACTAATAACCACCAACAACAATAACTAACCAACAACAAATAACCAC
Source organism: Nicotiana benthamiana (assembly GCA_034376525.1). Taxonomy (NCBI): domain Eukaryota; kingdom Viridiplantae; phylum Streptophyta; class Magnoliopsida; order Solanales; family Solanaceae; genus Nicotiana; species Nicotiana benthamiana. The sequence continues at coordinate 131,521,285 of CM067335.1, read as the reverse complement.
AACAACTACTAAAGTGTTTAATAACAAAATAACAATATAATCATCATTCAAATAACCAAGAACAAAATATTAACAAGTTCACAACTTTATTTTGACAATACACAATATTCAATGAGTTTTTTTATGTAGCATCATCTTCATCTTCGGTCCTAGGACAATCATCTCCATCTTCGGTTCTAGGACTTTCATCGTTGGCAGGTGGGGAAGGAGGAGGAGACCCCGGAATGGAAAAAGCACCACAAGCAAAAAGATAGGCCAGTTAACCCTCCAGCAAGGAAGTTCAGACGTAAATTCAATCCTGCCATCAACGATGGCGTCTGAGAGGAGGTGGAGAAACTATTATAAAATGGCTCCATCATAGAGTCAAAGTTCCCCCAAATAGATTGTCAATATAGTGATGGACAAAATGAAAAAGAGGAATGGCGGATGTGCGTAGATTTCACATACTTGAATAAAATATGTTAGAAGGATTCGTTACCGTTACCACAGATCGACCAATTCATTGATGCAATGGCCATGCACAAGGTATCAAGTTTCTTGGGTGTGTATTCAGGATATAACCAAATACTTATGGAGGAAAAAGACCAGGAGAAAACCACATTCATCACCTACCAAGGAACGTGTCGTTATAAGGTCATGCCGTTTGGGATGAAGAATGTATGGGCTACATATCAAATATTGGTCACGAAGATGTTCAAATACCAGCTCGACAAGATCATGGAAGTATATATTGATGACTTGTTGGTCAAGTCTGTAAAAGCAGAGGATTATCTCGATCATCTGAAGTAAGATTTTGACATACTAAGATGGTATATAATGCAACTAAACCCAGATAAATGCGCATTTGGCGTAGCCTCCGGAAAGTAATTGTTTTTTTGGTGTATCAAACGGGGGATAGAGGTCAATCCTGAATAAATCAAAGTTATTAAGGGGTTACTGTGAGCACGTGATTTTTGCCTTACATGAATTACTCCCGTAATTTCAAAATAAAATAAAATTTTCTAATTACTTACAATTTTATGGATTTTTGTGGCATTTTCTGTTAATTATTTGTGTTTGTCCAAGCATGTTTGTTTTATTTTAATTAATAAAAAATACAAAAAATATGTGCATTTGCATTTAGGATTTAACTGAAAATTTTAGGGTTAATTAAGAAATTAAGTTATTTTATAAAAAGAAAAGACAAAATAGTTTAATTTGTTAACTTTAATTTTTAGTAGTTTATTTTGATTTATCTTTACATTAATTTAGATAATTATTATCCAGGTTTAATTGATGTTTTTTA